>CM070039.1:67846338-67867196 GCA_036250615.1 Ptychadena robeensis
AATACATAGTGATTGGAAGGTATATATCACTGCTATGTAGTGCGAGGTCCTCCCTGATGGAATACATAGTGATTGGGAGGTTTAGAAAGCGCCTCATATTACATGGTTTTGGTAGAAGAAAAGTTGATTGTACAGAAATTGTATGGTAAGATTGTAAGGTGTATGGAGACCATAGCACGAGTTCCATGGTTAATTTGTAGTTTAAGGAGTGTTTGTATATTCATAGCAGAATGAAGCCGGCTCTGTATCAGCAAGGCTTGTAGGAGTTAAACTCGGCAGGAGTGTACCTGGGCCACACGTGACACCGCCAGGTCTGTCCCCTCCCAGTTCACACAGACACAGCCTCAGGTTGCAAGGTCAGGAAGAAAAGGCAGTTTATTTTGCAGGCTGTTTCCTGCACTCCTTCCTCTCCGTCCAGCTCACAGTTGTCGAGCCGGGCTGTCTTCCTTGTCACCAGTGGCCAGTCCGCAGCTCAGAGGGGGATGCGATGCTGGTGCAGGGAGGGCTGGCACCTCGCCCTGTGAGGATGGCACTACAGGTAAGTCACCTGCTCGGTGTTGAGTACACAGTGTTTCTTGTTGTGATGTGAACGGCAGACCATGACTCTTTTATATAGAGGAGATTCTTCTGTCAGCAAACTGCAGGCTTCAGTCTTTATTGTCACCTTAGACTGGCGTTTCATGAATACGTGTGACCTGTGGGCTGAATTCGGCACTATATGTGAGGCTTACACATTTGGTACACTTTGGTACATATTTTGGTACTCATTCTAGCCATACAGGTAATCTTATGATCGTTATCATATTTGTTGAACTTTGTCATTGAATAAGCAGTGTCTTTCAAATGGGTGGGTACCTGTCCGAGGGTTGCTGAGACTTGTGGTCCTTGTAAAGGAACTTCGCTACCCTTGATTCACCTCAGTCATCACATATGTTCAGGTTAATGTGTCAGGAACACACATTGATCCTTGGGATTTGCACTGTATGTATCTGATTTGCATATTTCTCTGTGGTAATAGATTTACATCCCAGTGGCTGATAATTACCCCAGGATTCCATTACAGTGCAGCTCTTTGTTTATACAGGAGGACCCATACCTGTGCCTGCCAGTAGCTCCGTCTATGTTCCTGGATGAGCCGCAGTAAAGGGCCATCGTTTGGGAGTATCTAGTTGCAGATTAAATGACTGTCGGCGTTCAGAGATCACAGTAAATGCGCGTCGCTGTGCAAAGATCATGTTTGATGAGAAACTCCTTATTCAAGTACCATATTGCCCAGGCGGGTCCTTCTGCCTTTCATGAGACTTCAGTTCTAGTCCATTGCCATAGATGTAGCACTGATAATTGCTGTATAAATATTACTCATGTGACTTTGGCCCTCTATGCAAACACAGATGTCTTCCTTGAAATATTAGGCCATGCAGGTATGTTCTTGTCATCTGCTCTGCTTTATGGGTCTAAACATGGGAGGCTCCTAATAAGAAAAAGGATAATACCCAGCCTCCCCATTCTAATTTTACTAGTTGACCCCTTTGACCCACAGAATGTTCTGCCAAGCAGGAGACCACGGACATGATGTCTCAGCACATATCCAACCTTCTTAAGATCAGCATTTATGCTTTGTGAGGTCCCGCTTGATTGTATTTAATGAGAATAGTATGGTTAGGTAGGTTGTAACATTGCATCATATCTAATAGTCTAAACATTATGCCATATCGGGGGCCCTACAATTGTGTATCCCAATTCATCTCAAACTTACCAGCTGCTGTGTAGTGTGGGCACTATCTGCTTGGATGTAATCTGAATTCATTACTTGGGTAAGGGTCCCCATACACCTTTAGATTTCTCTGTCAGATTTCCTTTAGATCTCCTTTTGTATTACCAAAACCATGGAATATGAGGGACTTTCTAAACCATCAAGTCTACTTGTGTTCAATCGCAGAGGATCCAATACTCCATAGTTGTTGGTAGATCTAAAAGATATCT
Organism: Ptychadena robeensis; assembly: GCA_036250615.1. NCBI lineage: Eukaryota > Metazoa > Chordata > Amphibia > Anura > Ptychadenidae > Ptychadena > Ptychadena robeensis. Next base: position 67,848,322 of record CM070039.1, read on the forward strand.
GACAGAGATCTAAAGGTGTATGGCCAGCTTAACTTGGAAAGTCATTTTTGTAGATGTATTTTTTGATTGGATGGTCAGATGGAGTTGTAATATGTGTGACCAGTTCCATGGCAGTCTATTAGATTGTAAACCCGATCAGGCAGGGTCCCCAACACCACTTGTGTCATAACCTGTACCTGTGTGTTCTCTTGCTTAATGTACAGTGCTGTGTAATATGTTGGCGCTATAGTAATAAAAGTTGTTAATAGTAATGGGAGTCCATGCTACCCATTTGGGGAGGTCAGAGCAAGTCATGAACAATGAAAAGCCCAGGTCCTATGTTTGTGTAGTGCATCAGAAAACATTGGCTGTTCGGTAAGGCTCGGTGAAGTTAATGTACTGTTTATCTCCACGGGGAACAGAGGCCGTTCTCTATACACAGTACTAATAGGTGCTGGGATGTGCTTCAGTGGGCGCAGGAATGTGGTTCTCTGTCTATTCAGTATCTTCTACACAATCTGCCCTCTCTCAGGTGTACGTTTTGCTGTGCAGTATAAAAGTTGCTGTAGTTAATGCAGTTTCAATCGCACCTTATGCATAGTGTTCAGTAGTAAACAAAGTCAATGTAAACAGTGTGTGTAGTAAACAAAGTATATGTAAAATCATATGGTGAGTATAATATATCACACAGGCTCAGACTAGGGTAAGGGGGCCATACTCAGGCCACCTTACCCTAGTCCCGCACAATGAATCACCATGTGGGTTCACAATGATCACTTGTTGGTGAGTCAATTGCAGCCACCCTTTCTTCCCTGTTCGATTGCCATAACTTTGGGACCCAAACAGGATCGATTGTGCAAAGTGGTGCTCATTGATTCTCCATTCAATTGACAAACGCTGGAGCACAGCATGGTGACGTAGTCACACTGCGCTCGAGAATGTTTTTTTCAATTCCACCTTTAGGTTGTAAGCCTGATCGGACAGAGTCCTCAAATCCTCCTGTGTCATAGCCTGTACCTGTGAGTTCTCTTGTGTTGCATCTCAACTCTAAGGGTCCCCACACACGTAATGAGCGGCGGACGATTTTGCCGCCAATCGCGAGCATGCATGCACATCAGTCGGCAGGCAAAATCGTCCGCCGATCGCGGGTGCCCACATGGGGCGACATATGCCTGTCGCCCCACAGCTCGGTCGACCAGAGAACAGACATGTCTGTAAATCTCTGTCTGATGACATTAGTTTCATTGGGGTCCAGCGTTCCCATTAAAACGAACGGCCGGCACACAAAGGGTGCCCATCGATGCTGTGAGCGATGGACAGCAGCGTGATGACGTCATCATGCTGCTCTCCACAGCTCATCTCACCTTAAAGGTAGGACTAGACGGCCTGATTTTTAAATAGATATCCTCCGGTGGGCACTGCTGCGGCGATATCTCGGGCGGCACGAATATCGAGCCTTGTATTCCCAGCATTATTTAATGTACAATATAATGGCGCTTTATAAATAAAAGGGGATAATAATAACAAGGCCAAAGCGTAAAAGAAGTGCTTTAGTATTTGGCCTGCCCAGTTTTTTATTCTGCGTTTTCTCTCTGTTATCCTGTCTCCTATGTAATAACGTCTGTTGCTGATTATTGAACTTTGTTCAGATAACATTTAGCTGTGTATAGAGAATATATGGAGGATAGGAAGGGCAGAGGTTTGGCCTTTCCAGCCCTCTTGTTCCTTTCCATGGTAAGAACAGGGACATCGCAGTGCTCGGTCACCCTTGCAGGCCCTCTGGCAGTACGTGTTTTAATTATAAACCGGACCCGGTTAATCTTGTTAGATATAAGCACCGGTGGGGTTATAATGTGGAGTGACCTATGTACACCGCTGTACTGCACTGTAATATTGTGAGACTTTTGTTAAAGAAGAATTTGTCCTGTAGCTATTCTATGGTATTTGACATATTTACATATACTTAACAAGCAGTAAAAGAGCTTTAAAACACCTTGATGATCCCTGATCTGAATGATCTGTGAAGAAACTCTTCAAAGTGCATATTGAGGGCACAGAAAGGACAGTCTCTCTGATTTTCTGTGACACCAGCAAGTTGTCAGCCTTTCTGTCTTCCAATGTACACAAACAGCAGTTATTGTACGGTGGTCAAAAGGGACTCAACCCATTAAATCTCGATTGTGGTCTTTGAAGATGGACTACTCTTCAATATTTCCTCTAAAGGTCGTTGTGAAGTTCTTTAACCACCTAAGGGCTAAACGGCCAATTAGCGCTCACTGGTCGCTTTACCCTCCATAGACCTGTTGTGGACTGAACATATACAATTCTCTCCCTGATGAAGCCCATGAGGGTGAAACGTTGTTTTGTTATCTTGCTGTCAATTGTACTTTAAATGGTTTCAATATACGGAAGATCAAACCAGTAATAGGGTGTGTTACCTTGTTGGTTATGAACCTCTTGCTCTTAGCATTATTGTTAAGTCCTGTATATTGGAAAAAAGTCTGTTTTAACTCATTATATGACTTTTAAATGCCTCAAAAGTCCTTTTATATTTTGTGGTTTTGGTCATCAGGAGGATTGTCCCCCTGGGTTTGACTAATATAAACCTTTTAAGCTTGTTCTATTTATCATTTGGGTGCGGCACCTATTTACTATTCATCTTCCATCCTCTTTCTACTTGTTTTTAGGATAACTGTACAGTTGTGCTTTAACTTCCCCTCATTGAGTGATCTTCACTGTTTGCCCTACACAGCTTTAGCAAGCAATATATTCTAAACACACTCAAAAAAGTTTGACTTAAGCTTGGCTGAATCATTAGTTATATGCTGGTTCCAACTTACAACTGTGCTTATGATTTAAATGGTAATCCTCATTCGTTCGATGTGTGTTCTTACAGGTGACAGAGGTGACAGACAGCGCCTATGTGGGCTCGGAGAGTGCCTACAGTGAGTGTGAGACGTTTACTGATGAAGATACTGGAGGACTTGCAGCTCATGAAGACCAAGAAACTGAAGGCGATGGGGCAGGGTCCCGCAGGCACACATCTGCATCGTAAGTAGACTGTCTAAAAAATAGTTGGAGAAATTCTGACATTCCAGGTTTAAGTTAAACAGTCAAGCCATGCTGAACTTTTCTTTTAATTTTGGGCTTGACAGCACTATGCGTTAAAACCCTGCAGTGCAGTTAATGCAGAATCCGCATTGATGGCAGTGGGGCTATGAAAGACGCCGCTCCACTGCCCCTCAGAGCCCCCAATCCATCGGCCCAAGCCTCCATCACGTTAATGTCAATGCAGGACTCCGCATCAACATCAACGCAGCTATAACGGATACACTATGTAGAGCAATGTAGCTTGCGCTCATTGGATGCGCTCATCAGTGCATCCAAGCACTACATTTTTGTGGTAGCATGTATCTCTTGAGGAGGGCAGTGAATCCCCACTTGAATATCCAGCTCTGCCGCATCACCTGCTACTGCCAGGAAGAATAGTATGATTGGTATCCCCTCTGTTTGTATTGATTTTTGAAGAGTCTATTAAAAAAAGGTGAGCCCGTAAGATGGTTATGGTGAATGGGTGGAGCTGGAAGTTCTGTTGGGTGATTAGGCCTAAAATATTTACATTTGCAGTAGACAAAAAAGTGCATTTGCATGTAGAAATGTTGAATGAAAGCAGCATTGCACATAGGTTTAGTACTGTTGAGGTCAGGCATTTGTGATCCTGATTTGATCCTCGATACTTTGCTACTGTATTTTAGGATTAAATGTACACTGTTTGGTTTTTGTGCATTTGCATGATAGAGTACAACTAGATCTTTGTTTTTAATATCTATGTTCCTGTTGGGAGGTTAAAAAAATACAAAAGCAATGAACTTCCGAGCAAAAAGGTAGACCACAACATAGCCCTCTTCAAATAGAACAGTATGAATAGGGAATGGCCTCTAAAGTAACAGTATTAAACACAGATTAGATTTCTTGTACAGTATATGCTATCTATCTACTCAAATCAAGTTTAAATGGCACATGGTTCCAACAAAAACGAGGAAAACAACTAGCAAAAGAAGAAAGACAATGGTGTGAGGAAAGTCGTGAGATAGGAGGAAAGTGACAAGAGGAACGGCAGACCATCACAAACACCATCTTTACCTAACCACCATTTTATCAAAAATGCTGTGGAAGTTTTTCCTTCCCCATAAATCCATCAATCTCATACTTAGAACTTTGGTATAGATTTATTAAGTAAAGCTTCCACAGGGGTTTTTTTTTTTGATACCCTAATGCAAACTTTGGGACAAAGCCACAAGATATGTGCCATAGTGTCCTCCTAGCACCAGCCTATGAAGCAGCATGAGGAATACTTAGGTACATATGTCACTATACGAGCAGAAAAAATGAAACCCTTGGCATCGATTTTAATGGAGTACAGGAGCCGCACATTGACGGCAATGGGGCTTTGATAGGGCTGTCCTGACAGCCTGTCAGAGCTCCCGATCCGAAGGTCCTAACCTCCATCAGGTAACATTTGCACAAGTGAGATGGGGAGTCATTACAACATACATTGGTTGAATGCCTACTCAGAATAGTATTTAGTAGATAGCCCAATACCAATTACCTAATGGTTTTTGATGGTATCTCCCATAGTGGTAAATCAGGTGTAATAAGGCCACAGGTATTTAAGCTAAGAATCCATTGAGTGAGCCAATGAAGTTCTCAGAGGAAATATTTATTCTTTTGGTGTTTCCTGCTGACCCATTGGCACTTTTCCTACTTTGAAAGTTTTTTTTTTAACCAGGGGTGTGGGGGAAAACCTCTAATAGGCATACCAGTGTTACCTTTATCTTCCTCTTTCTAAAACAGATAGCAAAAAAGGCAAATAAATAAATCTATAAACCAGGTTGATGGTTTCAGTAACCAAACCAAAAATGTTGGGTAATAGATGCATTTTAAAGGTGAGCCTCATATACAAATTGATCACAAGGATTCAAGCTACCCTTACATAGTCCTCAACTCACTAGTTGTATATCATCTTTTGGCCATACGTCACACTGTCTAGTCAAGTTCTAAACCTCTCTGATGTTCTATATCAATGTCATAAAGGACAACAAACTATGTTCCGCCTAGACGCTCCCGTCTAGTTGCTCCTAGAATGATAAAAAGCTTGTCCGTGCTCTACGTATACATACACACCCCTGAAGTGCCAGAGAAGGATTTCATAGCAGCACCATGTATTTGTACACACATTTTCGTTCTCCTATGGGAAGTGCAAAATGTGTATTCAGAGCCTAGAAGTGTATTGTTTTAGGACATCCAGAAGGTTAAACAGGAGAATACAGTGTTACAATACTTTCAGAGTAATATTCCTCCTCCATCTGCCAGTGCGTGTCAATGAGAAAACACAAGACTGTAATGTTCCTGCTCTGTAAAGTACCATCTACTTCAGTTGCCCTCTTCTGCCCCAGCTCACTCTTCTCCCCTTCTTTGTCAGGCCCGAAGGTTTGGAGCTGTCTCTGTGTGACATATCTGTGGTCACAGTAGCTGGCCAGGAGGAGCAGTTTGAGGATTTCGGGGAAGGAGCAGAACCAGACCTGTTTAACAGTCACTGCGAGGATGAGACGGATAGTTTCACAGAAACGTCAAACAGCACCCAACACCTCACATCCAGGTAAGATTGTTAGGCACCAAAGTACATTTGGGGTACATAAGTACTAACATTTTTGTATAAGCAAACATTTTAGGACTAAAAAAGCAAAAAATAACAAAAAAGACCAGAGGAAACACATTTAATGACCGCACTTTCCTAACCAAAGTGCTATTTGGCAACCGTGCAATTACCACACTGTTTTTCTTGAACACAATATAGACTATCTGAATCCAGATCTGCTACATATGTAATCTCAACTTCCTGTCAGTGTAAAGAACTGTTATCCCCCCCCCCCCTATAAGTTTACACCTTAAATATGTCGCACAATTCATGTAAGTGAATTATCCTCAACATCTGGGATGTATGGATGCTGTTTCGCCTCTCAACTTCATCTATAAGTTGAGATTTTAAAAAACTATGATTCTCATGTAAACAGGAAACAAAAAGTGAATGTATTCCTTGTAAGCTACATCCAGGCACCTGAAAATGGATGTGAACATTATATAGATACATATAACCAGCAAAGTGCATGATGGGAGCCCAGGCACATTAGTATAACTAATGTGCCTGGGCTCCCATCATGATTATTTAAATTTTTTTGCCAAGATCCATTATATGGTATTTTTATTCTTATGTATCCTGTAGTCTTTAATACTTCTGGCAAGTGACAAGTGTTTGTTTGCAGCATCAACAGTTGACAATTGTAAATCTTTGTACACAACATCAAATATCGGCACATTAGAGTTTCTTGTTGATCATTCTGTACTGTATACACTCTCAAAAGTCAGGTTTATAAAGCTTTCCTTATGTACAATCTTTACATTCCCACCAGTGGTGGCCCTGTGTCAGAGCGACAACTTTTGGCACCACCACCTTGTTCAGCCATAGGGGGCTTGTATTGCAGCCAATGCCACAAACATATCAACCGCCTGGAAGACTTATCCACCCGTCTCCGATACCTTGAGATGGACAGGTGATATTGCATGTCTGTTAAGCAGTGCGGACAGAGAGAGATATATGCATCCAATGAGGCCCTTCCATGAGCAGATATAAGATGGGCAATGTGGCCTGAACTCCCAATGTTTCTACTTATTTTAAAATCAAGTCTTAGAAAAACAATTCCTCACTAGAGGGTTGAGATGGGTTATTCATGTATGTTCTTACGCTGGCCATACACCTTTAGATCTCTCTGTCAGATATCCTTTAGATCTACCAACAACTGTGTAGTATAGGGTCCTCTGCACTTGAACACAGGTAGACTTGATTGTTTAGAAAGTCCCTCATATTACATGGTTTTTATAAAACAAAAGATCTAAAGGAAATCTGAAGGTGTATGGCCAGCTTAAGGCAGTTGCTCATCTTACAAATTAATTTTTCTTTCCTACAATTATGATTTGGAAAATAAATATTACTAATTCTACTAATATTACTAATTAATGAATAATCTAATCCCCATCATATGTCCTCTTTGGAAGGGTCTCTGGAATGCCTCTCCTTGTCCAGGTTTATTAAGGTTGTGCATGTAAAGAAGGTCTCTGCATGGCAAACGTTGGACTCTGGGACTCTGCAGCTTTAAAGCAAAATTAAAGCTATGGTCGCGTCTAGGTCATGGTATAGTTAATAGCAGTTAGTCATATGCAATTGGACTTGTTAAGTAATGTTGAAGATGATTTCTAGCCAACCCAGTCCTTGGCAGTTAGAAATATAGAAGTTTATAAACCCGGAGAACTACAGCTGGCTACTCTTTAGGGGGCTGCGTTAGGAATTAATAGACCTACAGTGTGAATGCATCACAAATGCTTTGTAAATTGCATAAAAGATTTTAAAAGACACCTTAAAACAAATCTGTGCTTTGCACATCCTTTGGCTGAACTGGTAGGTAGATAAGGAAAGGTAAGTATATATGCTGATGGGGGAAGGGGCAAAGAAGGCACTTTAAAGAAGGCACTTAATAGCAGTAGCATAACCTTGTTTAGCAAGGTCACATCTCCAGAGTGGGCTACCAGTCTCCTGAAAATGGTTCTGGCAAGGGATGTGGATGGCATGTTAAAGGCCCCCATACATGCAGCTATGGCTGGGGGATTCCCGGGAGCCTGTCATCACGCTGCAGGGTTGGCGGGCACCCTTTTTGCCCTCTACCCATCCAAATGGGCTAGGAATTTACCGACTTGTCGGATCACCGTGCGATTCTTGGTCGATCTGTCCAGCTGGGCGCACCCCATTTGTGGCCGAACGACCTCCAAACGATCGGCAGACCATCTTTGGCTACCTTTTTAGAAGGGTATATCTTGTGCAAGGTAAGGGGGGTTTGGAGGGAGAAACTCTCAGGATGGGTTGAAGCAGGGCATAAAAATTATGGATACTTTCAATAACTATTTGCATTTTAATCAGGATGCCAACCGAATCTGTACTTCGTGTACAATAAATAATCATTTGTGTGTGGCACACTCTCCTACATTCACATATGAATGTAGCCAGTGGTCATTTGTCAGGTTGGCTCTTATCAAATAAGATGACAGATGTGTGGGGGCAGGGGAACGATGTAACTGGATACACTCTCCATTTATTGTTTTTTCCTGGTGCAGGAAATGGGAATTATCTCAACTCTTCTGTTGATAAGGGGTCATATGACCATTAACTTTTTCCTGAGCAGCTTCAGTGTCTGTGCTGGTGTTTTGTTTTTTTTACCCTCTGTAACTTCAGTTTGGGCTGCCTGTCGCTGTCCTGGATTCTCCTTGTTGTTTTGCGCAAGGGATACAAAGCCTCGCCATCCTGCATGTCATATCTACCTCTCCTCCATTTGCTTTGCATGCTTTGCTGCCTTTGCTTGTGGTGGAAGCGCTGTTACAGAGGTTTTGCCTTCCCACAACTTCCTCTTGTTTTCTCGCTGTCTTCCACTTTCACTGTTATTTATACTGTCCCCCTTGTATCTCCTACAGCCCTGAAAAGAGGACCTGCAGCAGGAAGGAGGCCCGGTGAGTGACTTGAGCCATACTTCTTAAAGCTGAACTGCAGGCAAACTGATAAGTACACAGATATAATATATGCAGGGTAACTCTTCTACCTACCTAAGGAGCACTTCTTCCAATCATATACTAAAGTTTGCACAACTTATAGCAGTAGTTCTCTATCCACTACCCTGGAGGATTTAGTACAGTGGTGCCATCTTCTCATTGGACATTCAAGTATCCCATCTCTCTCCTATAAACCTGTTCCTTCTAAGCACTTTTGAAACTCCTGTGAATAACTGTGGTGTTCTGCTGTAGAGGGATTGCAAAAGGCATGACCATCAAATCAAATGTGAAACAGATGTTTAAAAAGCTATTAATTATTATACATTTAGAGGGTACTACTGAGGGATTCACTACGATGTTAGTTTTGGGGTGTGGCTTAGACGCACTTGGTGGTTGGGGGGTTTTGCGTTCCTCTACTTTATCCTCGGTGTTCTTTGTTTTGTTTTTTTTTATCTGTGGATTAACATTCTGATGGGATGGTGCTATGCCAGAAGTTGTATTAGAAGCTTAGTCCTTGTTTCCATGTGGAGTGTTCTGGTTTTCGTTGCTCCATAAGTGTCACACGAGTGTCACATCCCGACACTCCTGACCTAAACCATCCTCTGCCATTTTTCTACTTCTGTATGGGTTTTTTAATTTACTTGTGCAGTGGGTTCCTCTACCTTTTCCTTCCACCTATTCATTAACACTTGTTTCATGTTCTATAGGAGGCTTCATCACAACGGATTCCTTGGGGAAGAGCCAGAAGAACAGCAGCAAACAGAGATGGCATATGATGACACAGATCTCACAGACAAGGTAACATTACTGTGTAAAGGCTATTAGTTAAAACCGTTGAAGATTTGTATTAAAACATTTGAAGCAAAGTTATGTACAAAACCAGTATGAATCTGTAAACTTGCTTGTAACCAGAGTAAACTACGTAGACTATTCCTTCTTAACCTCCTGGGTGTTACACCGCTCCATGGGCAATCGCTGCAGAGTACACTGTACTCCGCCATGGTTGCCAGCTCTCCCCCCAGCCCTCTACACACCACTGGTGTCAATTAGATGCCGGCGGTGTGTATGGGGAGAAAAGCGACGCCCCCTCCATTTGGAGGTCTATGACACCACCATAGACACGGGGATGGAAAGGCTCTGTGTGCTTGCAACTCTGCAGAAATGCTGCAGGCTCACAGAGAGCCGGCGGTTGCGCGTGATCCCGGCACGGGCATAGTTTGTTTCACGTAACGCCCAGGAGGTTTAAGACCGGTTACTAACTGAATCAAAACTGCTCTCTCCTTCAAAGTGTCCCATGCCTCCTACCTCCTTTCTATTCCATTAATGAAGCCTCAGTCAATGTTTGACACTTTCAGGAATGCCTGAGTGTCCTGAGCTGCAGGTTTTTTTTTCATCCTTTCAGTTCCCACATTACTACAGGTATCATTTATGTTGCAACATACATCTGAGGCCTAGTCTAGCCCATAGCAGATTGTATTAATTGCACTCTATGTACCTTGTCTGTGAAAAAACAAAAAGACATCTGGGCTGTGTGTTTTTTAGCATCAACAGGTATATTAAACATACAGAGTTCTGATTTGACAAATTACTCTACACATATTGCTTGTATATGCTGAAACACACTATGTTCTAGGGTGACATCATTAAGTTATTGTATTTTATCTAGAAAAGTGTCACCCCACAACAAGGGGTGTTCATTCAAAGTATATTTGTTTCCTAGCTTCCAACAATTTTATTTTTTTTGCTGCAGGTACTGTACCTAGAACAGCGGGTGAGTGAGCTGGAAAGAGATGCAGCTACCACATGTGAACAACAGAACCGTCTCCGTCAAGAGAATCTGCAGTTACTTCACAGGTAATTGAGAGGGTTCGCCCAATTTAAGAAGTGTGAGTTTGTAGTGTTATTTTTCCTGTTCCTGAAGACACCACAGTAATCGAAGTGACATATTTAACTTGGGTCTGTTAGCATTCCTGCTGGCAATGATGTCATATGATGCCTGTTTGTTAGAACCTCAATATTAATCTGTTGAGTAGCACTCAATCCCCCCACTCAATTCATCCTGTTCTCTATTAGTATCTCAGCAGCTCAGCTTACCCCTTTTTTCCCTCCCATCAGCACCTTTCAGGCCTTTAAACACAAGAAAGGTGTAGATCATAGGAGCCCCAGTTGCAGGCACTGTGGAACAATTCATAGCTGAACTGGTAAAGCTGGCCATACACCTTCAGATTTCTCTGTCAGATTTCCTTCAGATCAGATCTACCAACAACCATGTAGTATAGTGTCCTCCCTGATAGAATACATAGTGATTGGAAGGTGTAGAAAGGTCCTCATATTACATGGTTTTGGTAAAACAAAATCTGATCTGAAGGAAATCTGACAGGAAATCTGAAGGAAATCTGAAGGTGTATGGCCAGCTTAAGAGTCCTTCTCTTGGCAGTTTTGCTCACTCCTTTTTTAAACACAGGAGCTTTCTAACTTCTAATCTCACAGAGGATGTGCTCTGCAAGGAAGGAGATACTCTGCCAGGGGAAAAGGAGTGAACTAAGCTAGTGAGAATGACTTCAGTACCTCTTGTGTGAAATGTTCCACAGTCCTTTTTAGCTACAGATGAAAGTTTGTTTAAAAGTTTGTTGTTGATTAGATTATTTAAATACTTCAGTTTGTTTTGTTATGATTTAGGACATATTTTCTCATATATAATGTACAAACCACTTTTTTTGCAATGCGTAGGGTTCATGCCTTAGAAGAACAGCTTAAAGATCAGGAGCTACACTCGGATGAGGTTCAAAGTGAAGAGACTCGCAAACACAGAGATGAGCTGCGTAAGATGGAGCGTGACCGCAGCTATCAACTAAGCAGCCTAAAAGCTAGGTATGTGGTTAGATTGGAGGTAGCCAATGAGGCTAGTATTGGCCATTTGTTGGAAATATACTGGGCATGTGTCAGTTATGCAGTGTGCTTGAGTTGTCAAGATTTTAGTCTAACTAATTGGTCTTCTTCTGCAGACTTCAAGAGCTGGAAAATGAGAATCTAGAGCTTCGCTCTCAGCTGCCGAGTGCCAAGGCGACAACACAGAGGCTAGAGGAGGTAAGAAAAAGTGTTTAACTACCTACTTTATTTTAGGCCTGTGTGTCTGTATGCATGTCAGACCTAACACACCCACTATATGAATAGCCAACATGTGTGGCAGTGATCTAGCCATCACTTCTAAACTTTCTTCCTCACACCCAGTGCTCTCTCTATCCATCCACACTCCTATGAACATGGTATTGGTATTTCATCAATAAAAACTTTCCAAAAAGCGGCAACGGTTTTTCTTCAGTGCCTTGGGGAGAAATGAGGGTACTGTAGATTTTTTTCCTAATAAAATCAGAACAAGCTTTACACTGCAATGAAACACAGATGATGTATTACATCCCTGCCCCAGCGTACAGTTAAGCACAAGTGTCTTATGTTAGTATAAGTTTACTTACTCCTTTGGGATCGGATGTTTATATATATATTTTTTTAAGGTACTCTAAAGTACAAACATTTTGAGACCCTGTCACCACTGCATGCTAAAAGTATAGATGTTATACTACTAGTCCACTGGCTCCACCACCTATTCACCTACCTGAAGAATCTTCTGCACCAAATGCTTTGTCCAAATCTATGATGAGGTTTCATCTGTTAGTTTCAGTAATACTCATTAGTTACATAGTGGTCACAGGAGAGGACGGGCACCTGGAACACCTGGTGTCATATACAGAGAATATGGGAATTTCTTGACTATAGTTATGATTGCCGATACTGCAGTGTGACCAGTCAGTATTGACTGATCTTTTTTTTAAAGCCAGGTTAGATCAAATAATACCTATCCTTATGATAGGCTATACCAGGGTGGGAAAACGTTTTGACTTATGGGCCATGTTGGCTTCTTAGACTTGATAAAGGGGCCAGACCAAGAGCTTGTTATGGTTGACCCCCCCATATGCGTGCCAATTCCATGCATCGCTGGTATCACTAATGATGGTTGGGAGCATCTTTTTAACAAGGTGACAAAGGGCTGGAAAAATGTTAATCTTTCCCCATGGTTTGCCCAGCCCTGGGCTATACAGTGTATCTGGAAAGTATTCACAGCACATCATTTCTCCACATTATGTTATATTACAGCCTTGTTTCAAAATGTATGAACCCGTTTCTGACAGTCCCAGCTTGTCCAGCTCTGACTTGTCAGAACAGCAGTGGATGAGCTGGGTTAGTCAGGCAGAGATCAGAGCCACAGGAGAGCAAAGAGACAGCTGCAGGAGAACGTCACCCCCCCCCCCCCCCCCCCCCCCCATGCTCTCCTATGTAACCTGGCACGACTGCAGCGCCATCTAGTGGTTGCAGTGCTAATTTACCTGATACAGTGAATTATTGAAATCTTCATTTTCTGATATTGTGAGTTATTCACAAAGCATCTGAACATGTTATTATACTCAGGGTGTCGCCAGACTCCAGTATGGATATACTTTGGGAAGTTACAGGCCTACAATGTAAAAACAATTTTTTCCATTAAAGTCTATGGTGCGCTTTTGGTACAGAAATCTGTACCTCAGCATTGCGCTAGGAAGGTTAAATTCATCCCTCTTGATATTCAGACCGTACAGCACTTTATTACAGTGTGTGTGTGCAGTGAAAACTCCTCTATCCTACTCTAAATCGCCACTCTTCAATCCACATTTTGTACATACAGAAGATATGATAAACTAACATTAAGTTTGGCATACACAGCTCAATTTCTTAATAGATTCCAGCACAATCAAGTAACGCTGTTCGCGTTAATAGAGCTTGATTGTGCCCGAATCTATTAAAAATTTGAGGCACCCAGGCTTCCTTCGAGCTGGATCAATCCCGCTTGAAGATGCTAGGTCAAACAGGGTTCCAACATGTTGAGAAATCCTGTTCGTTTTCCATTACTTTGGATGGGGGCCCACGGCTGGCAGAGGTCCTGCGGCTCAATATCGAGCCAGCTCATCCGCAGCTCAATGATGTCACCGCGCCGCGGTCAGGCTTCCTTGATCTGGAGGAAAGTCTTGCCATGTGTGCTCAGCTTTAGGCTATTGCTCTTTTGCAAACTTTTATTTTTAAAGAGATATCCTGGAGTACACTTCACTGTGGGAAACAGTTAAAAATTGTATTAGTAAAATGAAACTCATTTATATGCTGAATTAATCCACAGGAGAAGCAGAAACTGCTAGACCAGGTGGAAGACCTTCAACGACAGCTCGCAGACCACCAGGAACAGAACAGGAAACTAGGGGGGAAAATCAGCAAGGAGATGCACAAACAGCAGTCTGAGAAGGAGCGATGCCAGGAGGTAAGACCAATGTGCTCTCCTTTGTATGTATCTTAAATAACCTTGTTTTTTTCTTCCATCGATAGTCCTGTCTGAGGGGCTTACACAAAGCTTACACAGGGCATACAGCATATACAGCTGCTGAGTGCCGGTATATGTATGAGTATATGCTGCTGGCCAGAGGAAATTAAGTAAAACTGTTGCATTGCAAAGCAAACGGTTTACTAAAGCGCTGATTTTTCCAGCAGCACATCATTTACTATATTTCTCCACCACTTTATTTAGCTATTGGCAGCAAAAAACTCTAAACTTACAGCTGACTGATTTATTACACTTGTCACTGGTGCTGGATGTTTAGGCATCCAGCACATCATAGGGGGCAAGGTTACAAGTCCTTGAGATTTGCTTCTTACCTGGCAGCAGCTGAATGGAACACAGTGTAAAAGGAAGATGTATATGTGCAGAGTGGTGCTACCCCATGCAAAATGCTAGCTTATTAAATGTACAATACTATCAAAATGTAAAATGATGTGTGGAGGTTTTTGTGTACATCGTCCCTATCAACATCGTAGAGTTAACTAGTCTGCATCAACCCTTTCTTTAGCAGAGACCAATCAGCAACACAGTGCTTTTAAACAACTGGAATGTACTAAATAATATTAAACCTTTCAAATTCAAGTACCGTATTGTACTGTATTTTTTGCCATTTAAGACACTCTGGCTGATAAGATGCACCATTAGCCTGGGTTTTGTTTGGTTGGGGGGGAATCAGACTCTGACAGTGGGAGCAGTCCTTGCTCTGCCATAAACCGCAGTTGGCAAAGTATTCTCTGCTACTGCTTTGTGTATGTTAAGCTGGAGCTGTGTATGTCGGCTCAATCTGACATACAAAGCTCTGGCTGATAAGCACACAGATTTGTGTCCCACTCGGCCTGGATAGCCATACATATAATCTATCCTACTCAGCAGGTGGCAGAGCTGAGAGTAGGTGGAGAAGCAGCCTATCTATTTTGCCACGGCTCATCATGCATTTGCCCTATAAGACGCACCAAGTTCCCCCACATCTTATGATGCGAAAAAATTTGGTATATCTTAGTATAACTCAGGATTAAGATTTTTGTTATTTTTCTGTTTTATTAGGTCATAGAGGAGCTGCGACGAGAGCTGGAACAGATGCAGCTCATTCGTCTCGAAATGGAACAGAAGATGGGAGTGGGAAACACCGCTGCACTACAGGAATACAACAGCCGCACCAGGGAGGCTGAACTGGAACAAGAGGTCCGACGACTTAAACAGGTACTGTGTTTAATGTTTAATTCTAAGAATATGTGTGCTGACAGGAAAAGAGAGCAAAGGGAGCAGAGCTGATGATGGCGTCTCAGTGTGTGCATGCTCA
This sequence comes from Ptychadena robeensis, assembly GCA_036250615.1. Classification (NCBI taxonomy): domain Eukaryota; kingdom Metazoa; phylum Chordata; class Amphibia; order Anura; family Ptychadenidae; genus Ptychadena; species Ptychadena robeensis. The sequence goes on from CM070039.1 coordinate 67,863,669, forward strand.
ACTGCCACTTGACTGTATAAGCTAACTTTGTTCTTATTTCTATTTAACAAAAGCTCCCCCGGCATTACTTAAAATAAAATTGTAGTTCTATATATGATACCCACCTTCTCTATGGTTCTGTGTACCACAGTAATTACTTCCTGCCACCTAATGCCCCCTATCAGTATGCCAGTGACCTGTCCCCCCCTCCCTAAGACATACTGTACATCTCATACATGTTTGTAACTGCTTGAAGCTCCGTTTTATTAGAACTTTTCTATGAATTCAGTACTCAGTTTGATTATTTTTCACATATACCATAGTACAACCTAGCACTTATTCACTCAGAACATATGCTGTCCATCTATCACCTAGTGTCCTTATACTCGGCGGCCTATTTATCTCTTTGTTCTCTCTTTGCAGGAACAACGAGCCCTCAAGGAGCAGAATGAAGAACTGAATGGACAGATTATCAATCTTAGTATCCAGGGAGCCAAAAACTTGTTCTCCACCACATTCTCTGACTCACTGGCTGCAGAGATCAGCAGCGTCTCTAGAGATGAGGTAAGATTTCTCTTGTATACCCTTATATACTTTGCTAAGTGCTATACCCTTATATACCTTGCTATTCATTATATAGACATTCTCTTATCTATAACCTTTTATTTCATCATATACTACTGACTCTTTATGGCCATTGCTGTATGCAATCAACTCAACAAAAATTTTACTTCTGCTGTATTATATATTCATTCTCTCCCCAACTTTGTGCTCTACATTGTATAATGTATAAAAAATCTTTTCATATTGTAAATATAAACCCACATTGTGTGTATGATCCTCATGTATATGTACAGTGCTGGTAAAAATGTCCACCTACTGACATTGTTAAAATACATTACAGCTCATGGAGGCAATTCACAAGCAAGAGGAAATCAACCTTCGCTTACAGGATTATATTGACCGTATCATTGTAGCCATTATGGAAACCAACCCAGCCATTTTAGAAGTGAAGTAAGTCATGGATAGAAAATAGATATTTTACAGTTGTAACCCCCACCCCCATCTCTTTTAGTTAGATTATATTTGAAGCCTTACTGTCTGTGGTAAAGCAGTGCATGAGATCTGCTTTCTACAGCCTACAGACTATTCTTCCCCCTTGTGATGAATTATTCTTGCTCTTACAGGTTCCATTAATTCTCCAGCAAGTTCTGGAAGATGGTTGAAGCTCTGCCCATGAGCCAGGATGCAGAGTAGACAGATGTGATCTCAGACATTATGGTCACCCTTGTGTGGGTGAAAATGGTCAACCTGCATGGAGAATCCGATCGTGCACCTGAACCTCATCTGTCTTGGCCGCATCTTAAAACGCTTGGAGGGGTTCTGCCAGGTCTCAGACTCCACCCTTGCCTGCTGGGTCATCGTGGCCATTGTAGAATTTCCCTGAACTTCGAGGAATGTATATTGGGTGTTGTGAAGCCTCCCGCACCCCCTTGCTTTAGTTCCCGTTCTTCATGGGCAGAGCCCAGTTCACTCTGAAAATCCGAATGTATGGCATCCACTCCTTAAAGAACTGGTAAAGGACTTATCTTTGAATGTGGGTTACTGGACCACAGACTTGAAGGCGGCTGATTGGTGTATGTTTATGTATATATTGCGTCAATGCACAAATGTATATAGGGTGTTGGTGCACACGTGACCTGTTTGCAACAGCAGCACAGAGGAATCCAGCAGTAATAATATTAATAAATCATTTGTTTCTCATTCATCCAATGTAAGATGATAGCATCCTTGTGGGTTTTGTGGTATAGTTAGAGACCATGCTTGATGAAGAATCCCACTGGTTCAACTGTGCCCATAGCTGTTATGCCAGTATTGTTTGACCACTGGCTGGTTTGAATCAACATGTGGCTGTTTAAGGAGAACATGTGCTTTGTTGAAACTGAGCAAACATCCCGTTTCTCATTGAAAAGTTTGCCATTTCTTTGCTCTCCCACTACTCCATTCAGTTCCCTTCTAAGAAATAAAATCGCCCCTGGTGCTCCCTAATATGTGATATGGATTGAGCCACATGTTCCCCTGCGCCCATATGGTGATCTAAGTTGCCAGTGACCATGCAAAGCTAAAAAATAGCCCTCAAAATTATAACACTAAATAAATATATATTTAATTTCTCACTTCTTTCTAAAAAAAACAACAACATAACAATACTTTTATAGTGACCAAGTGTGTCTTAACTGCCCCTAATCTCAGGTCCCACATTGTAACAGGAACCGTCCCAGCTCTGCTTCTGCATGAACTGTGCAGTCCATTGGCTTGTTATAGCAGAGATGGTTAGAGCAAGTATGTGGGAGTTCTAGCAACTTTCCCATTTCAGAGAAACATAATAGAGATGTTAGAAAAGATGGAAAATGCGAAATCTTGAATAACTTTATTTATACTGCCCCTGCATTGAGTAAACCCCTGTTAAAATGCATATTTGCACAGTATCGTGTCTAAGACTTACTGGTTCATACTGTCGATGCGCAGTACATGTGATTCTATGTATATTGTACCTCTCGACTTACGAATACATTAATATTTAATACTGTATACGCACAAAGTCCACAGGATTATGCTAGGCTGTTGGTGATATGACTCCCCTCACCCCTGAACATTAAGATATTTTGGTGCTGCATTTAATGCCTGCCCAGTCTGTTCCGGCACAGAGAGGGTTAAAGTGACTACTGAGTCGATGAAACCGGCTATCTTGCTTCTTCCTCTCTTTTTATATGCAGACGAATCACATTTTTAGACACTTTTGACAAAAGTTTCTATATATGTATGTACAGACATAGATAAAATAAATATATATATATATATATATTGATTTGTAAATAGAGATAGATATGAATTGGACGGGGCCCTCTGGGGCGTGACACGCTCTTGTGGAGTTGCTGGATTTAACTGTTTCATGGCGGAGGGACAGCAATACATCCAAGGCTGGTTAGTCCGTGTTTTGCGCAGTTAAACAGCCAATAGAAGTGAAACTTGAGTGCTGAACACTTGCCTCCATCCTTGTGCACAAATGAAGGACGGCAGCCATTTTTGTAAAGACTTTAAAAGAGAAAAATGCATTTAGGATGTTGAAATGTGGCTGTATTATTCATTCAATGCGAACTCTGATAACACCTTGTGTAATTGTGCAGATTTATTGTGGTTTAAACATATAGATTGCTGCAGTAAGCTGCTACCTTCCTCCTGCTACACCACACCAGTGTATTGGACAAGGAACTTCACAATTGATTTGCAGCTCTGCCTGAAAGTGAGATCTGGTATCAACATTATTTCAACACTAGATTTCTCTTTTTGGAGGAAAACATTTTCAAGAAGGGAACCCCCTTAAAACTAGTTTACTGACATTTTAGAGGCCAACAGGCGTACCGGTTTTGGGTGGGAAACTACTAGATTGAATCAGCTTATTAGATCACTAGGGGACTCAAATGATGACTATTGCTGTAGATGATCTACCTGATCAGTGTCGTTTCTAGTTTTTCGGGGGCCCTATGC
>CM070039.1:67873569-67885888 GCA_036250615.1 Ptychadena robeensis
CCCCCCCCCCCCATCTCTACTTACGCCCATTATTATTTACCTCCTACATTACCCGGGTCATTACCTGACCCCTGCTCTATTTGCAAAATCATCTACTTCAATCATCCCCTCTTCCCTCCATGATCACCGTCCCCTGCACTTACCCATATCTACCTCCATCATCACCTGCCTTGCTTGTTCTACCCTGATCTTCTCAATTTATCCATCTATCGGCCTAGTCTGCACTACCCCATCATCATCTCCCTATTTTAAACTTTCCCAATCTACCCCTCTCATCATTTTTCTCCCCTGCATTATCCCCATCTACCTCCATCATTCACGTCCTACCCTGCTGTACCCCATCCTCACAGTTTATCCCTATCCTTCCCTGCATCGCGATTTAGCCCAAACCCCATCTTTATCTTCCCACCCTTCACTACTCCATCATTACCGTTAAGCCCCATCCTCCCCTGCATTGATATACTTACACCCCCTTTCCCCTGTTTATCTCTGTAATATATGATATTTAAGTCCTCCTTGTGGTTGTAATAATACCAGAATTGGGGTGTTTTGTGAAGTGAGGTGACCCATGTCATGGCTCTTCCCCCTGCAGATGTTCGGCAGTTAGTGGACTTTGTTTTTATTTTATCTTTTAGAACTTTCCCCTTCCATGTTCCATGTAGGAGTTTACTGAAAATGATTCGCTGCTATAAAATTACATTTGCATTTCCTCCATCCTTCATTTTAATAGATAAAACTGATAACTGCACCATCCACAGCTGTCTTTGTTTTAAACATTAGAATATTATATGATTGTACTAATAATTCTACATAAATAATCCTCATTGGTTGGGTTCAGGGTCCGCTCCAAGCCCCGCTTTGCCTAAAGAACCCATGCAGAGCTGAAAGGAAAGCAATGCTAAAGGTGAAAAGGAGACTGGAGCGCCCCCTGCTGGCTGAGAGGTGTGACACGGCTTCACACTCCTTCAGCCTGCTGAAGCTGTTGGATGGGCACACTTGTCTTCACAGGCATTGGTAGTTTATCCAAGTTACTTTCTGTCGTTCCAGTGATGAGCTTTCACTTTCCAGCATTATGAGGAAATAACACATTGCTGTTCTCAGCAGATTTCAGGCAGCCTCTGTGTAATCTTTGGAAGACCCAGCCCTGTTTTGGTAGGCATAAATCTTCTCCATCTGGGGCATAAGCCACCTCTGCATACAGAACGTTGTCCCTGAAGTTCCTATAGCACTTCAGTGTTTGACGGGTTGTGACGTCTGGCTCACAGTGTGGTCAATGAGATGCCAACATTTTGACATTAACATGCAAATTGTAGTAAGACTCAAACTGAACCAATCAAGCACAGCAGCTGTTGTATTTGATTGGCATAGTCTGTCTCCATACAATGTGCATGCTAAACATTTTGACATCTCATGGACCATCTCTGGTGTCCATGTATAGAACATGGGTTTGCTTTGTTGTGCTCTGTTGGTTGGGAAATCCAGTTATCACATGTGTTTGAGTACAAATTACAGTAAGTCATTAACCTTATCCACAATTGTTACCTTGTTGGGTGTGTCAGAGAGGTTATTGGCAATTTTTGGGTGCGTCTATCCCTAACACCCCCCCCCCCATATTCTATGGTGCCATCCATTGACCACAACACCTTCTAATTTGGGGTTCATAAGCCAGTGTGTGTGACCCAGAGAGTGGACCAGGTCTCCAACAATCCTGAAGGTTCTTCAGCAATTGAGCTCATCTTCAGGTCCACATAGTGTAGATACCTACATTTTAGTGGTGGGGGTTATATTGGGTCTGAGCTGTCTACCTTCTGGTAGATCTAAAGGATATCTGACAGAGAGATCTAAAGGTGTATGGCCAGCTTAAGGCCTGGGGGCCGGATCTGGCTGTTTGTTAAAAATATTCTCCCCTCTGCTTGTTCTCTGCAATAAGTGCACATAATGCCTAGAGGTGTCGCATTGAATTGGGGGACAATGCAATGACGTGATCATGTGATGACATTATGGGTGCATCCTGATGGCAACAACAGGCAGCCCCTAGAAATGATCTCTGCTCATTACCATTAATGCAGGAAATTTTAAAAGAGAACATACCCGTCACACGTCAGGTATCACACATCACTACCATCATTAGTGATGGCGGCGATGCATGGAATTGGCACACCTATGGCAGGTTGGCCATTATATGCTCTTGGTCCGATCCCTTCATCAAATTAAGAAGCTAATGTGGCCCAGAGTCAAAACGCTTACCCCTGAAAGAGACAATGGAGCCCTCCATGCCTATTGCAGTCCCTATCAATGGAATGGGGAGAAAGTCAAACTGCCGTTTTACCCAGAACCCCCTTCTGACTCGAGGTAAACCTTGTCCTCTCCCATGTGTCGCAATAAGTGCAAACTCCTTGCAAGACGTCAATACGCCATGATTCCACCAAGCACCTGTCAGGCTACAGGTAGGTTCTCTCTCCTTTCGGGATGAACCTAATTAAACTTGTAGAATCCATGACCTGGGATTCCTGATATTTGGCCTGTCCTTGTCACTTGTGATTTGTTTTCCTCTTGGGACTTTATTCTGAAATACTGTACAGATACGTTGGTGGCAGCGCTGGGGACAGCAGGAGTAACGCTCTGCAGCAACAGGAAAGGGCGAACACTGCGAGCGGGAAGCAGATGACAGGATGCACTTTCATAGAATAGCCCGAGGAGAGATTTATGACACGCTGGATTCCTGATCATTGCGTGAGAAATGCCCTAATTATTGTCCTCCATTCATATCCTGTTCATCTATTCTGCCTTTTTCCTACGGCTTCACAAAGTGTTACAGCTGAAATATAGGCAGGTATAGAAGACTCATAGCAGAACTCGCACTCAGGAAGGAAGAAGCAGCACAAAGCTCCAATCAGCTTGTCTGATGACCGAAAAACAAGCTGGCTCATCACATAAGCAGGGAACACACGGCTCAATATAGGAGCCGGTCGAGGTTCCCTGCAGCAGCGCAAAGCTGCGACAAAGGAGGAGCTGGAGACACAGCACTGCTGTCCCCATGCAAAGCAATGTACATCGACCGTGGTTTACGGTCATGTCCGATATCCCTGTTTTCGAGCGGGATTGATTGATCCCACTCAAAAACAGGGATGGCTGCATATGATATGGGCCAGATAGATGGCAGTGAGCGCGCACGGGGCTCAAAGAAGCCATTGATCTGGCCCATATCTGCATGTGTGTTTCCTGCTTAATTGTCTTACAATAGGATTAATCCAGCACAGCCTGGGCTCTACAGAAGTGGGTTTAATGACACTGGTTGTCATCTGCTGCCTTCTTGTGGTGGATTGTTAGTAGGTAGGCTCTCCAGAGCCTGAGTAGAGTGACAGTGGAGCTCCCCCATGTTCTCTCTTCTATGCAGATGGATTCCAGAAGCCTCTTCTCTTCAGCTCTCTGACATCATCATATGTAATTCGGGACATGCAGCCCTGCACTGTAAGTCTGAACATTATTAGCCTGCCAACAACTTGTAGTGTTGGAGGAAAGAAGAGAAATCACCTTAAAGCTCCTCTATAATATTTGTCAACATAGATACAGAAAAATAGGTATCCAAGCTGCTCGGCAATCAAGTCTTCCACCAGTGTATTAAGGTACCCATACACACACCGATTCCCGATTGCTCGTGGCATGCTTGCGCAACAATTGCCAAATGATCCTTCCACGTTCAGCGAATCAGTGTGACCACTTTAGGTTTTCAAACCCTGCATGATACTTTGGATGGTGATCGAGGGTCCTCATCCAAAACAATGACTATCGAACAGGCATTTACCAATATGTCGTCTCCCTATTCGATTTCCGCATTTTGTTTGAGTGGGATTGAACTCTCATGCTGGGCAGCGTTCTGTTCCCTAATGATCGATCACCGCAAACAATTGAAGTCTTAATTAACAAAGGTCACCCAGCAATATACAGAGACAACCTTTATGACATAGCCGGGGCAACCTGTCCGCTGACGCCCCTGTGATGGTTTAGCCCATTACCCTGACATTGTAAAATTAGAAAGGTCAGAAGGTGAAGAGGAAATTCTTGCAGAGCTACAACACGCACGCATGGGGTATTGGGTGTTTGTTCTCCCTGCATGTTGGTGGGTGGCCACCCATCAAGGATTGTCTCCTAACATATAGGGATGTCATTGATATCCTGGTGTGGAGTTAGATGATAAATTCACATGGTACAGAGAATGTAGTCTCCAAGGCTGCCGACAATAATAATCGAGGAGTCTAAAGGCCCTTATACACCTTACAATCTTACCACACAATTTCTGTACTATTCTGTATCAACTTTTTTTTTACCAAAACCATGTAATATGAGGACCTTTCTAATGCTTCCAATCACTTTGTATTCTATAAAGGAGGACCCGGCACTACAGAGTTGTTGGTAGATCTAATGGAAATTGTATGGAGTGATCTAAAGGTGTATGGGGGGCTTAAGCTGTTGGAGTTTTATGGTATCTCTGTTCCTTTAATAAAACTGTATTACTAAGTGTAATCTGCCAACTAGTCTCCCCTAGAGGTTGTCAATTCTACGCTTTATCATTGTGGAGTGGAGCCACTGCCTGATGTTTTCACAATCTAGCACTTCCATCTCAGTAGTGCTCTCCCTACTGAGCTCATAGGTTTGATCCACCTCTCCCCACTGTGTCCTGTACTGACATGGGGATTGTCAGAGGGACACCCCAAAACATTGGAGGACCAAGAATCTGACTCTTCAAGTGTTCTGGAAAGCAGCATCGTCTCTCCAAGCACAACAATGCCAGTGTTCCTTCGAAATGTGCCTCCCAGTTGAGATAAGCCCCCCCCTGGTACTGTGCGTGTGCGGGGTTATCAGAAGAGAGGTACCCATCGAGGGGAACCGACCCCCCCCCCCCAGTGTCATTCAAAGTTAAGCCAGGCATACGATTCAATTTTAGTTCTTGATCTTTTCATCAAACACCGTTCGTAATTTAATCCAAAGTAGTACAACATAGAGGGTTCAATCGGAATACAACTTAAATCTAAGATTTTAGAGTCCTATATAAATATGTTAATGGCATACAATCGACCGACAAAATGTCCCATCACTTTTCGATTGATGTTTTGTATCAGTATCTAACAATTTCTGTCGATGGAACCATGTGTGCAGTACACAATTTCAGTTTGATCGATGTAAACTTTGATTGTTTTAAGTTGATTGAACGCTAAAACCGAACCGTGTATGGCTAGCTCTTATTCTGCTATGGACAGGGGTCACAGAGGGGGGAGGCTGATCTCGACATGTCCCCTGCTATGTATTACACATCTTCATAGTAGATCCGATAGCAGCACATGTAGAGGAGTGAACTCTACTTATGCTGCTATCGGATCTAGCACTGAAGTTCATCCTGCTATGGACAGGGTACATGTCGAGATGAGTCTCCCCCCTCTGGGTCCCCTGTAGAAGAATGAACTGCACATAGCAGCATGTGTAGCAGATTGAAGTCCTCTCTGACAGAGAAGTCATTGTATAAAGTAGATCCCGCAGCCAGGGAGAAGCATTTTGACTGGACACCAGCAACAGGAAAGGGTAGTAAGAACCCTGATGTCTATATCAGTGTTCTCCCCAAAGCAGATTGGCCGGGCGGCCCGCCCAGGAGATTTTGGTCCCCGCCCGGCACACAGCGAGCAGCCTGACAGGCGGCGCCTCCCATTCTTCAGGAGCGCGCCACAGCCACTGAAAGACTCCGGCCCGCGGCATACTACCGGGGCCGCGGGCCGGAGTCTTTCAGTGGCTGCGGCGCGCTCCTGAAGAATGGGGAGGCGCCGCCTGTCAGAGGACTTGTGTGCCGCCGGACCGGTGCAGGCGGCGTGATGACGTCATCGCGTCATGACGTCATCGCGCCGCCCGGCTGAAAAAAAAATCTGGGGAGAACACTGTCTATATGATACACTTGGCTTTTATCCCGATAGGAGAATCTGTTATTCCAATCGCATAATTTTATTGATGAAATATTTATTTATGTTGGACTTGGGTACCACACCCCAGTCCCATGCTACATAGTAAGCACTGATGACAATTGGAAGTCCAAGTGCTGGTCCTTTTATAGAGTAAAGAAAGGCGGCATGAACTGTTTGGGAACACTTGGGGGTCTGTACACGTGGTTATAGATGTCACCTTGTGCATAAACCAGCTCCCATGGTGTAAATGGCACCATATAGTCGCATAGCAGGGTTGCAGGATGGATTTAATCTTCCTGTTATAACCATGTGCAAGGTTTTCTACAGCAATGTGAACACGTGTCTGTAGATTGGGATAAAGACTCTGGGCATTAGAAAATCCTCCTGTGGTTTGTCTTCCTATACTGACATTGCTGCATCACTGACTTTATGGCATAGAGTTCAATGCTTCACTGACCTTGGAGGCCGCTCTGCTATGAGGACTCGTTATAGGGTCTTCATAAGGGTCAGTGCTGTGAGACCTGTCAAGTATGACAGCTGTGATCAGGCCCCCACCCTCTTGTCTGATCTGTCCTCTCCAATGTGTGAGCTGCTGATATACTCCAGGAAATCCTGCACTCTCAGCCCTGGGATCACAGGGAGGGCAGTGCGGTCAGCCATAAACCGACCGTACTGATAACATCTGCCTGTATTCAGCGTGGAAACCTGGAGAGGCTGGACAGAACTGGAACTTTAAGTGAACTGGTCCTTAATGGTAACATACTGTAGTTGTAGTTGTGTTTTCTTTATTATAGTTGCAGTTTTTGTACCTGACCATACCAATTACTGCATTCTTAGTTTTAGACACTAGAGGGAGTGTTATCTTCGTTATTTCATGTTTTTTTCATATTCTTTCCCTCCTGCTGTAAAAATATGTAATTCTCGTTCTATGCTGAAACAACCAGACAAAGGTTAGAAAATAAATAGATCAGTAGCTTCATAGTATTATGCATAGATTGCATTCTGTCTTAACCTCCCTAGCGCACTGCTGAGGTACAGATTTCTGTACCAAAAGCGCACCATAGACTTTAATGGAAAAAAAGTTTTTTACATTGTAGGCCTGTAACTTCCCAAAGTATGTCCGTACCGGAGTCTGGTGACATCCGGAATATAATAACGTGTTCAGATGCTTTGTGAATAACTCACAATATCAGATAATGAAGGTTTCAATAATTCAGGTAAATTAGCACTGCAACCACTAGATGGCGCTGCAGATGTGCCAGGTTACATAGGAGAGCATGGGGGAGGGGGGGGGGGAGTGATCCATTCTCCTGCAGCTGCCTCATTAGATCGGAGACACACGGAGCAGTGAGTTTGCTCTCCTGTGGCTCCGATCTCTACCTGACGAACCCAGCTCGTACTGTGCAGTTCTAACAGGGCAGAGCTGGGTAAGCTTCAGGAACGGCAGGGGGTTAAACCAATGCACTCCTCATTAAACCTAGAGCCTTAGAGGTTCTACTCCTGAGAGTACCTGTGTGTATATCTGAACTGTATATTGCTGGTGTTATAGAATGATTGAACTAAATGACCCCATCTTCACATAGCCCACCCCCTAGGATTTTACACCTACTAATCCACTTTCTCATTACTCATCTACTGCTTGGCACATTGTCTCCATTGCCACATAAGAGCAGTGGTAAGGTTTGGAGCTTTGGTTTTATTTCTGACCAGTAAAATGTTTGGGCTTCCTCAACCCATGTTCTATTGTACGGCCAGTATCTGCCAATGATAACTTTAAAGAAATACCATATCAGTCTCCCCAACGTCAAGGCCTGTCCCTGATCAGTGAAGAAAGGCATTCCGGGAGCCGAAGAGTATTACTCAACTGAGAAGTCGCAGCCTTTGAGATATATATAAAATCTATCCTTTCCCTGTGGCTTTCCTCGCACGTTACAGAGCCTACGTCAAGTGCAGCTATTTGTAGATAACATTTGCTGGGAATTGAAGCTGTCGGAGCCCCGTCTTTGGGTCAGAGGGTTACATGGGGAGACAAGGATTCCCTTTTACTCTAGCAGGAATTTCAGTAGGGTTACATTCAGGTTCTACATGTGTAATGTAACACCAGCTAATATAACAAGAAGGGTCAGACCGCCCCTATACATTGTGTCTATACACTGAATATAATGCTGGCCACCCATAGAAACTTCATATAGATTTCCCACCCGGCCGTAGAGCTTGGAGAGAAAAGTTAATTGTCCATCGTGAGCATCCGCATGTGATCACTAATCTTGGCTCAGCCTTTATGATCATGCATGGTTTATATGTTACTCATTAATGTTTTACTTAGAAGGAAGTCATCACAACAATATCAAGTAGTCATATTATGTTTAATGCTTATCTACAGACATATTGTGGAATGGGTGGGGAGGTGCACATACCTGGCAGCATGGGCCCTCCTTTGCAGAATCATGTATGACTCATTATATTTTGTATCGAAGTTATTAATACCGACTACGTCACAAGAACATAGAATAGGGAAGGGAAAAAGAGTGAGTGTAATGACGGGAGGGGAACACTCGAGGAATCTAGGAGAGGAGGTATGACCTGCTTCACTATTGGGAAACTGTAGTGTCGCTTTGTATATTTTGCATTACTGTAGATATATCTATAGGCCAGGTGTGCACATAAGTGGTCTCTGGTACTCGAAAGGGGCAAAAACTAGCTCTGCGTACCTGCATTATTGTTACAAAGCTCATATGTGTACTAACAACTTGGAGGCGCTCCGTGTCTGGGCGGCCGCAACTTAATATCAAATGTATACAATTTATGTCACTTGAATATCCTCAGGGAAACGTGAATAACTAAGAAAGGCCGCAGTTAGGGGAGTGAATTTGGGAATGTAAATTAATAATCCCCCAAAAAAGATTGTTCTAAGGGTGTTGGAGATCTGGGGGATGAAAGTCAGAGTAGACATATCTAAGGGTAAGATCTGACAAGAGAAAAGCACTGTGTGACAGCTGGAATATGAAAGGTTGACATTTGGACTGCAGGTAGTCTCAGGGGTTAGTTATTAAGTCAGAATATTTCAGGGTCACACTACTGAGGTATGAGATCTGGGGGTTTAAACGTGTTGTACTGTGAGAGTTACATGTAACCCAAAGCCAGCTGTTGACCTGTGGATAGAGACATCGGAGGCTCAATCAGGAACAGGGAGGTCCATCTGCAGCAGAACCTAGATTTGTAAAATAATGCATAAAGTTTATAATAGTAAAAGGAATACTTTATGTTAATGTTTTTGGTTTGGACTCGGAAGAATAGCCCTTCTATCATTTCCTGAGATCTTTGTAGCAAATTGTAAAGTTGGTACCAGAACATGAGATCAAGAGAAATCTCTCCCTTTGTTGGATGACAACTGTATAAAAAGTGTAATTCAGTTTGGGTAGATTTTTTCAAAATCCTCATAATGTTTCAAGCCCAGGTAGTGACATTTGAAATAATGCATGTACTGATATATTCCCTGGGTTAGCTAAAAAGTCACATATTGAAGCCGCTTGGCTTGAAATTTGTACCATGCATCTGGAGAGAGATGGTCAGCTGTGATACTGAGTATTGTAAATAAGGAGTTTCTTCAGCACAGCTAAAAGTAATTGAACTCTTTCTTTTTAAAATGGAGACTAGAATTACACCCGCTGGTGTAATTTTTTATTTTATTTTTTGTGATGAGTATATTCCCTGCTATGTAGAACCTGATGGGCTGACAGTCCTGTCACATGTGGTATAATGAGTTCACGATGCAGTTGCAATGATTGACTTTACTCCGAAGCTTTGAGGGTTAAGCCCCCCATACACATCTAGATTTTCAATTAAAATTTACCAGCATGTCCAATCATTTTTCAATCAACTTTTTCCCCAATTGTAATTGTTTAAGGTTGATCTAACCATGTGGACTGCCATAGATTTTCAATCAATCAACAAAAAAAATTGATTGAATTAAGTTGATTGGATGAAAAATCTAGACGTGTATAGGGGCCTTCACCCTTTAGACCTCCTTTTAGTAAGAGTTGGGTGGAGATGGGATCTCCTTTATCAAAATAACCTACCACGTCTTTGTGGGTATTGTCATTTGTAGGCGTCGATGTTTTCTTATCGTCCACCATGTATTGGGGCGTATTGAGCCTGATCTGAGAATATCATGTGACACTAGATGGATCTTTTGTAAGAGATAGAGCTATGAATCTTATCACAGCGTTCATTCCATGATCCCCATCCCTGTACCCTCTGATCATTCCGAGTTCTTATCACTTCCCTGTACAGCATTCCTCCGCTCTCCTCCACTGACAACTTCTCACTTTGTCATTAAGTGCGGCCAACGCTCAGCTTCTGCCTCTCCCCCGTCTTATCAAGGACAAGCTGACATATTTCTTTCAGTGCTGTCACCGAGCCTCTGCTGTGTCACATTCAGGGACGGCACTGTTCCGTGTGACATGTGTGCACTGACCAAATGTGGCATTAGGCTTTTTTGGGTGTGAATGGTGTGTGCAAACGGCCTGGTAACCCTCTTATCATATTGTGCTATAAAAATACAACTCTGATCGCTAAAATAAACTTTTATTGGATATGTATAGCTGCCAGAACTCTTGTATGTGTTGTCTTTACAACATGTGGGAAAACTGTGGGAAGAAAGCAGAATATACACTTCTATCAAGCAAATTGTTAGAAAATAACTTTTTTTATTATTAGTCTAGAGTTCTTCTTTAAATTAAACTGTGGACCTGGAGGATAGATACCTGTTTGCATACACTAAAAATGTACTGGGCACTACCAGATACAGAGATCTGGCCCCTGCGGCCTAGTGCTTCCCTGTAATCCAGGCTGGTAGTTGGTCAACATGGTAATCTATACAAGAGGCAGATGTGGGTGGAGCTTCTGTCACCAGGGATGGGGTTTCTGCCATCAAGGATAGGCTTGCAGCATTATAGCCTTACGCTGCTCCGCCCCTTGACACCTGAAGCACCGCCTTATGTCTACCTATGGGCTTCGTTGGGTGTACAGGTGATGACATCACTATTGTTTACTAATACCAGTGTGGATTAGAGATGTGCTAGGCCTCGGGGCAGCAGGCACTCTAGGTTTGTGCTCTTCTGTAGAACTTTAATGCATTTGGGGGGCATACTTTGTATTTCAATTTGTAAGTAAGGTGATGTTATATCTGTACTTTTTTGGATAGTCATGTTATAATGCTGTTCGAGCAGTGGTTCTCAATCTGTGGGTTGGGGATCGAAGGACCATTTCACAGGGGTTGCTGAGTGCTCCTGGAAGCATCACACGGGGTAGTAAGTTAGAATAGTAATTCCCCCTCCCTAACTTCCTAACTTATACGTTCCAAATACAGAAAGGGTTGCAGATCTAAAAAGGTTGAGAACCACTGTGTTCCAGGCTTTCTTGAGGAGATTCCTTGACTTCCTGTCTGTTTTAAAAGATTGTCACACTCGTACAGGAAGTCAAAGATACTCTTGATCAGTAACACAGTAGAAATAGTTTTCTTTAAATCATTTTTTGGAATGTTCGACTTCCTGTCATCTTCTAATTGTTTCCTGGTTGCAGATTTTCCGTCATTTCCTGTCTTGGAAATTGCTGTTTGTGCTGTTCCAGCTCCTCTATTGCTCCTCTCTTGTCGCTAAATAACTTTTTATTGGAGAGGCTGGTAGGGAATAATACAGAGTGGTGAGTGTGTTGGGAATGGTGACGTCACAGCCACAATGGTGGCACACATACATACCTGCACAAGGGAGAATGAGTCTTTTGGGAATGTGGTTGTCCAATGACGGGTGTTAGGTGAGTGTGTCTTCACCGTCACAGGCTAAGCGCGTCTTCACTTTACCAGACATTTAGAACACATTGTGATGGTGAGTCATTTCCTGATCTGCTTGGAAGAAGCTCAGAACTTGAAGCTTGCTACTAGAGTAGAAGCAGGTACCCGGGGCCATCGTCCTCCGCTCCCAGTGTCCTCCATCATTACACCATACTACCTCTTCCTTCCCTGTTTCAGGCATTTTCACCTTCTTGGTTCATGGGGTGTCGGACACTTGGACTTTGTTTAATCTCAGTATTTACTTATCTAGTGCCAATGTTTTCACACGCCCATCTGTACACATTGAGTAATACTTTCTGAGAATACGGTGTAAGCTTAAATCGCTGAACTTGTTCATGCCATTCCAACGTAGTCGGCTTTCATGAAGATGATCCCCCATTAGGTTTTGTTGCGAATGCACCACGATCTGTGTTGTCATGACTTGCTATTGATAGTTGCTTATTCTATACATATTGTCATTTGGAGTTTACAGAGGATGGTATCCCTGGCCTCGCATGACCATTCACCAATACGGTCACAT
>CM070039.1:67904497-67924968 GCA_036250615.1 Ptychadena robeensis
GAATCGATCGTGCCGGAATCCGGTCGGAATCCGACCCGTGTATGGGGGCCTTTAGACCAGATTTTTTGGCCCGAAAAATCGAGTTCCGATCTTAAGCTTTGAGAGCCTAAATTGGTAGCCAAGTCAATCTAAAGCTAGCCATACACTCTGCGATAAAAATTACGATCTATTAAAACTGACCAATGTATCCCGACGTCGGAGTCGCTTTAGATCGTCATTTTCGGTAAAATACTACCACATGGAAAATCCAATTTTGGATAGATTTTTCTGGTTTTATCGAAAATAATCGCCATTTATATCGGACAATGTGATTTTTTTAAATTAAATTAAATGTAAATAATAAAATAATAAATGTATATATATAATTGTAATTCTATATACATAGATATTAGATACATATTACAGATAAACAATATATAGAGATATACATTGATATGTTTACAGACAACAGATATATGTGTAGTATATACTATGTAGATGATATTAATGTATACATGCTGTGTACTACCATACTACATATACTAATACATTCCAATACAATTGTAATATATCTTTACATCATAACCTATAGCTAAAAAACAAAATCTTGGGAATTTATGAATACCATGACATTAGTAGGCGCTACACTGAATGTATGTGATCGTAAAAAATGAATTTACGATCTAATATTATAAAATAAAATATACACCAACTTTAAAAAATCTCCCTGGTCGTTGGCTGCTATTCTGAATAGCCACCACCCTGTCAGCGGCAGCAACATGCCGGCGGCCGAAGTCTTAATATGCTAATAAGCATCATTGGCACTAATTGTCGGTAAAACACTATGAACTTTCCCGATGTTCCCAGACTAATAAAACATTTTCAACTTGTCCGATGACTTTACGATCGAAAAAAAAATGACAATTAAAATCGTATTTTATCTGTCGTACCATGTGGACATGCGAAGATTTCATGCCGATAAACTGCTTTCATTGGTCGGTTTAAATAGATTGTAGTTTTTATCGCTGAGTGTATGGCTAGCTTAAGCCTTTGCGTGCTGGTTTAGGGCTGCTTCTCTTTGTGTTGCATACAGACAGGACATTGTGGGTGATAGAGGTTTATAAACTCGAAATGGACAGAAATACATATGTTTTCACAGCTTTCAACTGCTCCCACAGTATTTCTTTTACCTGTTTGCCAGGAGTTTATAGTGGTGAGCATTATTTTTGTTCTAGCAGATTCTATGCTATACATTGCTGTATAGACAGGAATAAACCCCCAAGGTGCCTTGGGTTAAACTCATGTCTGAGAATTAATAAATAACAATGGTTTTACCATCTGATGATCAGACAATCTTGTAATCATTATGTATGTCATCCTCCATGTCCCTTGGAGACCTCGCTATGGCTGACAAACACAGATCTGTCTGCCAAGCTCTGTTTTATGAACAGCACTAAGCTGGTGTGTTTACATCAGGATTACCTTATCTGTGGGCCTCATAATACTAGCATTACCTAGGTCCACATGTTTCAAGAACCCCTATTTCTTTGACACCATGGCCTGTTCTCTGCACTTCTGTAGCCATTTTTAACATAACTGAAAATGTTATGGGTATAGTATCCTTTATGACTTGCTCAGGAAAGCATTATCAGCTTGTCATATTATGTTTCTTATTCATTTATTGGTTGATGTTGGCAATAACCTCGGGTAGGATTTAAAAGGGCTTGTGTCCACTGCTTCCACGTGCCTCCGCCGCAGGGAAAAAACGCTGAGAGTACACTTGTCGTTCTGATGAATTCATGGTGGCCCTGGAAACATGTCTATTGAAGATCTTC
This sequence comes from Ptychadena robeensis, assembly GCA_036250615.1. NCBI lineage: Eukaryota > Metazoa > Chordata > Amphibia > Anura > Ptychadenidae > Ptychadena > Ptychadena robeensis. The sequence continues at coordinate 67,906,312 of CM070039.1, forward strand.
AATGCTAAATTGGCGCTCTCCTTAAGCTGTGGGCAAGCCCTGACGTTGCAGAAATCTGCCGCTCTATGGACACAGCATGTCTTCTTATGGGTTTTCTAGGTATTTTGACCAGTCCGGAAGCTCTGGAAAGAAATCTGTTGTGAATTGATCACATTATGTGGTGGTAAAAACTATCGGAATTTGAAAGGGTTGGATTAATACGATCCTATTTTGAGTCGATGGAACAGAAAAATCAAACCATGTCTGTTCAGCTTAAGGCTCCAGTGAAAGCAGTCCTGTCCCAACTCATGTGTTTACTCTGGTTCTAGCACAGTGCCACAGTGTCTTCATGATTTGGGTGGAAGGTAACTCTGGAGGAACCTCATTGCTAGAAAAGTCCATTGGCATGCAAAAGATTTGCTATTGGCATGCAGACTGCTGAATTTAATTGTTTTGTTGTATTTTGCATACAGTTACATGCTTATTTAAAATACGCTGATATTGATGGCATTCATCAAAAATGTGTCCCTGTAATAAGATATTTACTGTGTGCTGGTAATGATGTTTAACGCGGCAGTGTCAACAATTGAACCTGACACCAATTGTGAATCCGACACTGTGCATTGCCACTCTGACAGGTGTACGGTAAGACACAATATCTTCTATTTAAAGTCTACCTACAGTGCAAGGAATGCTGGGAAGTGCGCTGCTGTATCATCAAATGCTGACATGGAGACCTATTGCCTGCAGGAGGAAGTATTTAAAGGAGAATCCTCCATCGACAAAAAAAAACATGATTTCTCACAGATTATGAAGAGTTGGCATGGCGGGGCTTTGGGTGTTCTTGGCTGCGGCAACAGTGACCCATCTTTGTCATGTAGAAGAATAGCTAGCTGTCATCAGGTTCATTTGCTGTCCTTGATAGCAGCCTTCAATATCTAGCTGCAGAGGCCGGCAGACAAGCGACATCCTCACGCTGCATCCCGATGCTTGGAGCATCGCGGGCACCCTTTGTGTGCTGGGCCGTTAGTTTGAACGGGGACCCCAGCCCCCATTCAAACTCATGGCATCGGCCTAAGTTTACAGACATGTCCGTTCTCTGGCCAACCGAGCTTTCAGACGACAGGCATCTGTCACCCCATGTGAGCACCCGCGATTCTCGATGGCAAAATCGTCCGTGGCTCGCTATGTGTATTGGGACCTTAAATCTACTACTTAATTTTTTTTTACTTCCACTGCCCTGCTGTGATGATTGCACAATTTTTTGTATGATGTCATGATGGGGTCCAAAGCCAGTACATGCTATGGTATATGTCATTGACATTACATGTTGCTGGATGAGCACCACTGTGCATGGTGATGTTCTTCATTGCTGTGTAGAACAGTAATGCTTTTTAGTTGCATGTTTTCGTTTTTCTCTGGATTCTTGAGAGCTAGACCCCCCAAACTTTGCAAACTGCTAGACCAAGTCGAACCCTACACGCAAAAAAATTCCAACCTCCACCCCAAAAAATGCAATTGTGGAGTATCCCCAGGTCTACCCCAGAGGGATACTGTTAGTGGCTGGTGTGAAAATGTGACACTGGCCAATCCCTTGACCGTTTTATACCCCCCAACCCTGTGAAGGGGTCCAGTACTGTAATGCAGTGGGGCTCGCATAAATGGGAGGCCAGTGTAATAGAAAACCTGTGTACCTTTTTTCACTGGAAAAATTAAACGTAGCACATCCGCAAATGCCCTGCAGTCCTCATTATTCGGGATGCAGCGCAAGTGTCTCCCATACACTTGTAGCGGCAGAGTTAACTGCACAGCCACGGTGCTGCGGGTGGAAAATTAACCTTTTAAAACTGTGAGAATATTATTATCTAGAAATGGTTTGTGTTGTCCAGCTGCTGGCAACCCAATATGAACCTACATCTGAAAATGACAGTTTGAATCGAATTGGTCTCTTGGTAAAGCCATTTAAGACAATATAGTGACCTAAGCGTGAAAATGTTGTCTCTGTATTACCTTTATTCTATTTTATGATATTTTATGTAATGTGGTTAGACTTTTTTGTTATATGCATTTGTTACGTGGCCTGTTAAACCCATTGTTGCATCCTCTTTCCTGTTATACTCTGTTGCTGTTATCATTTCTAGATCCGTCTCTCTTCCTATCCTCTTCCATGTGTAGACCCAGGTGTTTCTGCATTACTTTCTCCTCATCGCACACCACTCTGTGACTCTCTGGAGACAGTTCTGTCACTCATCACTAACCCTCTTTCATCATTCTCTCCCTGCTCCTGACTCCTTTCCTGCCATCTCACTTTATATAATACAACCCCTCCTGACAGTTGTCCTCTTGGCTGTCCCCATCCCAGAACAGGGTGAATTTTGTGGATGACAGCTTTCCTCCGGGGCCTCGCTCCGTCGGCTTTCCAGAGTCAGACAGTGTCCAGCAGCGGGTCAAGCAGTGGCTTAGACCACAAGAGATCAGCTGCACCCTCAAAGACCGCGGGGTGAAGTGGACTGTCTTCCGCACACCACGACCTTCTGACATACTGCAAGGGCTGCTGGGAAACTGCTGGTGAGTAGAAATGGGCATTTCAGATGTAAATTTAGTCCACCTTCAAACTGTAGCCTTTTACACTCTATAACTTTGCTGAATTGTTTAAAAACTGCCTTTACCCCAATACTATACTTAAAGGGTTATTATTATTATATGATAGTAATAATATCTGAAATAAAATCTAAAAAAAACTACTTTATCTTCCCAAAACTTCCACAAACTTACTGTTGGGGAGTGCACCCTTCTGTCTATACAAGGGCTCCTCCCCTGGACTACATGTCCCAGGAGAACTTACTGTGCATGCATGTGTAACACGGTGATTCAGGGATGCCCATGCAGTGTTTTTGTTCCCACAACCGTTCCCTACATCTCCAGGAAGTTAGGTGACAATGCCTGGTTTATGGGCTTGAGTCAAAGTCTCTAATAATGACAAAAGCACCTACAACCTGGAATTGTTATTGTGTGGAGATTGTTCCATGTTTCTTGTCCCAGTGACCACTCATCTGTACAGGAAGTTTAAGCTCTCCATACACGCAGCGATCCCTGCTAGATTCTTGGGCGTCCGATTGAAGAGTGATGATGTCATTGCGCTGCAGCCAGTCGCTCAGAAAATCAGACCCTGGTCCCCATCCAAAGTGATGTAATCGGCCAGAGAAAAATGGATATGTCGGTTCTCTGGCCAATCACGATTTTAGCAACATAGATTGGTCGCTCTAGGTGGGCATTCACGGCAATCGATTGGCTGCAAAATTGCCCGTGGATCTATGCATGGGAGGCTTAAAGCTAGGAACACACGGCTCGATTTAAGCATACAATCGATGTAAGATTAGATGAAGAACCTCGATTTTGGTATTTTATCGATTGTACGGTGTGCGCTATAGTGTCATACAATCGTAGTACAATATCGATGTAGAGAACATCGATTATTGACTAAAATCATCGATGCTATTGATGCCCCACAAACAGTAAACTATCACTTCATCGAATACAATTGTACGATGAAAATGAAAAAGTAGTACGATCATGGTACAATTCGACGATAATTTTCCAACTAGTCCGATCACTTTTCAATCGATGTAAAGCTCTTCATCGAACTAATATCGTCGATTGTACCATATGTCTGCGCTACGATTTTGGTACAATCGATGTAAATTTTCATTGATTTACATCGATTGTACACTTAAATCGAGCCGTGTGTTCCTAGCTTCCAATGATGAGCTTCTGAACATTCTCCATTACTAGAAACATGTTGGCTGGAGATGCATCTGAAATAATGGGAAGTTTACAAGCGAATGAGTCCAGGGACTTGCTTGGATTTACTTTTGTTTTGGGTTTTTGTACTTTCTGCATGTCAAAGTCAATGGCTCTTGCCATTTTCTTGTTTTCGGGAATATTCCAGCTCCATGAATTGGCCTCTGTATAGGTTACAAATACTTCCCAATGCCTTTTTCTACACTCCCTCAAACATTACATTCTGTCTACATCGATGCTGGTAGGTAGGTAGGTAGGTAAATTATCCTGCTGCATTATGGCTGAAAATCTGTGTCCCCATCTACCTTCCCAAGCAGAAAAATATTTAAAAATCCAATGGTTTTGGTCATTAAAAAAAATAGTGTTTCAGATGTGTGCAGGTTGTGTTTTTATAGCAGATTCTAGAGATTAATGAAAGAACTGTATTGGCTAAGTACCATGTTTTTATACATGCAGGTTCCTCAGCGCATTGGCTGTGCTGGCCGAAAGACCAGAACTGGTGGAGAGGGTGATGATCACAAGGACAATCTGCCCAGAAGGAGCGTATCAGGTTCGACTATGCAAAGATGGGACCTGGTGCACGGTCTTGGTGGATGACATGCTACCGTGTGACGATGCTGGGTACCTACTCTTCTCCCAGGTAGGTGCAATAGTTGTAGTATTCCTATATGGATAGAGTTGAAAGAGCCTTTCACAGAGTTGTAGTAGGAAAGTTCTTCTAAAGCCAGCCATACACAGGTTGATTAAGCACGCACAGTGATCGATCGTGTGGGAATCAAAGCTGCCCATATGGAGCAATCGATCCTGCTTGGAAAAAAAAAAAATTCTGTTTTTCCCTGGTGTACTGCAATCACTTTGGATCGGGATCAAGGTCCCCATCCAAAGTATTGAACGTTCTATCGAGGAACACTGGAGCACAGCGTGATGACGTCACTATGTCCCGAATAAGCTTCTGTATCTAACAGGTATCGACCTGTGTATGGCTGGCTTAAGAAAACTACTTGTTGTAAGAGGGGATATCATGGCTAATGTTTGCAAAGGATCTGCAACAGGCGTCCAGGGTAGATATAGGTAGGTACTGTTTCACAAGAATTGTCGAAAGAGGCTTTCCGAATCATATTGCTGCCACTTACTCATATAATAAAGTCCAAGTGTCTCTTCGTCCAGTCCCTGTGTCCGTGGGATTGCGCTACTGCGAATGTGCCCCACGAACAGCCGCTGAGATTTGGAGTGCAGAGACTTTGGGCGGCCGGTGTTCTGTCAAAATCTGTCGAGATGTGCTCCCCCTGTAGCACAGAACGACCAGCAGGGGGACCACATGTAATGAAATCAGATAGAAGAGGGGGGAGCTGACACTGAGCGGGGAGTCATTCATAGCAGTGCCCGTGAAGCTGTCACCTAGGGCAGCTGCTGTGTCCACGACCCCCCGGTCTCCATCGAGATGTGCTCCCCAGGACCCTTCAAAAGCAGTGGCTGCAAACCTGTCGCCTACGGCGGCCACTGTGTCCGTGCCCCACCGGTCTCCATGCCCTCCGTCAAGATCTGCTCCCCCTGTAGCAGACAATGTCATTAGCTACAGGGAGAGCAGATCTGGACAGAGGGCATGAAGACCGGGGGAGCCTGGACACAGTAGCCGCCGCGGGGGAAAGTTTTGCTGCTGTTGAAGGGTCACGGGGAGCACATCTCGATGGAGACATGGACACAGCCACCGCCCTAGGTGACAGCTTCACGGGCACTGCTATGGATGACTCCCTGGTCGATATCAGCTCCCCCTGGAAGTGCACTCCCTGCTGGCCATTTGACCACATATGTTCTAGCGCCCATTAATTTAATGGGCTTAATGTCTAGTACCTAATAAAAGGATGCAATACTTGGACACCATCTGTTATTAATTTGAGAACTTCGAACATCTTCTCCCTGCAGATTTCTCGCTCCACACCTTCAGCCATGTGACAAAGATAGTTAATACCTGCATCATTCTTCATTGTTTTGCTAACAATGGTTATTCATATGGCAGCTTTGTGTACATATCACTATGGCTACCATTATGTGTTTTGTACACATCACATGTATAGAGCGCTGCATGGTCTAATCTAATCTCAATGAAGATAGCAGTTATATACAGTTAAGCTCGCAACTAATCTGCTCCAAGAAAAAACAGTTCTTGAAGCTTGAAGGTAGTTCCTACATAATGCTAGGCATACACGGCTCGATGCCCATACAATCAAGGATCAAGCTTTCTCAATGTCGAGCCACAGCACTTCGATCCCGTCTGAGGGCTTGTTTCCACTGATGCGGTTTGCTGCGGTTGTATCCGCGCGGCTGCCGCCCCTCAGACCGCATCCATAGGCAAAGCATCGGCCAGGCTCCACTGGTGCAGCCGAGTGCGGATGTGGTGCGGTTCTGAACGCTCGCTACTGCTTTTTTGTGCGGATGCGGCAACCGACCTCCTCCCTTAACATGGGGGCTGCCCAGAGTCTGCATCTGACCGCACGGACATCTGCGTGCATCCGCATGACAAACAGCTTGGGGTGCTGGCGGGAGCTGCTGCAGCCACGCGGATACAACCGCAGCAATCCGCATCAGTGGAAACAAGCCCTGATACATTGGATGGGGACCAAGGATAATGGAAATTGAACAGGCTTTACCAACATGTTGGTTCCCTGTTCGACGGACCTTCCTTAAGCTGGCCATACACCTTTTAGATCTCTCTGTCAGATATCCTTTAGATCTACCAACAACTATGTAGCATAGGGTCCTCTGCAATTGAACACAGGTAGACTTGATGGTTTATAAAGTCCCTCATATTACATGGTTTTGGTAAAACAAAAGGAGATCTAAAGGAAATCTGACAGAGGAATCTAAAGGTGTATGGGGACCTTTAGAGTAGGAACGATTGATCTCCCTCGAAGAAAGACTGTACGGCTATATTTTTTTTATAGATTCGAGCACAATTGAGCCCCGTGAACGCGCATGGCGCTCGATTGTACTTAAATCTATTAAAAAAACGAGTCATGTATGCCTAGCTTAAGAGTTTCATGTAGTAGTAGTATTGTAGTAGTAGTATGAGTTCTTCTATGTAGAAGTAGTAATTAAAATATTTAATTATTATAAAGTATAATGTCTGTGTTGAGTGAAATCAACTTGCACAAGCACTGTTCATCTTTGTCACCACCAAGAAGCCGACACTGAGAATCTTCAGAGTCTTCATGAGTTGATATAGATAGGAAATGGAAGTATGAGACTGCAAGAAATCTGGGGGGGGGATGTATTACAAAATATTCCTGAGACTAGAGTCACTCCTCTGCAGTCCTAGTGGCTTTGGTGTGCTAGAGTCCTCGGAGAGAGATTGCTGATCTTTCTATACTGGTTGGTCCTCCTTGTAGCTCAGTCAGTCTTTGGTACAGCGACATCTGCTTCAAAGGAATGTCATGATTTACCGGAGAAGTGAGAGCTATTGACTGTCGTCGTCTTATGTCATTCATTTTATGTTTATATGTATTGTAATTTACAGTTGTAATTGTTTTGTTTTTTCTGTATAGGCCCAAAGGAAACAGCTGTGGGTGGCCCTGATAGAGAAGGCATTAGCAAAGCTCCATGGATCCTACTTCGCCCTCCAGGCTGGAAGAGCCATCGAGGGGTTGGCCACTCTTACCGGAGCTCCATGTGAAAGTCTTATGCTTCAGGTCAGCTCTACTAACCCTCGAGAAGAAACCGTGGACACAGACCTCATCTGGGCCAAAATGTTGAGCTCTAAAGAAGCTGGGTAAGATGCTGCTTAAAAAAGAGCTAGCTGGCAACAATCCTAATATTTGTAAAAGTCACAAGAAGTTGTTCACACTTAAACATAAAATATAATGTATTGTATTTAAATGTAATTTATTTAAATATAAATGCATTTCGGGAACTTGTAAGAGAGAATCACATTGGGAACTATGGCCAAGATTTATTTGTTCTTTTAAGAGCCTTCCAAGACCCATTGATCATTCTTCTAATGATCATTTGACTAAAATCTTGTCTTGTAAAGTCTTCCACGTAGATACCAGACATAGTATGCATTGAGATGGAGGGCTTGGTCATCTTGACTGCTTTAGATTGGCTCAGGTGGTTGTGGTGCCACCTGTAAGATTCCTGGTTGTTCTGTGGTCTCTCCCTTCTATGCAGGGTAGAGCATTTAAGTTGGTGGCTCAATTTTTTTCTTAGAAATTGTTATTAATCCTTCACAAACATAAGGTGGGGGACCCCTGCTATTTTTCTTACCAAAAGTAGTGGTTCTCAACCTACTTTTTCCTTACTCACTTGCCTGTGTCTAGACTAGCCAGCCCCCGACCCCAACCACTACCCGAATATATGCATAAAAATTATTCAGATGGCGTAAAATTACGTCAAAATGCTCCCACCTTGGGGTAACTCCCTTCCCTCCTAACTTGCATGCGCACAGCCCTTTTTTATATCTCAAGTAATTGTGGGGATGATGGCATGTTCAGGGCCTCTGAAATTAAAAAGTTGCCGCTTGTTTATTTTTCACCAGCCCATCTTGGTATTGGCAATTTACTTGGGTAAGGCGCTAAGCTTGCAGCCTCTCTCTCTCTCCCCTCATTTGGCTTCATTTAGATGTCTCATTGGTATCAGGATTTAGGGCTTGCTTCCACATACGTCGGGACCCTCTCCGCTAAGCGTATATGCTTAGTGGGGACCCCAATGTAGCAGATACACTTACCTGCTTGGCGGAGGATCTGTCTTCACGGCGCCGAGCCGCTCCGCTGCTGCAAGACTTAACGTAGTCAAATACGTTGATTCTTTGCACCGGCGGATGTGTAGACAGACCATCTGCCATGCAGGCAATGTCTATCTGCTACGTCGGGAGCGCGCTTAGCGTATACGCTTAGCGGAGAGGGTCCCGACATATGTGGAAACTTACCCTAAGGATTATAGATTCCACCCCCTGTCAATTCTCATATTTTTGCTACTGCCTATAAATACTGAGGTTCATTTGGGCATGTATCTTTACTTTAAAACATTTTGCTTCTCTGTCTCTTATAACAGTTTTCTGATGGGAGCTTCCTGTGGAGGAGGCAACATGAAGGTGGATGATGCGGCCTATGAGAGTGTGGGCCTGAGACCAAGGCATGCCTATTCTATACTTGACCTCCGAGATGTCCTTGGCACTAGGTGAGTGCAATTAAGAATAACTCCAAACACTGTTCTACTTCCTGACCTGTTTCTCTAAATCCTTTATTTCTTTCTGTGCAGACTCCTCCGCCTGCGGAACCCATGGGGCCGCTTCTCTTGGAATGGAAGCTGGTCAGATGATTGGGCCTTGTGGCCAGCCCCCCTGAAGCACGAGCTGATGCCACATGGTAGTAGTGAGGGTGTTTTCTGGATGGAGTACAGTGACTTTATAAGGTGAGTGCCAGCCTGTCTTTACATCATGATCGTTGAAGATTTATGGGACTATGTGGTTCATTAGCATCAATCAGCAGGGTGTGTTGGGCTGCCTTTAGCATTGAAACACACTTCAGTCTAGCATTGCATTTTTAACCTGGTCTTGGTTGTGTAGTGGCTATATATTGTTGGCCAGAGAATGAGCAAGGATAAGGCCAAGGCGCCACTGTGTCTTCTAGTAATCGCTTGGCACGTGTCTTTGAGATGCGCCTGAAATGCAGCCACCATATTTGACTGTGTACTGGCCTATTGAATATAATGGGCAGTGTTTTGGGCGCGTCTAAAAAAAAAAAAAAAAAAAAAAAAAAAAAAAAAAAAAAAAAACTCTGTGGAGCCTTGGCCTTAGGCTATATTTCCATTATACGTCCGGACCCCCTCCGCTAAGCGTATTGCTTGCCGGGGATCCCGACATAGCACATAGACTTACCTGCTCGCCGGATGCTGTGTCTTGCGTTGAGCCGTGAATGTGAAAACACTGCATCCGTTGAGCAGGCAATGTCTATGTGCTCCGTCGGGATCCCCGCCAAGCAATACGCTTAACGGAGGGGGTCCCGACGTATAATGGAAACAAGCCCTTAGGCCTGAAGGAGCCCTGACAAATAGGCCCAAACACGTCGACAATCCAACTCATATACACATAATAATCAACAGTGCACAGGCATATTGATGTGCCGCATATTGTTTTTAGGAAGCTGCCTTTAACTTTCATGTATGTATATCAATATTTCTGGTCCACATAACATTCTCTTAGGTTGTGTTTTTCTTGTTTTGCTAAATGTTTCTAATTCATTATTTTAATAAATGTCTCCTTTGTTTCTAAATTTATATTTTATTATGAATGGGAGCCATTAGATATGTGGAAACATGTTTTGTGGCAAATCAGACCCCAAATATTTCTTGGTTGACGCAAAGCAGACCCCCCTTTTTATCCATCGCACCTTTCTTCATTTTAAAATTTGTGTTTTATGTGCCACCTGACTTCTGATTCTGTCTTTGTGTAATTTGGGGGTTTTGTAAAAAATTTTATCTTTGTCTACTGCAGGTATTTCGATTCCGTTGACATCTGCAAAATACACACAGACTGGCATGAAGTCCGGGTCCAGGGCACATTTCCCAACAAGGCCTCAGTGCCAGTGACCGTCACCTCCCTGACAGTGGTGGAACGTACAGCTCTGGAGTTCTCGCTGTTCCAAGAAGGCAGTAGGTGAGGATAATTAATAGTACAGATCTCGGAATAAGAGAGACCCTGTCACATGCCATTTTTTTTCCGATAGCAAATTTTCCATTACATTATATGAGCAATTAGCATATTTTTCCGTCCTAAAGACGCACCCGATTTTTAGCAGGAAAACCAGCAAAAAAATATTTTAAGGGTTCAAATCAATTGGAGAAAAATCCCCCTGCAATACCAAATTTCAGCGACAAGATATCACTTTAAGAGGGGGGCCGTGGGGGAAGCTGCATGCATCTCTCCACTGTACGGCTCTTTTTGTCACACTGTAGCTTTCACACAAAGGCAGAGATAGATGGGAGAGATGCCGGCTGGCAGCTCTTTAGTTTCTCTCTTAATTGGGCTCCACTGATATAAACAATGAAGTACAGATTAAGGGATGGGCGAAGATCCTTTCTGACACAATGTTGCCACCCTGGGCTAATGTTCTGTCCCTAACTTTCATGCACACAGACCATCTTTATAGCTGCAGCAGTTGTGGGGATAGAGCCATGTTGATGGGGCATCGTAATTAACCCACAATGTCACATAGTAACATTTTGAAAGAAATTACACCATTTCTAGTCCAGCTCGGGATTACAGTAGGGTTTTCTTCTTTAAAAGAGGTAACGGAGCTGAGCTTGCAGCCTCTCCCTGTCGGAGATGGCAGGACACAGGGTGTCACCACCCTCCAATGCCTGATAAAGGAAAGGCCTCATTTCTAGACATTTCTACACCATGTCACAGCAAACACAGGAATAGGTAAAACTGCTCTCCAGTGAATGTGTATGTATGTATGTATAAAATACCCTCAAGGGTTTTTATTTTGTCTTTCCCCCAATATAGTTATTTTTTAAGACTAACTTTTATGTTCATTGCCTAATCTTTGTGTCCTCTTCCTATATATAGACGGTCAGATACAGTGGACAGTCACCTTCTTGACCTCTGCATCATGGTTTTTCGAGCCTCTCATGGCGGAGCTGGGAAAGTCATGTTGGGGCGTCTGATGGCACACAGCAAGAGGGCAGTGAAGAAGTTTGTGGGGTGTGATGTCATGCTGGAACCTGGGGAATATGCTGTTGTGTGCTGCGCATTCAACCACTGGAATACTATAAACCTCACTGGTTCATCCACCATTCAAGGTAAGGGCAATCTTTTTCTTTTTTTATTCTGACGCCACGTGGGATTCAACCAATAACTGTGTGGTATTTTCAGCTTCTAGTCCCACAGGCAGCAGTAATAATCGTCGCTCAGTTGCAGACCCCATGGGGTACATCCTGGCCATTTATAGTTCTCGGCTCGTCATGGTTGAACAGGTGGAAGCACAGCCAACAACGCTTGCAGACGCCATCATCCTGCTCACGGAAGACAAGGGAGAGCGGCATGAGGTAAAGGCACACAGATATAATCACAGATATAATTTACTTTCCGGAGATCGATATTTCATTATTTCTCACTTCTTCCCTTCTGCTATTTGTTCAATTTCTGTCTGGCAGCCTTTACTGTCTGTCTTCCCCCTTCCTTGTGAGGAATATTCATGTTTAGGTTTGTCCAACCCTCGGCCTTGAGCAAGATCCATTTACATTTTAATCGAACAGCAATAAATTACGTTTACTAGTCTACAAATTACTTTGTCAATATAAAAATGGACAACAGTCTTTAATTCATGCACGTGGATAAGATATAGGAGCCTTCATTCCCTTATGCTTCTTCCATAGGGTCGTGAGGGGATGACCTGCTATTACCTAACGCACGGATGGGCGGGGCTCATTGTGGTCGTAGAAAACCGCCACCCCAAGTCCTTCTTGCACATTCAATGTGACTGCACAGACAGCTTCAATGTTGTGTCCACCCGTGGCAGCTTGAAAACCAGCGACAGCGTCCCACCCCTTCACAGGTAAACGATCACGGCATGGACTCATTGCAATCATGATGGTAGCAGCAAACACCACACCACTGAAATGGAGGAGATGCTTCCCTTATACCATAGCATCTCAGTTTTTGCTGGCTGAAAGGCAAGTTGCTGGTATCAAGGACTTAATATTATAGAAGCTGGTGAGCAGTCACTTCAGTCGCATCAGGAGTGTGACATTACTTTATCTAAATAAAGCTGGCCATGCACCTTTAGATTTCAATGGCAGATATCCTTTAGATCTACCAACAACTATGTAGTGCTGGGTCCTCTGCGAGTGAACACAGGTAGACTTGATGGTTTAGAAAGTCCCTCATATTACATGGTTTTGGTAAAACAAAAGGAGATCTAAAGGAAATCTGACAGAAATCTAAAGGTGTATGGGGATCCTAACATTTTGACTGGACATATATATTGTGCTAAGTGTTCTAGTGTGGGCAAATGTGCTCCTGGTAGTGTTGGTAAATCTGAACTTTAAATTAAAAAAGCAAATTTGAATATGTCAGCCTATCAAGTATTTGGAGAAACTAATGATGTTCTATATATAAAAAATGATAATCGCTTCCCAAGTCAATCACTTGTCATGGTTGTCTCAGCAGAAGATCTAAGGTCTAGACAGTTTAGCAAGGCCCTTACCAAGGTAGAGCGCTAAACAACCAGCTGCAGTGACGGCTGTTTGCTATTGCAAGGGTTATGCTTTTAGTTTAACTACATTCAGATCGTGTCAGACCAATAAGACAACCGAATTTCAGCAAAGTCATGTTCTGTGGGTCAGGGGTGCTTTTGGCAATTCATAAATTCTGTATTCCATGAAAAAAATGCACTACAGGTGCGGGTTTCTGTTTTTAAAGTGGATGTACACTTAAAACCTAAAAAATATATATGTAAAATTAAAGTTTGACTTACCTCTGAGCTAATATGATGTTGGCATTGCACTCCACAATCGTTAAAAAAAGATATATACTTACCTGCTGCTCCCTGGAATTGTATGATGGAATTCCATGTTCGGGGGTTAACATAGCGTGCAGTATCGCAAGTGGCCACTGGGGGAGTTTATAATGGGTTTCTATGTGTAATTCGGTTTAATATAGAGCAGACATTAGAGATTCACCTGTCTATCTCTGCGGTAAGTTCTGGGGGGCGCCATGTCAGCTCGTCATCAGAGCCAGGTAGAGAGGTGGGGCTGCTAGGATCTTGTTAAATTACTCCTCACAAAAATTTTTATGCATTCCTCCCTATTATCAGCACTTCTAGTGCCATTCATGAAAAGATGAATTTATGGTGGTAGGTTCGCTGCAAGACAAGCTGTGATGCCTGCCCATTAAAGAGCATTTGAGTTGAAGGTATTGCTGAAAACACTGCTTGGTTCAGCAGGTATCACCCTGCAGCTGACATTGGTAACCAATACCTATTTGCATGAAGTAGTTTAATGATCCAGCGCAATGGATTGAAAAATCACATCTAATCACTAATGATAGTCTTGGAGGAGAAATCTAAACACAATCAGCAGTTAGCATAATGATATACTTTCAAAACATCTCTTCAACTTTCTATAAAAGACTACCTGGTAGTGTGTTCAGGTAGCTGATGATGAGAGCAGTGGTGGAGACCGTTTGTTTTCAGGCATATACTACTGTTCTGCATATTGTGTAACACATCCCAGATTGTATTACTGCATTAGTATTCTGGTTATAGGAATATAGGATCTGTAAACCATGTGCTTATACTGCTTCTTGTTCCACAGGCAGGTGCTGGTCATCTTATCACAACTGGAGGGAAACGCTGGCTTCTCGATCACACATCGACTGGCACACCGGAAAGCAAACCAGGCTTCCCTAAATGACTGGATGTCCAGCAAAGGCACCCACAGCCCTCCTCTGTCCCCGGAGGTGTCTGGCCTACATGGTCCCCGACCGCTATGACACAAGTCTGCCTGACCAGATTCTATCACTGCTGGACTGCCCAGGTTCAGTGGGAGCACTTTAGGGACGGACTGACTCCTGGGAAAAGAGAACTACACTTGAAATCTACTCAGGACTAATATCCTGTGTATACAGGGACCCTTCCCCAACCCTCAGTCCTGTTCCATTTTTTTTTTTTATGGTTTTGATTCTTGTATTATGCCTCGTCTGTGCAGCCCATTCTATTTTATTTTCAGTTTCAGTCACCTGCACATACAGCAGTCTTACTATAAGCCAGTTTAGAGAGCAGTGCTGGCATTCGTAATGCAGACTTCACCTTTCAGCATTTTAAAGCAGTTAGTGCTGTGAGTTACTGAACTTACTGTGGTGGAGGTCCTATTGTGGTCAGGAGCTGGAAGCTGATTGCATCCTCATGATCCTTTACAACATGTCTGCCTCTGCTGTATAGTATGGAAGAGATGGCATATGCAGGGAGTGCTCATTCATTTTAGCTGAGCACCCTTTATTACAGGCAAGCTCTGATCGGATGGTGGTAGAATTTGTTGGCAATCTCTTCAATCTTAACCTTATGCCCAACACAGGGTGATCCTACGCAAGGTTCATTTAGCTTTATGTTTGCTGACTGATAATGTATGAAGCTTCGCTGAAACGGGATAAGCAGAAACATGCATCCCTCCTTTACCCCTTTAGCTCTAGAGAAGCTGTAGGGTGGTCATCTGTTTTAGCTTGTACAGTACCTGCACATTGCATGTGAAAGTTTTGGTCTTCTGTGAAGTACACTTAGACAAAAACATTAAGGCAATGCCATGCATCACTGTCCCATAAAATCCAAGCAGGTTGCCACATTTGCTGATTGATCTATGCATCTGAAATGTGAACCGTTGGTAGGATCTTGTACCTACCATTTAGATTTCAACTCTCCTATATTGTTTAAAATCTCATCCTCAGATGACCATACATTTCAAGTTGTTGATATATAGGACAGTTTAAGGTACCTTTCTGCTGAACAATCTTCATAAGAAAGGTATACATAGGTGAAAGGTTACCCTGTCTCCAGTTAAGCCCTCGACACACTGTTTGATTTTTCGAACAGTGGTTCGGGAATCCAACCTGAAGACCCTTGTTTGATCAACCGGGATCGGGCACACATGCTGGTGGTTTGCAAGCCCGCACCGATTCTGCATCGCCATAGACCTCCATGTTAATGGAGGTGGCGCCACTTTTCCCAGCCCACATAGGCGTGGTGTAGAGAGGTCTGAAGAGTCAGTAACACCCAGGAGGTTAAGAAAGGAGCTGCAGTACCACAATACACTTCATAAAATGTGGAATCAGGTATGCAAGCTTCCTGCAAGTCCAGGACTGGCCAAAACCATCCTCTGATTAGGCCACACTTTGTGCAAAACACGCCATGGCAGGAGTCTACATCAGATGGGATGTTTGTTTGCCTGATTCAATACAGTTGTAGGTCTTTGGGGCCTCTTCCTTTCCAGCGGTCATATACATCAAGATCCTCACGTTTCTGCAACATTGCATTGTTCTAGTGACTTATCTACACTTGGTGAAGGATGAAGGTGTGAGAGCACAACAAAAGCTTTCCTGTGACCCCAGCCTTACCAGCATTACTATTCTCTTCATGCAATAAAAGTTTCTTATTTTTTTACTGTCCTATGCGGAAGATGCAGCCATTTTAGTAGTTACAGGGTAAGAAAGGGAAAGCTATGACATTTGTTTTTATGATACAAAACAATATGCGTAAAGCTGTTGCTGCATCAGCTCCAGTATCCACAACAGTGCTTTGCATATAGATTATAGTTTAACTTCTATAAAGTCCCTCTGGCACTTTTTAGTACCGGTTAAGAGAAGATAAGGGTCCGTTACAGAGAAAAAAATATTTTACATTTTTAAATAAAACATATATAGTGATACCAGTAAGACAATGATTTTGAGGGACTTCGGATTCAGATGGCGCCTGTCCTTTAAGAGCCAAAAACAATTGTCCAGCTAGCATTCTTGGTATTGAACATTTAGCAGGGAACGCAAGTGGGAGGGGGGGGGGGGGGGGGGGGGGGGGGTCGCTGCTTCTATGCTTTTAGTCTCAGGGAAAGAAGGGCTGTTTGCTCATCTCCACTCTGTCTAGAACAAAACCCTTCCCTCCCTACGCTACTTATCGTTTATCAGATACACTGGGATGTCTTTTTATGTTTATTCTTGTATATAATGTATGCATGAGCACTTCAGCTGGAATGGAAATATTTTAAGTCACTAACTGGTTCTCTGTAAAAGATGGGGAATTGGACTAAACCATGTTAGCTCAATTTTTATTGGTTATGTTTTAACTTTTGTTTTCTGAAGGCAGCTCTGATCATTTAGATCCCATTTAATTTAAAAAAAGATGAATACGATTTGGCGTTTTTTCACTTGCTCAAGGGCAGTCCTTTTATTTATTTAACTACAAAAACAAACAAATGGGCACTACAAACAAGACTCATTCTGTTCTATGGGTAGGGTTCGGGCGCCGACGCACGACACCCTGCTGTATCTTCCCCCATACCATATGGCCGTCGGGCAGGTCGATCATTCAGTTATCCGTCCTTTCAGATTGCTGAATGATCTCCAACAGCTGTACATATGGCAAATATTCACCATAGATCTCCAATGATATTATCTAGCATCTGTCCATAGTCTATGTTTTGCCGTCTGTTCCCTTATCTGAGATCAAGTCGATTCTCAGATGGACTAGTTATTTGGAGAAGGCACTATAATGTATATAGAACTAAATAGCCAGTGCCATCCTTGTTCATTTCAGATAAAGAAACTTGGCTTTGCTTAGTACTTCATTTTATGTGGAATGCAATTGGAATCAATTAAAGGGAACCAACAAAGCAAAAATATGAAAGCTGCCATTTCTAACTGTTATAAAAGTCAACCTACAAGGGCTATCATGCTTACCCTTTTATTACCACTCAGTAAGAGTGAAGTCAGACACCCCAACACTTGATATGCACATGTTATGTTCAGGTGAGCGACCCACCAAACCATATTGGACTCTGAGCTCACCATGTTGTGTCCTGTTGAGTTCCTTTTATTGTTTTCCTTTGCTATTAGCTGTGCTGTTCTAGTTTTGGTTAACACATCCCCAGTCTTTTACTCCAAAACAAAAATGCTTTTCAATGGCATCATTCAGTGCCCAGAATGAGAATAACCAGATTGGTATTGAATATTTTTATTTGAATTTGTTCACTGTGAATATGATCTCGTATGGTCTGTGTAACAGACACTTGTATGGTATATTTTAGGAAAGCAGCGCTGTACTTTGCAGTATTTTACTGCACAGGGGTTTGGTTCCCCTTTATGCAAGAAAGTTGCAGCATTTACATTCCCTTTTGCTGAATCCTGCATTTCTCTTATTTGCCACTAGATGGCGGAGTTGTACCATCAGTTCATTTCTCCATCGATGAGCTGAGGTCTGCTACTGGCTGAGGTGTTTCATAGATTTTCTCATCCTGTACAGGGTCAGTATTCTGAACTACCCCCACCTCTGCGTACAGGTACCCAAAAATCACCGGAGGTGGTACAATGAGGTCACAGTACCTACTGCATTACACACCTCCCATAGCCATCAAGACTGACAACCTGACAGCAGTTCTGTACAGCCCTAGCTGCCTTTTGTATGCTGAGACAACAAATCTGCCAGTGACCCATTCCAGGCCACACAGGAAATCTCACAACAGATCTGCCCTTAATCTCATGTACAGCTCAGAATGGAAAGCTTCCATCAGTGGCAATTTAACCAGAAGTTTGCTCTTAAAGGGAACCTCCATTATTTGGTTTTCAATTCAAGCTCCAGAATTCTAGAAATGGCAGCAGGGTAGTTTTATTTTTGTACTAGTCACCCCCCATAGCCTTATCCATCGTTGCCTACAATGAAAGCCTATCATTGGACTATGCTACATGTCAGACTACAGCCCTGCTACCAGAGAAGGCTGCTAGCACAAAGCTGACCTGTCACTTCAATGGACAATATTTCATTGCCGGGTCTCCCATTTTTGGATGTTCTGTTAAGTCTCACGTCCTATAGTTTGTTCCCTGATTCTCCTTCCCATGTGACAGCCGTCTGTCGGGGGTCCCTGGTCTGTGTCTGTCTTCATCTGCCACAACTGGGAAATCTGAATAAAACCTGTATATATTGTTCAGCTGTAATAAGACAGAATGCTATTTTATCAGCTATTATACTCAGATTGTATAGATAGTTACATTTTGGGTGGCCCGTGCTCCCATCTCAGGTTCTTTCGGACCAAATAAAGATTTTGTTTTTTAAAAAAACTTGTGTTTTGTGAGTTTGGTTTCATGATTGTTCTATTGGCACCTTTTATGTACTGTATTTTCTG
>CM070039.1:67928064-67938281 GCA_036250615.1 Ptychadena robeensis
TGCTTATAATTATAGTTATATCAACAAGAACAACTGCAACAAAGATCTTAAAGCAGCGCGGGAGGACCCGGCACTACATAGCAGGAATATATACCTTCCAATCACTATGTATTCTATCAAGGAGGACCCAGAGCTACACAGCTGTTGGGAGATCTAAAGGAGATTGTATGGAGTAATCTAAAGGCTTAAGGCTTATTATTAAACAGATGCAATCTACCACAAGAGGGGGCTGTTGTAGCGCTGACACATACCTTGTACACTGGTTGACTGTGGAGGAGTCATTACCTCTGAGGTGACACCTCGGGCCCAACACAGAGATGGATGTATTGGAGTTTTTAGATGAAATACATTTCAATGACCCTCTCCCCTTTTTCTTTGCTGGACCTTCCCATACAACAGGGAGTTCAGTGGTTTCCTGGGTCACAACGTGTCTTGCGGCCCTGCGCTGCCATTCTATGGACTGTGCAGCTATCTTTGCTACCAGCGGTTAGAGGACAAGAATATTGATTTTAAGGATTCAGACACCCATGGGACTTAAGGTTGTCATTTTTGGCGCAGGCATTATAATTGCTAAGAGGGCGCCTAAAACAAACAGGAAACTGACTATAACATTTTGTTAAAACTTCTTCTCCTACATCATGGCTGCATGGAAGTTTGCGTTTTGCTATAGATAAAATGTCGCCAAATGAGCCTTATGGGTAAGAAGGGATGTACGCATCTAGGCGTTCTGTGGAGTCTTCAGCCTTATTCTAGGGGATTCTGTTTACAGAATTGCGTCACAGTAGGTCCAGGCGGGGACTTTGTTGCGGCGTCAGAGATCCATATGTTTGGTCTAAGGATGCTCAGCTTCCCCATGTTCATTCTTTTGTGTAGGACTTTTATTTGTCCCTTTGCTTTAGTGGAGGAAAATGTTTATTATCTTGTGGTGAAACATTCCCAACACGTTACATACCCTTGGGGTTTAGTTCCCCCCCTCCCCCTCCAAAAGCATATTGTATCGGATGTGGTGAGTTGGCTACCAGTGGTCCCCCCCCCCCCTCATTCTTAACGTTACATAGTTGCTTAGATCACTATATTTGGGTTGCCACTGGACAACTACATTTAATGACCCCTCTAGGGCACTGGTTCCCAAACTGGGGGGTGCTGAGGTATTGCAGGGGGGTGGGGGGGGGGGGTGCAGCTAGGGGGGCAGCTGAGGTGACATTTGGGGACCTCCTATGTGAGAATCGCTCTGTCAGCCAGAGAGAGGGGAAAGAGAAACTCTCTCCCAGCTGTCAGTTCTCTCCTCCCTCCCTAATTGCACACAGTCCACCCTCCCCCTTACCACTGTCGGCTATCTAAGAAAACCATGGGGGAACTAGCTGCAGTAGGTAGAGGACGTGCTACCGGTAATGTTACCCCATCTGTTACTGTAAACCCCCCATGTTTCCACATTGTGCTGCCCCTCAATCTGAACCTGTATAGTTTGAATAGGGGAGGGGCTCGGTAATGTTCTAAAAAGGGGGGAACCCTGCAGCAAATGTTTGGGATCCACTATATATATATCTCTTACATTGTATCCAAACCAAAAGTTTTTTGTTTTTTTTTCATCCCTTTACTACGATCACTTTTGGAGAGGGATCAACAGTAACAGGAAATGAGGGAATAGCTTACCATTGGGAGATAAATCCCTTTTTGGGTGTCATAGGAACAAGCGTCCTTATTGCAAGGTCCCATTGACTGTTATGATTTAGGCAGTTAGAGAGAGTAAGCATGACATTCCAACCATTAAAATAAAATAAAAAAGTTAAGTTTTAAATAAATAAATTCCTCCTAAAAACTCTGATATCCTGCAAAACTAACAATTGTGTATGGTGTCTTCTGATCAGTCACATGACATGGGGATCCTTTTCCTTTACTCATAGCATTGTGAGAGGGTGGTCCATAGTATTGTACATTTATGATATGGAGATGACACTCCTCCCTGTGGGTGTGGCCATGACAGCCAGGGCTGACAGGAAGTGGGATGAATGTTGACCATCATTGTTTACTCCTAGAAGACAAGCTTTCTATTGTGAAGAAAAGTTATGAATGTATTTTTATAATCATGATACAATAAAAATTATTTGTGATTAAAATAACTGTATATATTATTTACAAATGTTAAATATCTGATACATTTTAAATCACATCAAAGAACCATAAATCTATTGTCGATTAACAGCTTGACCAATACTTCCTAACAGGGATCTGTCGCCCCATGTGGGCACCCGCACATAGGTCGGTGGCAAAATCGGCCGCGGCTCGTTACTTGTGTGGGGACCCTAAGGCCCCCATACACCTTTAGATTTCTCTTTCAGATTTCCTTTAGATCTCCTTTTGTTTTACCAAAACCATGTAATATGAGGGACTTTCTAAATCAAGTCTACCTGTGTCCAATCGCAGAGGGCCCGGCACCTAAATATCTGAAGGAAATCTGACAGAGAGATCTAAAGGTGTATTGCCAGCTTAAGGCTCCATGTGATATAAGCAAGATGCATTATATGGTTTTGGACCATAGTGTCCCCAGTCTATAGGGACCCTACTATGGGCTTATGTCGCTAAAGCTGGCCATACATGGGTCAATAACTGCGTGATCACAGAACAATCTATCGCAGCATGGTGACGCAAGAATCGTGAATTGTTTGCATAATCGATCCCTGGCCGATACTTTGGATGGAGACTCTCACTCCCCATCTAAAGTAATGGTGATTAAACAGGGATTTACCAACATGTCAGATCACTGTTTGACATTATCTTTGAACAGAATCGATCTGGCCAGGTGGACAGCATTTGATTTGTGAATGATTGATAGCCGCGCATGTTCACAGCGATCGTTTGTGAATCGAACGAAAAATGGGTCTGTGTATGGCCACCTTAACATATAGTCTAAGGTTGCCCATACACGGGTCCATAACCGCACGATCGATGAAGGCTCAAGCGGGTTGTGGTGATGTCATTGTGACGTCACCACGCTTGTGTGTCTGCTGGAAAATCGATGTGCACCATTTTGCACAATCAATCTTGTTTGATATTTTGATATGGATTGATAAGATGGATTCCAGCGGGATTGATCCCACGCGAAGAAAGGGTGGCACGTTCAATTCCTGAACAATCTTTTGGTGATCGATCATTCGGCAGTTGAACTAAAAACCGACCCGTGTATGGGGAGCCCATGGCCTATGTGGAGGAAGCCAATTAGCCCAATTCATTAGGTGGATGTGGGAGAAAACAGGAAGAACATATGAATTCCCTGCCAATGTCCAAGACCTGAGGGGTGGCCACCGTGCCACCTATTCCAGTTGTAGGCAAACTTTTTCAACCATAGTGCCAAATCGCAATGGTGTAGTGCTTGGAATACATGTTGAAAGCCGGAAGGGGTTTGTGCTGTCAAAATTTTAAAATGACGTTTTCTTTCCCTAAAAACCTTATTAACATAATAATTTTTAATATGTCTTAGTTAAGCTTAAAACTTTATATCATACTTAATAACAATATTCTTTTTTTTTTAAATGTATTTAAATATACTGTGAGGACAATGACTGACAATCCCTGTGAACAATGGTTTCGCATCTCCTTGGAAAGTTCGGGTAAGTTGGGTTTGCATGGTGTTATTTTAGTCACAAAGCCCCCCTTAAAGGTAATAGAGCCCCTCCCTTGATGGTAGATCCAGAGCCCCCGGTTATTTGTAGCCACAAAGCCCCCTCCATATAGGTAGACAGAGCACCCCATTGTAGGTAGCCAGACCCCCCCTTAAAGGTAGCCAAAAAGCCCCCTGTAGGTTGCCATAGAGCCCCTCCCTAATGGTAAACAGAAAGCCCCCACTTATTAGTACCCACAGAGCTCCCCCTTACAGGTAATCACAAAGCCCCCCTTATAGGCATAGTTAGGGGTTGTTGGTGATGGCGCGGGGGTTTTGCTGTTGGGAGTGGGGTGGGCAGACATGAAAGAAAAATAATACAGAACAGGTAGCAGGAAGGACAAGTCCCTACACTGAGCCGGACTGAAGGGGCTAAAAAAACGCATATGGCTCCCAAGCCGCACTTTGCCTACCCCTGACCTATTGTAAGTCAGACATTTAAGGGGATCAAATAATTTGGGTTCCCCTGGGGGTCTCAGTGGTACACAGAGGTCATCACCAAAAGATGAAAGAATTTCAATAGAAAATACAACAAATAATATAAATAATTTAGAAAGAGCCAAAAACTCAGTAAGTTTGTGTTTTTGTAGAAGCCGCCATGTGAAGCTCGCAGACATACAACTCAGAACCCGTGCTTGTGTTTAGCTGACGGTATCGGATCGATGCCTTTGTCAAAGCTCAGGAATAATTTATAGCTAGGTGCTGTGGTGGAAGTCATGAGACGACGTATAAATGGAAGGAATCTAAAGTTTGCTTGGTAAAGAAATGTTATCCTTGTTAAAGGGGCAGAAGCTGTTGTGAGGGGGCCGAGGTCTCCAGTTTGGTTTCCAGGACATGCTGCTTTTACATGTAAAGGACGGTAATAGATTTTCTGAAAGATTTGTAAAGCAGATGAAGGTTAGTGTTGCACTGGGGGCTGTGCTTCCTATTCTAAATCCACGTGAATATTTAGGACCAGATGTCCAGCTAAGGAAAAGCTTATTCCGCTTACATTTTGTATTGGTATCTGGCAGAGAAATTTTCCAGTGTACAGGGGAGGGTACAGTCCGCTGGCAGGTGAAGGAGAGAGAAGCTGGTGGTAATAGTGCAGGGACAGAATAGGGGTGACAGGAACCGCATCAGTCACCACATTGTATAACCCTCTAATTAAGTTATAAATATTGCTGGAGGCTTATGGATAGTGTTAGGTTAGGGCCATTTCTCCCACTATGCAAAGTAAGCAGGCACCCCACTCAACAACTTTACTGCAGGCACCCCCACAGACAGGGCCCCAGGCTAGGGATAAGGATAATGAGGGTTAAATTAAAAAACCCATCACAATGGCAGGGAGGGTAGAAGAGAATGAATAAAGGGGCAAACGAAGGGGTGCTATTGGGGGAGGGGGGCCATGGAAAGATTGAGAAGAGAAAAAACAACAAAAAACAAAGGCCACACACTACAATATTTGGTTGGACCACCTTTAGCTGTGATTACGGCATGCATTTGCTGTAGCATTGTTTCGATAAGCTTCTGCAATGTCACAAGATTTGTTCCCATCCAGTGTTCCCATCCAAGATCTTACATTGATGATGGTAGAGTCTGACTGCTTCGCAAAGCCTTCTCCAGCACATCCCACAGATTCTCAATGGGATTAAGGTCTTGACTCTGTGGTGACCAATCCAGGTGTGAAAATGATGTCTCATGCTCCCTGAATTTTGAGCCAGATGAATCCTGCCATTGTCATCTTGGAATATGCCCGTGCCTTCAGGGGAAAAAAAATACATTAATGGAATAACCTGGTCATTCAGTATATTGCTCCAGTTGGGGTTTAATAACTGGTTGTCAGCTGAAAGATAATAGCCCATGCAGTCATTATCCAATAGGAGTCTCGTACCTATTTGCTTAGTTATATCCAGGTGGCGACTGCTTTTTAGCCAGGCAGTGAAGTTTACTTACAGATTTTTCCATTTGTTAAGGTAGCCATAGACATTTTAATTTTCTCCTCGTTTGCAATGCGTTAATTCCCATAATTTTACTCAGATTTTGGATTTCTTACATTTGACTGAATGGAGAAAGTAGAATGAAGTAATGAATATTCATTGGTTATTTGTTAAAGTATGATAACAAATGTTGGAGGTCACCTCAGGTGCTCCTAAGGACAAGATGCATATGATCTTTGTCTCCCCCAGGAAGTGATGTGTCTTGGCCTTTGGACACCCTAGTGGCCAAACCGACCATCCAGAGCGGCTCTTACCATGAGGATAGGTACCACATTCCTAAACTTAATAACATTAAGATGAATATTTTGTGTAATAGTCAGTTGTGAAACATCATCCATTGTTAAACCCATTTAAGACTGTGATTTTAGCACAGGGAGCTTCTTTATCATTCTAAGTAGCCATATCCCAGATGAAATGAGGTGTCACCCCATAACATTTATCCGAGTCCCCAGGCAGATGTGTATCTCATTAGTGAACATGTCCACTGTCCCTTTTTAGGGTTTAAATGCCAAGAAGAAGGTAAGGGCACAGTGGGTGAGGGCCAAGTCTCTTAAGCTGAGATCAGAGACAGCTGGAGAGTATATGTAAGGACATGAAGGAAGAGACAGAAGGAGGTAGAGAGCCTGAAAGAAGGAAGAAATGAGTTGCAGAGAAGAGGTGGAGAGGGAGATTCATGATGATGGAGAGAAAGAAGCTCCAAGCTGCGTGAGAGAGACGGGTCGAGGCTGGCAATGCTTGCGGGGCTCAGCAGACGGAGCCATGTCCTGTCTGTCTTACAGCAACTCCTTCCCATGTTGTGTTCCTGAGAAAACAGATTTCCTGTCAGAAGCCTCTGTCATCTTCAATTATGATTAGTGCAAGAGACATCCAGCTGGAGCGAGCCAGGCTAGGACATGGCAAGTATTAGATCATGCATAGGCCTTCCATCACTCATGTTCTCTGTACCATAGCACCATCTCCCCTGAGCACGATGACCGCAAATATACCTGTTATTCCCCCGACACAACATTCAGCTCATGGAATTATACAGTTCTCTGCACCTCAGCTCCTCCAAGACAGTAAAAATTGGTGGCTGATCCCATCTGTGGGAACACGGGCTAAGTGGAAAGCATGTTTTGGCCTGTAGCAAGCCACCAGCCTTTGACCGCTCATTAAAGTCAATGTAAACCCTACCTGAATGACATGGAGTTTCTGAAGCACAAGTGTATCATAAAAAACATTTTAAAAGATCCTGCCATAACATCTTATGTTTGCTTCTGTGGCTGCTTGGATGAACCCCCCGGAGATGCCATCATGGATGGGTTTCCTGAAGGTGTCTACTGCCTATTCTCTTCACTTGTTTTATAATTTTACATATTTGTTGTATAAGAACCTTGTAGGTTGGTATCAATGATAAGGTCAGAGCTTTGTAGAAACATGACCGTCACAATCACTATATGGTCAAAAGTATGGTGGTGCCCATGTTGTTGAGTTGTGTTACAATAATAACACAACATACAAAGACATTTCATGCAATGGAAAGCTTCCAACCTTCTGGTAACAGTTTGGAGGTCATTTTCTGACCAGCATGACTACATAAAGCAAGGTCCAGAGGAACATGACTTGTCATAGTCAAGTTTGGTGTGGAGCAACTCAACTGGTCTACAAAGCCCCCTGACCTCACATCTACTGAGCAGCTTTTCATTAATTAAAAGGCCAAATACAAGCCATGTTTTCTTATTCAACATTAACACTTAATCCATGTTTCAAATCCCTTCAGAGCCACTCCACATTCTTCCAAGAACAGAAACTGGGTGGATAGGAACAAACAGGTTACTGTAGACCCCAGGTGCCCAACTTGTGGCCCGGGGGGCGCATGGGACTCTTTGGCTGTTCTTCTGCGGCCCCCAAAACCTGTTAATTTCAAAGAAACTCACCTGTACACTGATCCCCCGTGATGTTCTTACAGCGGGAAGAGGAGGAGAGGAACAGAATAGGGGCATATAACCTTTGAAACAGAGGTTATGTGCCCCATAGATATAATCAAAGTCTTTGATTATATCTATGAGGCACATAACCTTTGTTGATATATATGACAAGTTTTGTTAAAAATGAAAAATGTCTTCTAGCTTTGCTTGCGGTCATTATAAGCAGCTTATACAGTCAGTATAGATTGAAAATGTTATGTGCGGCCCTTTAGTGACGCAGAGGGTCGCACTTGTGGCCCTCCATACCAACTAAGTTGCCCACCACTGCTGTAGACCCATAGACATGTGTCCTCTGCAGCACCTCCTGACCAGAATTCCGTTTTGTGATCAGACCTGTTCCTTGAAATGACCACCACCCCTCAATGTTGTACTAAGCTGCCCTTGTCCTCCGATTCTATACTTGCTGAAATGTTATATAAAATGTCAGCTAACCAGTGGCACAACCTTAAGATCCTTCCCTCATGAAAGGAGCTAATCACCCCTAACGAATGTATTGGTTGCTGGAGGATACATTGGAATACATTAATTCAGTTTTAGGTCTTGGTTTTATTTTATAAGATGGTGTGCAAGACAAGCCATTGTGTATTGGCTAAAGATGGCCACACTCAACTCCAATAATATGTCAGGGTTTTAATAAAAACATTCCATCTAATGGAAGTCCAATGAAAACCAGGGCTTGCTCTATTGATATTTGATCAATGCATAAATTGGACTTTGATAAGGAACCCTCATTCCTTGATCCACCAAGTGTCTGATCCCTACCACGCCTCAACATTAGGTACTTTCTAACAACTTCCAGTCAATGGAAATTCACCCCACAATTCACCATACTAACATCACTTGGCCATGATTGGTGGTTGCTCAGAAGAACTTATCTGGTCATGTGTCCATTGGCCAAAGTAGGGTGGACATGTAGGGTGATAAGTTACAGTGATCAGATACAGTAAGGTCCATAAATATTTGGACAACTGTAATTGTGTTAACAAACATATTACATTGTTTGCCAGTGGTTCTCAAACTTTACCCTTTTTCAATTTAGGGACATTTTGGACCCCCCCTCCCCATTCAAATACAGGTTAAGAATGGGGGCCCACCTGGAATACCTTCGTGCCCCCGCCCCCCAGTTTGGGAACCACTGGTTCATGCAATCTATTTGTTCAACACACTGAAAATCTGAAGCTCAACTTCATCCGAGTTGTTTTTTTTTTATTTATAATTTGTTGTGGTAATGTACAAAAAAAAAAGTTGTCTCTGTCCATGGTTTTTGGACCTATTTATGGTGTGTCAGCAAGAATCACAAATCAAGAATGTAGGCTTTCCATGAGTCCAATTTCTCATTAGTGTTCATGTGTAATATAAATATGGTGCACCATTTGGATATTGATGTCACATTCAGAAAATGCGTTGCTTCTTCCATTGTAGATCATCCAGCTGTGATTGGACTATACAATCTCTCTTAGAACTGGCAGCAGCCCATGAAATACAGAGACCTGACTGATGGATCCTCACACTACGTAGATCTGATACATCTGACATTGTGGCCACATTGGACTGATCACACCTGCTGGGTGCCCCTCCATGCAGCACCCACCTCCTCTCCATCTCGGAAGCTCTGTATTTGTAGTAATAATCGTCAAGGAATAAAAACTATTGAAGAACCATTTAGACGATGCAAAGTGTCCCTGGAAATTATCTTAAAACGTTTAAACTGAGCTGAACTGTGTCTGTGGTGTCTCTCCAGGGGAAGCGCAGTTGTGGCTTGGATTGGGTTAGGTATGTTGGGGTCACTGAGCTGTGTGATGCTCCCCCTCCTCTCCATCTTCAGGTAGGGGTGCAGCGCTGAAGGGGCTGAGCACATCCAGTGTGAGGCGCGGGCCTGCGGATTGGATGTGAAAGCAATTAAAAGGGCCGTGTTGTGCTGGCTGCAGGCTGGCTCCAGGCGCTGGGGAGAACTGCCAGGACCGATAAGGTGCTTCATTTCTCTGTCCTAAACACTCCCCTCTGAGGCCAAACTGCAGCTCGCCTAGTCCTGGAGCTTGTGCGGGCCTAGGCCAGCCTCAACGTTCTCTCGCTCCGTCCTCTTCATGGTTGCTTGCCTTTAATTTTAACCATTTTGCTGCTAGGCACTCATGTGTAAAGCAAGGTGCTGCGGGAGCCCCTCACAGGAACAAGGACGGATTTAGAAACATTTTCATCCTCTCTGTCTACGTGCATTTGATCTTCTTAGGCCAAGACGCTCAGGTTGACTACTCTGGATCGGTCCAGGTTCCTTAGCTGTATGAAGGTTCATCACAGGGCATATCGACCCAGAAAATAACATATCTGCCCTCTGAGATCATTTACATTAAAAGAAATCTGTCCATTAAGGACTTTGATTTATGGTGAACATGGTATCAACACACTCTGGAGGTCTCTATATTTCACCATTGTGGCCTGTAAAAATGGAGGATACAGTATAGGTGGCAACCCGACGTACATTCTTCTCATGGTTTGGTGTTGGAGATCACGAAAGCAGACTTTATATAGAAGATACTCCAACTGATTGATGGATATTCAGCCTCGCCCCCAGAGCTGACAGCCGTAGTGATAATGACTGAACAAGGCCTCCCGGGT
>CM070039.1:67947108-67960852 GCA_036250615.1 Ptychadena robeensis
AAAAATACAGGGACAAGGTAACATGGGCAAAATACATAGACAAAAGGTGGCATTGTAAAAGTGACTATGGGCAAACATGGAGACATGGACAAGGTGGGCTATGGAGCAAGGTGACATGGGCAAAGGGACATGGTGAACTGGGGACAGGAAAATAGCATGACAAAGTGGACATGGACAAAGAGTGACATGGGCAACAATTACATGGACAAAGGTGGACATGGACAAAGGTGACATGGACAAAAGGTTGACATGCGACAAAGGTGACATGGGCAAAATTACATAGACAAAGGACATGGTAATTAAAGAGTGAACATGGGCAAAAAATTACATAGACCAAGGGCATGGTAAAGAGTAACATGGGCAAAGAAATTACATGGGACAAAGGTGACATGGGCAAAAATTACTGGACAGGGTGAATTAATACATTTTTTTAACATTTTTTTTACTATTCTGTCCTAGCTCGAGGACTTAGGGACCCCTACAGGCGGCCCTGGCAGGCTCTTGGGTCTGGCCCCTATGTCACATTTAAAGAGTAACTGGGCAACAATTACATGGACAAAGGTGACATGGGCAAAAAGTACATGCGAGCAAAGGTGACATGGTATAAAGAGTGATCATGGGCAAAATAATGGACAAAGGTAAGCATGTGGCAAAAAACATTGACAAAAGACAAAGGGGCTGATTTGATAAAGATTAGTGACATGGGCCAAAGGTGGAGCATGGGCAAACATAACATGGACCAAAGGTGGCAGGGACAAAGGTGACATGGGGAAAGTGCATGGTAATGGGCGAAAATTTACAGGGGACAAAAGGGTGACATGGGATGGAAAAAGAGTGGAAATGGGCAACAATACATGGACAAAGTGACATGGGCAAACAAAATAACACTAGACAAGGTGACATGGTAAGAGTGAACATGGTGGCAAAAATTACAAGACAAAGGTTGACCATGGCAAAAATACATAGACAAAGGTGACATGGGCAACAATTACATGGACAAAGGTGACAGACAAGGTTGACATGGTGACTTAATTCATAATTTAACATTTTCTTTTTTTTAATTATTCTGTCATGGCTACGAGGACATTAGGACACCTATCCAGGGCGGCCCTTGCAGGGCTCTTGGTAGGCCCTATGTCACATTTTAAAGAGTAACATGGGCAACAATTAACCATGGACAAGGTGACATGGGCAAAAAATACATGGGACAAAGGTGACAGGTAAGAGTGACATGGGCAAAATTACATGACAAAAGATGACATGGTAAAGATAGGAGTTGACAGAGCAACAATTATTACATGGACAAAGGGCGAAATGGGAACCAAAACAATAAAAAGGGCAAACAATTACATGGACAAAGTGAACATGAAAAGAGTGACATGGGCCAAACAATTAAATGGACAAAGGTTGGAATGGCAAAAATTACATAGACAAAGGTGACATGGTAAAGAGTGACATGGGCAAAAACTACCTGGACAAAGGTGACATGGGCAAAAATTACATAGACAAAGGTGACATGGGCAAAGGTGGCATGTAAAGAGGACATGGGCAAAAATTACACGGACCCAACGGATTACATTAGACCAAAATTAACATAGGGACAAGGTGGCATGGTAAAAGAGTGACAGGGCACAAAACATTACATGGACCAAAGGTTGCATGGGTCAAAAAAATTACATAGACCAAGGGGCCTGGTAAAGAGTTACATGGCAACCAATACATGGACAAAGGTGACATGGAAAGTAGTGTCCTGGGGCGCAATCGTTATTTACATGGGGGACATAAAAGTAGACAAATTGTGTACATATGGTAGAGTTAAGATCCTTTGTCCATGTCACCTTTGTCCATGTAATTGTTGCCCATGTCACTCTTTTCCATGTCATTTTTGCCCATGTCACCTTTGCCCATGTCACCTTTGTCCATGCCACCTTCGTCCATGTTATGTTTGCCCATGTTACTCTTTTCCATGTCACCTTTGTCCATGTAATTTTTGCCCATTACCATGCCACCTTTGTCCATGTTATGTTTGCCCATGTTACTCTTTACCATGTCAGCTTTGTCCATGTAATTGGTGCCGGGTCGCAAGTGGTGGACCGCGCGGGGCTGCTTGGGCACCCATGCTCTAAGTGTTATCTTCAATTATTGCAGGGAATGAGGGTAACCAGAGCGTTTTGACACCACAGTGACAAAAGGGCCAAATTACTTAAAGACTTAAGGGCTAGTTTTGGCCCCTGGGCCTTAGTTTGCCCATGTCTGCTCTAGGCAATTTCAGTTATGGGATGACAATGATCACAGGCGGCCAATCAGGGGAGGGACACACACGTCTCACAGGTCAGGCAGGTGCGTTTCACCATGATGACAACCCAAAATATAGTAATATACACGATCCACGCTAATCCCTGCCTGCCCCCTTGTCATTCTATACTAGTGACGTCCCTGCGACTCAATATGGGACAGCAAAGCTTCTCTGTGTCATAGAACCGCATCGGCCGATAGTAGGAATGATGTGAGGGGCAGGCGAGTGTAAGGAGGAACTCCGCAGAGCCCCTCAGCCTCCTCCGTCACTCTCAGCAGAACTGATCCGCAGTGACGGCCGATTGTCTGCGAGGAGAGAACTGGCACGGTTGGACACTCGTAGCCCCCACCCTGCCGCCCGCCGTACCCGCGGGGGGGATCATTTCCATGCAGCAGATGTTCCGTGTCACAGCGAGTCACCATAACCTTCCCATACACACGCTGCACAATGCAACCAGCCCCCCGCCATCCACCGTACACCAAACCTTGGGGAGTCAAGCGGGGTCACCACTTCCATCTCACTGGTGTCAGAGGTGTGTGTGTGTGTGGGGGGGGGGGGTATTTCTCTAAACGAAATGTTTTCACTGCACACTCTGAGCTTCTCACAGCTGCATCAGAAGCCTCATTTTGCTGGAGGGCTGGCCTTTTCTTTTTCCCGCTATGCGGAATATTGTTTGCTTGGGCCTCCCGGCCAGTTGTGGGGATGGGTCAGGGTGTATTGGAGGAGAAGAAGAGTTTCCCCCCACCCTTTTGTCGGCAGCCTGCTGTTCAGATCGGCACCATTAACACCGCAAGTACCCCCCCCCCCCCCTCTCTGTTTACACCTACTTACATCAGGGCTGAGGGCTCCAGAGAGGAGAACTGAGGCAGGGTGCTGTGATGTGTTCAGGAAGCCCCCTGACCCCACCTTCCCCCAGTCACCATCTGAGAGAAGCGCAGATGCCCAGTGATGAGGTTGAGATATGAGCTTCCTATGTCCTGTAACCTGTACCTGTATGTACTATCCTGTGTTGTATCTCCACTCTAGTGTATTGTACAGCGCTGCGTAATAAGCTGGTGATATATAAATAAATGATGATAATAATAATATGTCCACTGCAATTTCCTGGGGGAGTCTCACTCAGTCTGCTGCAGTCTCTATTTTAAGAACTAATAAAACTGGTGACGTTTCATACACTGACAATGCCATATTCTGCTTATCTCCCCAGAAGAATGGTGCCATCTTTGTTCAGGAATCGACCAGGCTCACCCTGCTTGTGCGGTGTTCACAGATCAGTCCCCTTCTGCAGACATATTGCAGCTGGTGAGCGGAGGAGGGGGGACACAAGGAATGCTTCTTCCTGATGACATCAACTGAGCCTAGGCACTGGGCTGAAGAATATAGTGCAAACCCCATCCCTCTTATCTCTCTGCCCCTGTAGTGATGGTAAAGGGGGGCAGTCTTATTGCCATGATCTCCTCTTGGTCCTGAGTGCATTCTCAGGCAGCCAATAGGAAGGCTTCATCTCATGCAGGCAGTGATGGGGACCTTCTAATATATGGGAGAAGATTCTGGGTGGAGCATCATGTGACCTAAGTTGTAGGTAAGTTATAGGGTCCTTTTTTTAATGGCACAATCAGGGGGTGGGGCAGACCCCCAGAGATCAGCTTTATAATTAAAGAAATAGCTGGACACTCTATAGTGTGACTTTAAACATGTCCCGGCCCTGTCTGCAGCAGTAATAACCCAACTCCACCCAGAACTACAATGTGGCAACCCTGGGTGGAGTGACCCTTTAATGTCCTCCACATCTCCTATTCTGCCACACACTGTCCTCCTCCGTTCCTTATACACACCTCCTGCTTTTTACTTCCACGCTTGTCTGCCTCTCCCCTCTAGAGTCCCCCCCCACATGGCTAGAGGGCACTAAGGGGTCTCCCACCCACTCAGCTATGGGCAGGCATGCCCAGAGAAGGAAGCCCCCTGAAGCCAGAGCAGCAGACAGCACCAACCTAGTGCACCATCCTTGTCTCCTTACAGCTGGCTCAGGTAAGTAGCATCCCCTATCTACCTGTATCCAGCTTCTAGCGCACACTGTACCAGGGTCACCCTCTTACATCATCATCGTAACACTAACCTGAAGCATCGCTTCTTATTAGTCTTTGTCTTTTTGTATGTGTAATGAATTTCTAACGCCCATGTGATGGGGTACATATGCCATCCCTCCCGCACACACTGATCATGCATATCTAATATCCTATGCATGAATGCTCTGTGAAGATGGCAGCGTGCACAAATAACTCCTGACAGAGCGCTTGTTGTGTGGAGGCCGGCGCTCGTCATTCATAAACATGTTCTCCGGGGATGGCTGTGTCTATGTTATTGGCCGGGCCATTACTTAAAGGGATTGTCTTCTTCCAGGGAATGATTGGTCGCGTCACTTCCCTACTAAAAGGCAAAGTCATTACAAGTTTTATTTCTCTTTGCAGAGTTTGGGAACACCTTAAAGCCTGGCCCTGAGTTCTCAGCTCCGCCCTCTCTTTGTAAGTATTGAGAAGTACCAGCTTGTGACACGAGTGGCAGGTAAGGTTGGAGTTCTCCTATCCAGGTCAGCTTGTGATGTACACTGAGAGCAGCTCACAGAATGCGCCACTTATAGGAAAGCTGCATCACTGAAAAATCAAGATTTAGGCAGAAAGGGTTAAGGAATGGACCCCCCTTCCCTTCACACCCCACACACACACACTCCCAGACATAAGAGGCATTCGGAGATCTCCTTTGTGTCGGGTATTGCGAGGGGGAATCCCAGACCCCTTTTCTTCCCGTCCCAGACCCGGCTACATTATTAATGAAGAAGAGAAACCTTTACAAGTCGCGCTTCTTTATATTCCGCGCCCCCTAAAGCGGCGCTCCGCTCTCCTATCGATCGGGGGAGTGGGGATTTTAACATCGGTCTATGCGATGCTATCCCCGCCCCACCTCCAAAAAAAATTTGGTCTCTTCACTCACCTTGATGTCCGCCTTCCACTGGCTGGAAGCGTTTCATACTTTTGTTTTGGCTTTAAGTGACCCCAGAGAAGCCCTACATGGCGGGATCTACAATAGACAGTTGTAGTGCTGACAGACGCTGTGGAGCAGTACGAAGCACTAGTCCCGGCTATACTTAGGCTTCTGGATTCGCATCCTGCGCCAGGAAATGTAACTGATTTTCTGGTTTAGGTTTAGGATGCAGAAGGACTACAACCCCCATTAGGGATAATTGTCTATTTGTTGCTCTATGACTCACAAGTGTAATTAAGCCGGTAACATGTCATATTTTGTGGATTGATCCCCCCTCCCTGCACTGAAGGGGTTAAACCTTCATCTTTGTCAGGGATGAGGTTGATCCTCTGCATCCTCACATACAATGTAGAATTGCTAGCCCTGCATTGTATGAGAGTCCTGTAACTGACAGAGACTTTAGCTTTATGTTGGGTGTAAAGTTTGTATCCTTTTAATGGACATTTCAAGGGTTAAAGCCCCCGTTGGGTGTCTCTTTTTGGCAACTGTTTCCTCATATGATGTCTGTTTGACATGATCCTGCCAGGAACTTACTTCCTCCAAGAGTCATAAAACCTTATCTTATAAAGAAGTTCTCATTTAGGACAGAAAGTGAGTTAGTACTACAAAACACCCCCTGCATATGCTTTAATGAATATGGGGATGTTGTCTAGCCAATTACATTAGAGTAACTCTAAGCAGGCAAAAGCTGATTGGTTGCTGCTGTGCATCAATGTACTCAGTGGTATACGTGTGTATGGACTATATATTCCCATGATATGGTGGAATGTACTAATGTCACATTGTGATTGGTCTTCACAATGCACTCATGTGTCCTCATTAGGTTAGGGATCTCCCTTGTTATATTACTGTATATATTGCTTCCCCTCCACCACCCTTCACAGTCTGGGATCATTAATTTTTATTTTGTGTTGTCTTTCTTACTTTGACTTTTCTCTCTTCCAACTGCAGTGAACTTCATAGTTCAGATGCCGCAAAGGAATTTTCATAGTTTCATGATGTCAGAGCTGAACACAATAACGGGGGGAAGACAAGTGTATGATTCAATTGCTTCACGGAGGTGGTTAGCCAGGCTGGCTGAAGTCCATGGTCTGCAACAACACACCTGAACCATTAACTTCTGCATTTGTCCATATAATCGTCCACAAGTGTGGAGAAAGACACCAACCTGGCCACCAATTAAAGTAGAAAGAAGCAGCAATTGAGGACATCCTTATGATGTCACTACCCTGGAACAGGTAGGTGAATCTGGAATGTTGGAGAAAAGTCCTTATCTACAAGCTTCTTCTGGGTTATCACCTTACAGTATTTGAAAGGTCAGCCATGACTACCCCTATAAGTATCCCTCCTGGTAACCTAATATTGTTGATGTCATCACAGACAGTGTGGAGACCACCATAGAGAATTCATACTTCTGTGGGTAAGTGAGGTCTAATTGGTTGGTCTGGTCACTTCAAGACTATATATGAAGATCTGAACCCAACTACAAGCCAACTAAGGATCCCATGGCTGAAGACAGAACAATAAACTAGTACTTACCATCCCATCAATCAAACCAAGTGCCAAGTTTGTTGACATCCTAAGAACTTCCATGGTGAAAGCCTCCATGTGGTTGCTTTTTATGAAGGATGTTCCTCCAAGGAACATCTCATCAGGAATTATTGGATTACTGCTGTTCCTTCTACCTGTGATGCAGTTTAGGCTTCGCCATCCATGGCCACCATTCCTCAGTTGATGGTCTTTAATCTCATGGATCGACAGGGATGGAAGACCAACACAATGGTGGACATCACACTAACTAAAAAAATGAAACAAGTTTATTGCTTCTAAAGCTGAAACACTATGTGAATAGAAAAGCAAATACATTCTGCATATCAGCTCTGGGCTTATAAGATATTTCTCCTCATATTATTTATCAGATAACCAAAGAATAAATTAACAAGCTTCCATATTAGCATATATTTTTTATTATAGTACGTATTACAACGAGCTCCTACAACACACTTGAAGGTAGAGTTAGAGTGGGGTGTCTGAACGGTCCCCCATACTCTAAAGTTGGGTCTTCATTAATGAGCGCCCCCCCCATGGGGGATCTACATCCATAACCTGCCCCCTACTGTACGGTCTGGTAAGGACACAGTCTAATTATTTTCTCAGAAAGCCCCCGAGCAAGAGTTGAAAATATTAGCCAGGTAAATGATTACAAAGCAGATATCATATTTTATAAACACAGATATTTTCGTTTCGCTCCAGTTTCCTCTATAAGACTGGAATGTTGTAATACACATCATCTTAGGTGACCGGGCAACAGAACGTTACCTGGAAGTAGGTCAGAAGCTACTTGGCGGCTCTTCTGGACACTCAGCACGTATGTCATGAAAAGATGGGGTTGTTTCTTCACTCTTGGGTTGGTTGGGTAGGTTGGTGACAGCTACCGCCTAGTAAGGCAGATCCTCTGAGTGGTTAGGCCTGTCTGGAAGCTCCATGTTATTGGATGTTAGATGACCAGCTGTAGAATGTTGGTCCAAGGAGATCCTAATGGTGTTGACCGATACATAGACATCTCTTGTAGGCAACCTGTGCTTTGTTATTGTAGGGTAAAGGAACATATTCCCTTACCATGTACCCCACCCAAGGAACCTATGGTTACCCTCACTACCCAGCTGGTCCATTCAACCTCTAGGAGCAAAGAACAATGGTCCTTCCTGGTATGGAAGAACATAGTCATATGATGATCCAGTGGGGAATTATGACAGCTTCAAAGTCTATATTGAAGAATTTTACTGGACATGAACACAAAACAAGCCAACAGGTTCTGGAGCTCCTAAAACTTCCACTTCCTCAAGAAAATAACCCAAACAAGACTTTAATCACATGAAGGGCAATTAGCCATTAAATAATTTGATATGCATATGATTGGAAACTTGACATGAATTTATTGTGGCATGATTCTCATCCAAGACCACAAAAGCCCAGCCAATTAATAAACTAGTCGTAAGTCGCCCTCACTAGGATGAAAGCTATATGCTTAAAGCTTATGATTGGCTGCTCTTCTGCACCATTGTGCAAAGCCATATAACATAAGATCACGTAGTATTTTTTGTTCAGAGCTAGTTCCTTTGTATATTTTCTAACATGGATAACTATTAACTGCAACCAAAATGTTCCCCATAATATATGTTGGCTGTCTGGTTGATGATCATTGTATGAGTTTATTGGTAGCCTCTAGAGCTGTATGCTGTATGATTTAGGGAAATAAGAGCCTCCTCCTATTATCAGTAGGTAGAGTCTAACTTGGCCAACCCCCTCCTAGATGGAGCTCCACACTTGACCGGTCTTGTCCTTTTACATTGGAGCGTGATCACATTTTGGTGAGGGAGAGGAGCCAGCGAGGAGCTCATCTGTCAATACTGCACATCAATGTAAGTACTTAGCAATACTTCACTTGTATCACTAGATGTACCTGACATAGTAACACATCAGCAGCACTGAGGACAGAAATATGACTCTACAATGTTCTATGGATTGTAAAAGTCAAAATGTGTCTGTAGAGAGTTCTATACATTATACAGAGATAATTTATAGGGGTTCATATTAGTATTAAAAAACACACTTTTATTTTATGTATTTCAGTTCAGCATTTTATTGATTCTTGGCATCACATTGATATCAATAACTAATAGCAAATTAGCAAATATGTCTATTCTGCAAAAATACAAGTGTATAAGTTATTGTAGTGATTTATAACAGGGAAAAACTATATGTTCATGCCAAATCGATAGATAGATAGATAGATAGATAGATAGATAGATAGATAGATAGATAGATAGATAGATAGATAGATAGATAGATAGATAGATAGATAGTTTTTTTAAATTATATTTAATTTAAAGGGGTATTGAAATTTACTTTATTAAAATTACTTTTAAACAGGAATAGTAGTAATAGTAATAATAGTAGTAATAGTTTTAAATAGATAATTTAATATAGATGCATAACAAGATAGACATGATAGATAGATAGATAGATAGATAGATAGATAGATAGATAGATAGATAGATAGATAGATAGATAGATAGATAGATAGATAGATAGATAAAAGAAAAAAAATTAAATGAGAGAGAGTAAGAAACGTACAATATTAGAAAGAAATAAAGTAAGATATATGAATAAATGAATAGACAGACACATTTACATATGTTTTCTCACATCATGATTTAGATATAAGTTTAATCACTGATCATTTCTATTTTCTTTTTCAAATATTTAATAAAACCGCATACGTGAGAGTCAGTGTTATATGTCGGTGTGATTTTGTGTCATAGTTTATTATTAGTGAAGTGCAGAGTCGTAGGCTCACCATGATTTCTCTGGTCGGTATATAATAATAATTGTATGTCGCACAGTGAAATGGACTCTACACCACACACTTATGTAATAATGACAATGTTCTATTATGGATATCAGCTATAAATCAATGTATTGCTGCCGATCAATGATTAAACCTTTGCAGCAATAACACTTGTCAGGAACCTGTTTGTGGATGGAATGTGTGGATATCATAAATGTGATTTTTATTGTTAGAAAACAAAGCGAGCAATCTGGAAATCTGATCTTCCCATAAACACCATCACCGCGGTCCGTTCATGTAGAACATATAGGACTCAATTCACAAAGCTGTAACACGGGATACGAACCTTTATATTAGTCATGTGACTTTAAACTTTAAATCTGATAATAATGGAAATTAAAAAAAAAAAACTATCTAGTTGTGTTCATTTTGTGAATTGAGCCTATTGCGCATATGTCAAATTGTGATATTTTAAACCTGACGGTCACTTTACACATTGACCTTTGAGTCACAGCTCATGTTTATATCTGACCACCTGAAGGGCCAATGGGCACTGGGTACCTGCGTTTGAAATCAGGTCAGCAAAACCCTATTGACTTTGATGGATCTGTAAACATGGCGGCTTCGCGGGTGCGTTTAGCCCACTTGGCGTCATTCTGGGTATCTCTGATCATTGCATTACAAATTGAGAAGTGTTTGATCCCGAGGCATAGCAGGTCAGATGTAACCTTTTTCGTGAAGAGCAAACGGTGATCCCTACTGGAAATTGAAATAGTTACCCCAAAGATAGGCTAATGATGGTCTAGGAGATCCTAGGACAGGGTGCTGGACACCTTGTCATGTAAAGCATCAGGTTCTACAGAAATTTTTTAAAGGATTTTTGTTTACTTTTAAATGGACAATCGAATTAATCAGATCTTCTCTCCTTTCCAAGTGAACGTTCACACGTTCACACTGGCACTGTGCATTTAACATTGTCAATGACTGTATACAAGGAGCATTTATACATCTTAACTAAGAAAATTATTTTATTAATTTATTGTCAATGTATGTCCTCCTTTAATGAAGCCATTTAATAGATTAAATAAATAAATAAAGACATTATATATATATAATTTTTTTATTGATCTTGATCAGATTATGTGAATGTTAAACATTAAATAGTGGTATGTAATATGTTTCTATGTTAGAGACACGAAGGGTTTAGACAAGGAAAAATTTGTGTTCAGGGTATACATCTACACATGGCATATAGGGATAATTGACCCCTATAATTTTTTTACTGACGTCATCACGCTGCTCTCCATCACTCACAGCATCGGTGGGCACCCCTTGTGTGCCAGTCGATAGTTTCAATGGGGAAGCCGGTTCCCATTGAAACTAATGGCATTGGCCAGAGATTTACAGACATGTCCGTTCTCTGGCCAACTGAGCTTTGGGGCGACAGGGATCTTTTCCCATGTGGGCACCCCCCGTATGGCGGCCGATTTTGCCTTTGAGCGACGGCCGCGAGCGCACACGCACATCGGTCAGCGGTACAATCGCCCCCCGCTCGTTGCTTGTGAGGGGGGCTTAAGTGGTGAATCATAAATTCAATAGACATGGATGGGCAAATATCAGGTCAACACACTGAAACTGCAGCCTGTGTAATATATTCAAGTGCATGGCTCTAATGAAATCCAGACTCACTGATATGAATTGGGTGAGGTGATCATGGACAGCAGGGTAGTCCAGTATAACAGTATTTGAAAATTCTTCCTTACCTGGGTGGTTTGCTATAGACAACATTGATGTATTTGTTCCACACCCCACCCTTCTATTAGGGCCATATGTCGGTGGCACACAATTGTGAGTGACCACAATTGGTTTAAGATGAACCTGATGGCTTACAGTTTGACTAACATTTAGAACTTTCTATGTTTTGGAATAGTTCTTGCTAAGTAACGTTATATAATACAAGGGCAGCCAAAAGCAAAGACCAAGCAAAGAGAAGAGGTTGGTGATCCTGCCCATAGAAACCACCCAGGATTAATGTTTCATATTTCCATGAGAATTAGCATATGACATTAACTATAGATAACGAACGGCTCTATTTATCATTGTTTCAGTTTTCATAGATCACCCTTGTTTTTGAGTTTCAATAAACAGGCTGATGGTAAAAATAGTAATAAATCTTTCCATAATTTTAATCTGAAAAGAAAGACAAAAGCATGTATTAATTTCTGCATAAATTACATTAAAAAGAATAAGAAATCGTTTCTTATTGTTTTATTGATCTGACTCCTCTAAACAAATAAGATGGTTGACATGGCTAACTACACTCTAAATATATACATTCCATGGATAAAATAGTCCAGTATTAGATGTACGGTAATTACATGCATAGTACATGCAGCTTTTTGTGCATTCTAGGTCTCCGCTCAGTGTCCTCAGTATGATGAATAAGTGGCTAATGGCATGGAGAGGGTTAGCTGTGTTCTGTGTTGGTGCACAAGATGTAACCAGCAGTCTGTGTCCCCGCAGGGGCTATTGTCGGACCCCTAGGGGTCCCATACACAGGAGGCTGCGCCATTTGGTAGTTGTTGGGAGCAGCCTGTGGCATCAAACTGTGGAATATGAAAAATGGGTCTGTACCAGGCTCTCTCACCAGCAGATGCTGCGGGAGATGGGCATGTACTCCCCCACCAACATCAGTGCCATCCCCTGGGGTGCAATCTGTGTGCACCAACACAACCCTTTTCTCAGCTGCTCTGAGACACCCTGTGATGCTATGCAACCTCTTGTATGGTTCTGAGACACCCTGTGATGCTAAGTAAGAGTGTGTATGGTTCGGAGACACCCTGTTGCTGCTATGTAAGAGTGTGTATAGTTCGGAGACACCATATGATGCTATGTAAGTGTGTGTATGGTTCTAAGACACCCTGGGATGCTATGTAAGTTTGTGTATGGTTATGAGACACCCTGTGCTGCTATGTGACTACCTGCACTCTAAAGCTAGTCATACATACATCGATTTGTGCTATTAAAATATTGACTGTCAGTCTAAAGGTAGGCATACATGGCCCAATTTTCACCTGATTTTTCGGCTGATTGACCGCTGTGCGCGCTAATCGCCGAAAATTGGGTGGCCCAACCTGGTTAGATTGACCAGAAATCTCCCACACCATGCAATCTGACATGGCAGTAAATTCCTGGCCGATCCCATTACTTGGAATGGGGACGGCAGTCACACAAAGGGTGCCCGCCGATCAGCAGGATGGTGTAATCCCACTGCAGTCTATCGAGGGGGGATTGCTGTCTATGCCTACCTTAACGATCGATTGTACTGCCACACAGTGTGATTGATTTAAAACTGATGAATGTCTTTCCTTAGGTCTGTGCACATGCTCTGTTTTACAATCGCATACAAATCGATCGAAATACCTGGAAAACCATATATTGTATGATCGACTCAAATTTACCAACATGTCTGATCACAAAGCGATAGATTTTATGTTCGATTTCTATCACTTTTGGTCGATCAGACAAGGTATGGGGAAATCGATTTACATTTGATCAACTTAAATGAATCGATCAAACAGAAATATCCAGCCGTGTATGGCCTTAAGACACTCTGTGCTACAATATAACTGGCAGCACAACTCAGAAAAATGCTATGCGACTACATGTACAACTCTAAAACACCCTGTGATACTATATATGGCTGCATAGCTCTGATATACAATGAACTATTATGTGACTATCTGCATGACTCTGAGCAGGGCCCTTTCTTGTCAAAGCACTTGCCCCCACTTGGTGATTGGCCGCGAACACCCACGATTTTAATCACTGGCGATCGCCCCTGATCATGTCCATAGACATGAATGGACGCGTTTAAAAATCACGTCCCCATTCATTCTCTGTAAGCGAGATCAGGAGCGATCGGTTGGCATAAAAATCGCTAGCAATCACTACCCTGCAATTAGAATCGTGGGAGATCACTAGGGACATAGCCAAAGGACAAATACAGGGAGTGCAGAATTATTAGGCAAGTGGTATTTTTGAGGAATAATTTTATT
>CM070039.1:67960952-67981263 GCA_036250615.1 Ptychadena robeensis
TTTTCTCAGTTCATGGGCAGTTATTTTGCGCCTTTGTTGTTCCACACGCTTCTTGCGATTGACTTCTTGCTGTTGACTATTTTGAATGAAACGATTGTTCGATGATCACGCTTCAGAAGCTTTGCAATTTTAAGAGTGCTGCATCCCTCTGCAAGATATCTCACTATTTTTGACTTTTCTAAGCCTGTCAAGTCCTTCTTTTGACCCATTTTGCCAAAGGAAAGGAAAATGCCTAATAATTATGCACACCTAATATAGGGTGTTGATGTCATTAGACCACGCCCCTTCTCATTACAGAGATGCACA
Source organism: Ptychadena robeensis (assembly GCA_036250615.1). NCBI lineage: Eukaryota > Metazoa > Chordata > Amphibia > Anura > Ptychadenidae > Ptychadena > Ptychadena robeensis. The sequence goes on from CM070039.1 coordinate 67,961,259, forward strand.
TCACCTAATATGCTTAATTGGTAGTAGGCTTTCGAGCCTATACAGCTTGGAGTAAGACAACATGCATAAAGAGGATGATGTGGTCAAAATACTCATTTGCCTAATAATTCTGCACTCCCTGTATGTGTGCGCATAGGCCCCCATACATGGGTCAATTGTTGTTCAGGGATTCACTTTCTTCCTCTCATCTTCTTTTCCCACTGTCGCCGGGGGGGGGGGGGGGGGGGGTGCGATGTGTCCTCTCTTCCCTCTGACAAGGGGGGAGCCATGTGATGTGTCCTCCCTTCCCTCTAAGAGGGGGTTGCGATGTTATGTATTCTCTCTTCCCTCTCCCCAAGGGGGGAGGGTCTGGGTATGATGCGGTCTCGCATAGGGCCCCCAAAAAGCTAGAAATGGCACTGATTCTGAGACACCCTATACACCCTTTGCTGCTTTATGGCTACCTGCACAATTTTTAGGACACCCTGTGCTGGTATGTGACTAATGAAACATCTATGAGAGACCTGGTGCTTCAATGTGACTACCGGCACAGCTTTGAAACACCCTGTACTGCTATGTGACTACCGCCAGAGCTCTGACACTAACCAATTCTGTAGAAAAACAATACTAAATGGAGTTGAGAAGTATTATAAGATTTAGGAGTACCAATTCCTTTATTTGATATAGGATTTGTATGACAACTATGAGACACCCTGTGATGCTATGTGAGTACTGGAACAACTCTGAAAAACCCTGTGCTGCTATATAACTGGTTGCATAGCTCTGATATACAGTAAACTGCTGTGTGACTACCTATACAACAATAAGACACCCTATACTGTTGTGTAACTATCCGCACAACTCCAAAACACTATGTCCAAATATAAAACATGTAACATACTCAGCTGTCCCTATACAAACTGCTAAGTCCTGGTTCACACCTTTTCATTTTGACACGCGTTGTGCAATACATGTTAAGCCTAACCAGTAAATGCACATTATATCCAATGGATTTGCTAACATGAAAATGTGTGTGAATAGACAAGCAGCGGATGGGTGTGTTTATAACAGTTTGCAACAATATCACATCCTTTTGAAAAATTTAGCACATTAAATGATTTATTTTTTGCCTCTGCAATACTGTGCAGTCCAGTGCTGCCATGGTGGTCACACAAAGCCAGAGATAGAAGGTCAAGTTTTGGGGATGTCCATCATTTTTACACCAATTCCCAATCAGTGATGATGTACCAACATCAGTGACCCCGAAATGTATTACCCTTATGGTCTTGCATCTTCCCATACAGTACAGGCACCCAATGGAGATACCTTTGCACACAATACAAATACCCAATACATGAGACAATTCCAAACCTTGCCATTGAGAAGTACCATAGACTCATTTATGTTTATTTAATCCATATCACCGCAGAAGGGACCTAATGAGTTGCTTTGGGATGCTGATCTAAGAATGTACTTTATCTTATTAACTAAAGGCCCATGTCTCTCAACACCTCATGCCAACTGCTGCTGTCTTCCCTGTCTCATTGCTTGCTTGTCTCTCATCTGCCCCCCTCCCTACAATACAGCTCTCTGCCTGTCTCTCCCCCCTGGCTGGTTAGAGGCGGCCCTCAGTGATAGACTGTGCAGTGATACAGTAATTCCCATGCACAGGTGCAGGGTCCCTGACGCAGTGTTCCCCTCAGGCAGGTCCCCCCCGTGCCTTGCCTGACAGACCAGTGGAAGTAATGTCTTGTGGCAGGTAGAGGAATCCAGCAGACCAAGAGGATATGTTGGGAAGTGTTTTCAGAGAGCGCGGCTCAAACACCTGTCTATGCCTTTCCTGTCTTTCATCCCTTCACCCCAATACACCATGGGGGACTAAGAAGTTCCCTTCAGCCAAAGGGTTTGTTTCAAAGAACTTCAAGACTATACCTCATGCGTGTCCACCCCCTCATGGCTCATTAAAATGAATTTATCTATTTGTGTATTATTGTAAATTTGCTACCGTAGGTTAAAAAAGGCACTTGTAGTAGAGCTGGTTTATGGCAAGATAAGATGTTAATTATCCCCCTTCCCTTCAATGCTCATTATGTCCTAAAAGGTGAAGACAGTTTTATCCTAATGCCCAAAAATAGTGGGGAAGGTTTCTCGAACCATATATAGAATACATAAATATACTACATACTAAATAAAATGGCTCATTCATGTCCTACAATATTTACCTGAAGCCTGAGATATTGTAACATGGAAGAGACCATTTTCTACTAGTTTGTCCTTTCCTGTTCTTTGCCCATGGCCATGGAAATTCTAAGTATGAGAATTGCGAGATCTATCAATGCCTACAAGGAAGTGCTTGGTACCTGAAAACGTATAACTATGTCTAAACATTGGGGAAAGCAAGCTTATCTCAACTTAGCAAGCTTAGCTCTTGCCTTTAGAAGAAACCTATGGGAATGTTGCATAGAAGGAACCAGTTAGTTTGCTCTCAGCTTTTCCTGTACCAACCCAGGTAATAATGGAAATACTTGGTATTATAATTGCAAGATTTTTCCACAAGGAAGTGCTTGGTACCTTAACATCCTATCACCATGTCTAAATAGTGACACATAGGACAACAAAGTCTGCCTGCCCCTCTCTAAAATACTTCCAGAGTCACTATTTGCATAGGAAATTGCAGCACATAAAAAATAGATTTCTTAGATAAATTCCACTCAGTCATCCACCTTCGGCTCCGGAAACCTAACTGTTAATACCTAGGGCATAGGAACTCACCTGTCCGCTGATGCCCCACTGACAGGTCCTCCTCTGGCATCTTCTTAGAATGGGAAGAGGAGGAGAGGTGATAAACTTATGTGATAGGCATACGTTGAAGCCAATCAGCAACCCAGATGGTGCCTGAGCAAGTCCCTCACCTCTCCTTCTCTCCTCCTCTAGTGTTGGTGAGGGGATCAGCAGACCTGCCTATGCTCCCACTATTCCACCAATGAACGGGGAGGGGGTGATTGTATAGTATATATTGTGGCACATAACCTTTGATGATGTATATGACACAAAAAGTCCATTACCATACTACAGCGTTCCCTAATGATTGAAGTACGATTTAAAATACGTTTTAATATAAACAGTCAGTATAAATTAAAAATGTTATGTGTGACCCTTTAGTGATGCTGAGGGCCGCACTTGTGGCCCTCCATATCAACTCAGTTGGCCACCACTGCACTAGGGCAATACACTGATGAAATTAGTTAGATAAGGCCAGGTTATTGTTTTATGCAATTTATTTACAAGTTGTATGTTTTCTTTAGTATTGTGAACCAGTGTACGTAAAAAAAAGATTGGTTACAATGGTTGGAGCTTAGTAGGGAACCCATTTGACATGTTATGACAAGATGAACCTTACCTGTGTTGTTTTTTTCCCCACTACAGGTTGATTAGTGCTGTTTGAGAGACAAAAATCTGTGTAAACGTGGGATAGCAACTGTTGTTCTCATAAAGCACCTGGTTGTCTGATCAAATTAAGAGCCATGTCTAAAGATGAAGAAGTTGGCTGTAAGTTAAATTCCACCTGTAAACATAAAGAGCGTAAACCCAAAAAGCCTCATTATATCCCTCGACCATGGGGAAAGCCCTACAACTACAAGTGCTTCCAGTGCCCCTTCACCTGCATGGAAAAGTCACACCTCTACAACCATATGAAATACAGTCTGTGCAAGAACTCATTGTCCCTTCTAATAGAGTCTGACTGGCCCTACAAGAAGAGCAATTTTCTTGTCCCAGAAGTTAACCTGCAAAATGAAACACCTACAGAGGGCAATCGAGACAAACAAGAAGTTTGTGATTCTTCTGCATCATCTACAAAATTGAGACAGGTCATTGAGAAATCTTCCTCTGAGGTTCAGAGGTTCATGGAAGAAGAGGATGAGAGGCTGGAAGAAGAAGAGGATGAAATACTGGGTGCAGCTCATAAGGAAAGAGTCAAGAATTTGACAAATCTACAGGTCATTGATGGCAAAGATGAAGCAAATACTAATGATGCCGCAAGTTTGAAGAGTAAGAGGCAAATGTTAAATAAAGAAGGTGAGCCAGAGTTTATTATCACTGATGTCTTTTCTTTAGAAGGCCAATGTGAAAAAGACAGAGAAGAACAGAGATTTGCAAAAGTTCCAAGGAAGGCGTCCAGCAACTTAGGAAACACCCGACTTGATCAATGGAAATTATTGACCAACACACTTAAAAAAAGTGTGATAGACACCCCAGTAGGGTGCAGCGGAACTAATATTATTCCATGCTACCCACCACCGACTTATACTGATTATCAAGAACACCAGGGTCTCTCATTGTTGGGCCTTAACTACCCAAAAAGCAGCAACCTCTTCTCCTACCTGAACCCCACCATGACAAGTGGCACAGCTCAGTTGCCCTTCTTAGCATCTACAGCACAGCTAATGCATCCTGCACACTTCTCTCATTTCCAAGCATTACAAAATACTGAACGTTCCTCGTTTATTCCCCAGTTTTACTACCCTCTGCTTTTTGACCATTCATTTAGCACTTCTGACACCAAGATTGCAGCAAAACCAGTGAACCAAGGTCAACCAGGAAGCATGCCATTTGTCACCACTGCAAAGGCAAAGAATGTAACACCAGTAGACCCTCAGAAGTCTGGCTTACTCAAATCCCAAGATGCTAATACCCTGCTCTCCTGGAGGCCTGGAGACAAGGTGCCAAATCCAACACAGTCCCACACCAAGTCAGCACAAGAAGGTGAGACAAAACGGGTACCCCATACAGTAAGGGAAATCATTCAACAACAGAAAGAGATTTTGGGTGCTTATGGGTTACAAACCTCCAGAAGCGAAAACTACACACATAAAGGGACAACAGATGAAACCTTATGGGAAAAATCAAGCCCTACAAAATGTGTAAAGAGGAAGACATGGCTGGAGAGGGAGAAGCCAGAAAATATAACTGACCAGACAACATCCTCCCTAGAAGGAGACAGAACCATCCATAACAGGTAATATTCAACCTCTGATGTAGGGTATGTTTCCACGGCTTCAACTTATAGCATCAATAGCATCAACAGTAACAAGTTCATAATTATTGTTACGTATTTATGGTATTATTTTTGTAATTATGAAATTATTTTGATTGGATAAGTAATAAGTCCAATAACAAGGGTGCTCCATAATATCAACACTATAAAGCACCCTCTCTACATCTCTAAATAATACACTTCTGTCATTTTTATAGCCATATTATTTCTTTTACCTTTAGCAATTTCAAGCATTTTTTATTTTTTTTGTATAAAATATTCAGAACTGGTAGTTGTATGTGTTTTATATATATATATATATATATATATATAGCAACATTGAATACTGAAGGTACAGTAACTTATTGCAACTGATTAAATGTGTACTTGGTCTCCATTGTATTGTAGTCATTGTTTTTTCCCTTATGAACATAAGTGAATTTTGTGCAAATATATTGCTTAGCTGGCATGAAACTTTTCATCAAAATGCTCATAGGCTCAAGGGCATGACCCGACATCAATTGTTATGAGTACTTACTGAATTACATACACAGTACAGCAGGGCAGTGTACAACAGTGTCCTGTATATATGTTTATTTACACCAGACAGTATTAGGACATTCTTTCAGATTAATGATCCTTTAAAATTATTTTTTTCTTTCCTTAACAGCTCATGTTCTCCCATAACCGATCACTGGCGAGAGAAAAGCCCAATGACCGAGGTGGCCAGTAGTAAGAGAAGAAGAGGATCGGAGCTGACTTCAGAAGATTCAGACCCTATAGCACTCAATGCATCTCTACTCATTGGAGACCTCTCAAGAACACTGGAAGAATATGGTAGGGTAGAGAGAAAGTTGGCCAATCTGACCTCCGATGACAGCGGACGACAGAAAACTCTTTCAGAACAACTTGGCAAGATAAGACTGGAGCTTCTGCACATCCACAATGCTCTGGAGAAAGCCTCCTGTACCCATGAAGGTCCCCTAGACCTTTCTGTCAAGAAGACTGAAGACATTGTCAAAGAAGATCCAGAAAAGATCCAACCAAGCATGGATCCACTGACACCATCTCCTCCCGAGTGCTCTCCAAAACAAGTAGTAAAAGTAGAACTTTTACCTCCAGAGCTGGTGACATGTTATGCCCGTCCCACCAAGTGTGAGGCTGACTCTAGTGTGTTGGTGTGCCCAGATGGAAGAATTGGCAGTGCTGGGGTTGCACAAGTTCCTGCACATGAAGAAGGGGGTGGAGTAGGTGTAGTATTTAATAGGGGACGTATACAAATGGAAAATGTTTAGTCTTAGGGCTGAAAAACATCTCAACCACTGCAACCAGTTTGGAGAACAATTTCCTTTAGTAAATAATGTCAGTATACCAACATCACACGCACTTGATATGTTTTTCCTTAATAAACTATCTAATATTCATTATTCCTGAAGTTATTTGAAGAGCACTAAAAGCTCCTATGGTTAGGCATATTCCTATGAGACTGTTTAGCCTTTGCTCCAGTATAACCTGCCACGTGTGGAGGAATCAGAACACTAAACAAGCAAAACCTGCAGCACCACTCCAAAACCATTATGCCCAGTTAGTCCACTGTATTACAGATGTTGCCTGCTTTAAAAGGACACTGCTTAAATTGTGTATGGGATGCTTTCATATGAATAAAAATGTACAGTTTTTACTATTTAATAATATATATAATGTACTAGAGGTATTTTTTACAGTATGATGGTCACTATTCCTTTTGTATCTGAAAAGTTGGGCGATGTCTGTTTATTCTTGACCACAGAGAAAAAATTATACACAGTATCATCCACAGAGGCACTGGAACTGAAATTAATCATTATATAGGGTAGACGCCAAGCCTATCTTACCTTTTTATAGTCCTGTATTGATGTGTTAAATTGATAATTCATTTGTGTCTTAGAAATCCTTTGAAATACCTTTTTCTCTTACTAGAAATATTCTTTCTGCTTTACCACTAATGTGCTCTGCACTGGCAGAGCTGAGTAACAGCCACACCTCTCTTTATTTGACTCAATCAATCATGTTTTGGTATTCAACTACAGGTTCAAAGGCGGTTTGTCTGTTCATTGTATTATAAATATGAGATGGAATGCGTGAAATATATGATTATTTAAATATTTAAGTTTTATGTCAAACTATGTTGATGAAAAAATCTCTTGCAACATATATGAAAGTAGTTGTGTGTTATTGTGGACAGAAAGTGTTAGATTAAACACAATTACATCACACCAACTGGGCTACAGACCTACATTATTTACATATTCATTGGAGTGTTTATATTAATGTACATATAACCAAAATGTACAACACACCAAAAGACATGTACACGGGTGCAATAACACTGTTAGTTGTGTTAAAAAATGAATGGGTGGGACCCCTGTGTGTCCTTCTTTGTAGGAGATATTGGCCAACATTCATAGCTTTCTGCAGCACAACTTAAGTAACTCCATATCCTTTTTCAGCACAATGCTTGACAGTTATTAACTGCAATTTTCCGATATACTGGCACCAACAGGTAGCAAAATCTAAACTCCCGTCCTTCACACATGATCCAGGCCATTGCCTAACTACCGTATATCAATAAGCCCCAATTAGAGTGAATGTTCTGGAACATTATGAACTACATTCATTTAGGTAAATGATGGAATACAATGCTAAGTATACCTTAAAAGATAATTTCACAAATGCTATCCCCATATTGATATCTTTACAGGTATTTAAAGGTAACAGTGGTAAAAAAAAATATTTTGTAGGCAGCTGTAGGTTAGCCAGGTACCCATTGTGTAGAAGACTTCCAGAGTTGATACACAGCCATGCAGTAACTTATCTGTTCAGTATTAGAGGAATATATTGGATATGAAAGCTGTGGGTGGCCAATACATACCAATTCCAGTAAAGGATATCCAAATTGTGTCCTTGATTAATTTCCGCTAAGAGCGGTTGAGTAGAAAGTTGCCATCTTCTCCCAGCCCATGGAAGTATGGCACCTTTGATTATGTTCTCCCAATGGATCATTGAGCACTAGCTGCAAAGTTGGTAAGTAAACAGGTAGACACAAGCTACAAAGTTGGAAAAGAAGAGATGATCAGTTCTACATAAGCAGGAAGGACCATGGAACCTGTGTAGTCAACCAGATGGAACATCCTTCAAGTTAGTAACAGAGAAGGTCAACAGGATTCATAAAATTACATATTAGCAGGTTGCAATGACTTGAACTAATAGGATTCTGTAGCTACTGAGTTTGATTGGCTGAGCTTCAAGTCATTCTGTGTGCGAATATTTACATCTCTATCTGAGAATTCGAAGTCCCCCCTCTACAGACTACTAGATAGAGAAGGGGAAGTGTTGTGCCCTCTTTGGAGGTTCTAGAGGTGATTGCTTAGACGCAACTAGAAAATAGTATATCCACTATCCGGAACCAACCAAAGAGATGTACAACATAAACATTGCAAATATGGCTCCATAACTCTCGAACAATGCAGTTTACAGTAATACTAGGAATGCCATGTGACTGGAAACAATGGTAATCATTCCAATGTACCTAGCCAGCATCCCAGAATCCTCTACTACCCCAAAAAGCCACCAAGAATATTGCCATTGGCTACTCAGCAATGATAGACTTACTTAATAATTGTCTTACTACCAAACCCCTGATAAATAAATAAAGGCCATGAGTATTTGAAGGAGATCTCCAATATTAAAATGATGCAGATAGTGTCACATTGCATTCTTGTTTAGGCAGATGTTATTTTCTGTGATCAGAAAAGGAAATGAGGTTGGATACATTCAGCAATAGCTCTTGTTGGTTATATTCAAAAGCAGAAAAATAAAACTTAGATGGAAGTTGAGAAAAGCCAATGAAATGAGTCAGGATCAAAGGCAAAGGCTTACTAACTATCTGAGAAGGCCGCCTGTATGATAAATATCTGCAATAACCAACTTACTTCCTGCTGGGCTTCTGAAGCCTCATTGCAACCAGCCATCCTGTCTTCATACACTTCAATGATAGCAGCATAAAATTTCTCAGATAGTGACCACAAATGGGTGGCCACTTGTGGTCTCCCACCAGAAGCTCGCTCAACAACATAGAAGAAGAAGGTTGGAGTATTCTCCAAACAATGTATTCCATGGATTTATTTGGATTAAAACAAAAATTACTTATAGTCATATAATAGTCTATGACACATGACAATGTTTACATATACTTTAAGTTAGGTTTTTGAGTCAGTAACCTATAGAATGATCTGAATCATTATTAAATGCCGTGCCACATAAAGCCTCTTATAATCCGATTTTTATGTTATTTTGTGTTCGGTGCGGAGCCCGGCTCGCCTTGTTCAGGCTGTTCTGACCCTGTCTGATATCACAATGGTATCTCCAGAGATCCTGCCTGCCAGGAGGATGTGTGCTTGGAGCTGAAGCCATGGCAGAGCCTCGCACCAGCGGGCACCGCTGCCAGCCCATGCAGATGAGTAAATAAGTAAGCCAGCAGAGTTCACATAACCCTGGGGACAGCCACAGGACACTGTCACCACCGATCAGCGTCACTGTCACTGGACCTCACTGCTGCCCCATTAAACACAGCTCCGGGCTCATGTAATTGGCTCAGACTGAGGGTTACCCTTAAACACGAGAGCGTGGCTACCAGCACTCATTTGCAGCAGGTCCCAGACTCTTAACCCTTTGCCAACTGAGGGCCTGCCATCACAATCCACCACCGGCCACCTAATAAATAGCATAATGCGCAGCGACGTGGCTGGTAACTCAAGAACAAAGATGGCATATACTGCAGGTTACCAGTCCATAGATATGGAAACTGCATTAGTTTTGCAAAGTATAATAGAATAATAATTTTTAACAGAAAAGCTCATTTTTTGACATAGCTAAAAGTTTAATTTGTTTTAACTATAATTTGTATTTCTAACCCCCAGAGACCCAAATTCAACCATCCAGTAGTGTTGCAGAGCTGAATAATAGGACCTATAAGTAATGTACATGAGGTATAAGAAGAAGAAAATGGGGGAGGGTTTACTTTTGTAGCCTTAAATGTGATGTTGTAATATTACAACACTGGGTCTCTGGGGGTTACGTGGCAATCTTACCATCTTACCAGAGGCTACTGTAACATGTCCCTAAAGCTGGGTTTACACGAGTAGATTTTTTCTTCAATCAAATGCCAATTCGATTGTTTGTTTTATGTCGTTGACGAACATCATTCGTTCAGTTATCGAATGTAACATTAGATTTTTGTTCGTCCATCGTCGATATCGAAAATACATTCGATATTACAATGACAGATAAATTTTTACCAACATGATCCATGACCTTTCGAATGATCCATCTAACAAATTTAGATTTTAGTTCAATCAACCAAAAAATCATTCGTTCTTCGTTGATCGAACAAAAAAATCTACAAAGGTGTAAACCTACCTTAAAGGTCCCCATACACGGGTCCGATTCCCAAGGGATTCTGGGACGATCGATTCCGGGCGCGTGCACGCTAAACGATCGTCCTGGAATTGCCTGAAGCCCACCTTGCCCGATCGATCACGTCCGATCGATCGGGGGCCCAGAATCGGATCTGCCAGAGAACCAACATGTTGGTCTTTCTGATCCGATTCAGCACACACCAGGGGGAGTTGCCATGTGTGAAGTGATCGATCGGGCACGGAATCGTCCAGGAATCGGTGGCCCAAGGTGGTAGGGACAGACTTGATTGGGCGATCGATCAGACATCCGATTCCCTCTGGCATCGCGGAATCGATCGGATGGGTAATCGATCGGCCATGAAATCGGAACATGTATGGCTAGCTTTAGACTTGACTCTAGAATACCTCTCCTTCTCTACAATATGGGAGCAAGAGTTTCTGTAGTCTACATACAGTGCATGCGGAAAGTATTCTCAGCGCATCACTTTTTCCACATTTTGTTATGTTACAGCCTCATTCTAAAATATAGAAAAATATAAAATATAAGAATTCTGACATAAAAAAAAAGTTTTGGGAAATGTATTAAAAATGCAAACATTGAGAAAGCACATGTAGATTAGTATTTACAGCCTTTGCCATGAAGCGCAAAAATGAGCTTGGGTACATCCGGTTTCCCCTGATCATCCTTAAGATGTTTATTCAGCTTAATTTGAGTCCACCTGTGTTAAATCCGGTAATTGGACATTATTTGGAAAGGCATAAACATGTCTATATAAGGTGCCACGGTTGACAGTTCATGTAAGAGCACAAACCAAGCATGGAATTGTCTGTAGACAGTATTGTCTCGAGGCACAAATCTAGGAAAAGTTATAGAAACATGTCTGCTGCTTTGAAGGTTTCAATGAGAACAGTAGCCTCCATGCTCTGTAAGTGGAAGAAGGTTAAAACCACCAGAACTCTTGCTAAACTGGGTGATCGGGGGAGAAGGGCCTTAGTCATGGAGATGACCAAAAACCAAATGGGTTCTGAGCTCAAGTGGTCCTCTGACGAGAGAGTAGAACCTTCCAGAAGAACAACCAGCAATGCACCAATCAGGCCTGCATGGTAGAGTCACCAGATAGAAAGCATTCCTTAGTAAAATGCACATGCCAGCCCATCTAAGGATAGGTGTACCAAGCTTGTGGAATCATATTCAAAAAGACTTAAGACTGCACTTGCTGCCAAAGGTTCAAGAACAAAGTATTGATGAAAGACTGTGAATACTTATGTACATGTGCTTTCTCCGTTTATTTATATGTAAAGCTGGGCATAGACAGGTCTTTTTCCCGTCAACTGCTCCGCCAACCAACCATGACGTCATCACGCATGGCAGCTAGTGCCGAGAATCGCCTGGGCACCCTTTGTGTGCCTGCCATTACTTCGAATGGGGACGGCCAGGAATTTACCGGCATGTCGGATAACCGTGTGATCCAACATGCGGCAGATTCCTGGTCAATATGACCGGGGGGCCCACTCGATTTCCTGCAGACCCGACCGCCCATAGATTGCGGGAACACGCACGGCGGTCGATCAGCTGTCAAATCGGGCAGGAATCTGCCCGTCTATGCCCAGCTTAATAAATTTGCCAAAACCTCAAGTAAACTTTTTCATGTTGTTATTATGGGAGGGGTGCATGTGGAATTCTAAGGAAAAAATATAATTTCATCCATTTTGGAGTAAGGCTGTAACATAACAAAATGTGGAAACAGTGATGTGCTGGGAATACTTTCCAGATGTACCATACTGTAGGTAGTGTGGACTCATTCTATCGACAGAGGCTTCAGGAAGTCAGCAGCTTACAAGATTTCTGGCAGACACGGTATATGTTTAGACATACCAATCGGATGTAGAAAAAGGCTTTCTATCGTATATTTAACATACCTAAATGGAACCAATAAGAAAAGTTTATGATTGGGGTTTGTATAGATTTTAAATAACAGGGAGTGTGGTGCTCAATAATCAAGACATTTTTTTTACAAAAACATCTTAATGTATATTCCAATTGTTCTCATTATATACAATGGGCCTGTTTACATGTAATTGCATTAAAATGGATGTCAACACACATACAGCAGATAGGTATGACATCCAACACTAGGATCATGTATGTCCTAATGCTGACGTCTAAATCCAATGGGTATACTTTAGGAGGGTTCTGGTGCCATACTTGATTTCAAAAGATGGGGCTATAGGTGTAATCTGCTTTTGGAGACCCTGCTCAGCAAAACACTTCCTGATATGGAAGGGAAAATACTGAGAACTGCCTGGGTCTCTCTTCCTTTCCCTCTTTTGGTGATTCAATTATATGGTTTATACCAGACATGAGCAAGCTATGGTCTGCATTTAATCTGGCCCACGACACTCTGGCTCCTCTCCACTAGTTCCCTGCAATTGGCTCAGATAATGTCAAGAGGTGTCCAAAACTCCTGCAGATTGGAGCCTCGCCACTATGTGGATCAATGACACACAATGTTAAAGTGCAGTGGTTGGCACAAACAACTGCCCCTATGTAATCCAAATAGGCGATTGGCCAAAAACCGATGAAGGGTCCGTGGTTTGACCGACTTCAGGAATTAGCCCTCAGGAATTTTTCATTGCATCTGTTTGCTTTTAGTTTAGTCCATCTGTCCAATTTAGCAAGCCATTGTGGAGAGTCAAAAGGTTTGCCCCACCTCTGGTTTATACAGTAGTTGGGCACTGCACATAAGATCCCCCCAAAATGCCTACCAATCATATCTGTCAACCCTCCATCTTTGGCCAGGAAAGTCATGTTTTTATGACTTGGGTAACTAAGTAACTTAGCAGTGAGGGGCGTTACTTTCCCTCCTAAGTTACCACCCCATTTGTGCAGATGATGTGTGGGGTGGGACGTTAGGAAGCAAAGAAACACCCTCCTGAGTTAGCCAACTAGTAAATAGGTGGGAGGGGACAGTAAACCTCCCAATGCCACTTCCTTTATATGGATTATCTATTTTGCAGTACCTTGGCACTTCCGTGTCGTTCATGACGTCACTTCCTGTAACTTTTGTACATACCTATTACTGTATTTTTTTCTTCAGGTGCTTAGAGTAAACCTGTCAAAAACAAAAATCACTTTTCCAAATAGTCCAATTCATTTATTGTCATCTCTCATTTTGTCTCAGCAGGATACAGTGGTCTTGAAATTTGGAATAAATAGATATGGCTGAAAAAGATGCCAACATTTTAATATTAGCATGCAAATTGTATTCAGACTAAAACTGAGCCAATCAAACAGAGGTTGTACTTGATTGGTTTAGCAGCAGCCTGCTTATAATTTGCATGCTAATGTCAAAGTATGAGAATCTCACTTACCATTTATAGTAGTAAATTATCTTTAACCTTCTGTGTGTTCTGCCTGACTTATCTCAGGGTGAGCTTCTCAGCTGAAAAAACTCACCCCTTCTTTCCTACATCATATCAAAAATATTTTTTTTTCAAGATTATGCTGATGTACACCTCCATTATTGGAAGGAATATTTTTGATATGATGTAGGAAAGAAGGTTTTCCAAGAAAAGGGAACAGGTAAATGGAACACTCCATATAGCCTCACATGAGCAAATTAAAATGTGTGTAAAATTCAGTTATGGTGATTATATGTATTTTGTTTGATAATTTTTTTTTGTTTGATATTTTGACCTAATGGCACACCCCTGTTTGTGAATGACCCTCCAGTAATGGTTTGGTCTGTTTGATACAACTAATAACAGGGGGAAACAAGGACCACCTGCTTGTAGGAGGTCCTCTTTTTCCTCGTTGCAGGGATATTGTGACTTACCATCACTCGCTTTGTATATATGAACAGTTTTTATATATTTTTAAAATCTGTGAATAAATAATGACCCCATGGGGGCAAAAGGAAACTAATCTAAGTGTCTGGTAAAATTATTAAGCAAGGCAAAGTCTCCTCAGAACCCCCCCCCCCTTTCATACATAACCAGTGTATGTTTTCCTTAACCTACACAATTGTTAAAAATCCTGGGGGGAGGAGCCTTTAACCTTGCGTCATCTTCCATCTTCCATGGTGTCATAACGAATCCGACCTCTATACAAAAGAAGAAACACAGACAATAAAAACCTTCAATCCAAATAGTAAGTGGAGCCAAAGATAGAGTTATACGCAAATGTGGACTCTCTTAAAACTTTTTTTTGGCCCTTCTTCCAAGCTACGCTATGCACCATGGCCATGGTGAACAATGACCAACATTGACCTCATTGACAACATAGGAGTTAAAGTGGTGGTTGGAAAATGAGCCCAGCTGGCTCTTAAAGGTAACTGTTTCTGACATACTTATTCATCATATAACAGCGTTGAACACTCTCTTTAACTCTTGATTTACACACATACAACTGGAGATGTGTTTCAAAAATATTCCATTTAAAATAAAAATGAGTATAATATGATAAATGATGTTACTGTCCTGCCTTTGCTTGTCACCCTAATGGTTCCTCCATTAAAAGCTATACCTATGTAGTCATTATGTCCTGATTGTCTCCAGTCACCTAATGTCCATTCGCCCACTACCATTTTATTTGGTCTCGGTTATAAAGTGACTTTGTGATGAAATGCTGTTGGTGTTCTCTGAATGTTCTGTTTGCTTGCCCGATTCTCCTCACCTCTCCCTCCCTTCCTCTTCCTCTCTGGATGGATTGGTTGTGTCAGACTCAAACAGCCGTGTCCCTTCATCCCCCCCAGCTTGGTGCTATCATTTATCCCGATCACAGGGGAGAGGGGACCTGTCAGGGCAGCCTCATGTCTCTCTTTCCAGTTCTGCACATAGAGGGAATGACAGAGCTGTGAGTGTGTGCTATTATGTGGCGTGGGGGCTTAAACTACTATGTGTAGGTAAGCACTTCAAATGTCTTTCCATTTCATTTCAAATGGTATGGAAGATACAAGGATAAATGATGTACCTGTTGTGTCCTAGATGTGGAAAGAGCATTGGGACCAGAAAATGGAATTGCCTTTACATGGCATGTGTTTTGTTTTATGATACTCTACATATATGACCACTCACACAGAAACCCTCATGACAATAATGGAAGGAGGTTAGAGGAAGAGAAGGTTAGAACCTCTGCTTAAAGAAGCCATCACTTTACTCTTTCCCATTTCTTCTAATATCCAAATATGAAGTCATCTTTTCAAGTTCCTCTTTTAACTTTATCAGAAAGTTCTTGTAGCCTAAATGTATTAAAAATTTTTACAAAAAGTTTGAACCAACTCTACACACAAATTAAAAATAATCTGGATCTCCATCTTCTCAGAATATACTGCTTTGGTTTAAATTAGCTATTTCCTTGCTGAGGAAACCACACCTTTTTCTGACAATATTGTAGAACGTACAATCTAAAATTATGTGTTGCCATTGGAAGAAGTGGAGGAATTTTCCATTGAGACTCCATGTTCACTAGACAGACGTAAGCCTCATACACCTTCCAATTTTACCATACAATTTCTGTACAATCAACTTTTGTTCTACCAAAACCATGTAATATGAGGACTTTTCTAAACCTTCCAATCACTATGCACTTCTATCAGGGAGGACCCACCACTACATAGTTGTTGGTAGATCTAATAGAAATTGCATGGAGTGATCTTAAGGTGCATTAGCTTATTTTGAGAATTTACCACTGACTTCATGTTGGTTAACTTCCAGCTCTTCCGCACCAGAGTTCTTGCCTTTTGTTGTACCATATTTGCTGTTTACTATGTACAGCTTCTCCAATACCATTGCAGCTAAATCTAAATGATCTGTAGAGATGATTAATGAGATGGAAAAAATCTTGAAATTGAGCCAATCATAAATAGAAATACAATTTGCATGGTAAAGTTAACATTTGGGCATCTCATTGATCATCTTTAATGACCTGTACAGCTGTCCTGTTCCCAGTATAGGTGTCAAAATGTGACACACCTTCTAACCCTTCATGCTGGTTAACCATACAATTAGGGGTTTGCTGCACTACCTTTTGACAAAAATACAGCAAAACATAGTGGCCGCATCTTCTGTACATGCCCCATTTAGATTCAATGGGTGCATACCCACAAAGTGCGTGTGATGGGATATGTGCAGATCATGGTCATGCACCCATTTACAGGGAATGAGGCATGTACAGATGTGGGACAAAATGTGGCAGAATCGTAGTGGAGCCCTAAGCCATACTGAAGCCGATACAAATTTTTTTTTTTCCTGCAGCTGGAGAGCTCTTCTTCATAGGACCCCATGCCAAACCATATTTCTATAGATTGAAGGGCTAGGTTCTTCATTGAGGACTGCTGAGACAAAAAAGATGGCTTCTTGGTTGGGTCCTACAGATAAAGCATGTTTTTATTATGCCATTGTAGGCCTTAGTAGACAAAGGGGGGCACCATTAATCTGAGGTAATGGTAAGAATATGGGGAAAACAAATTAAGTTACTGTGCTAGAACTAAAAGATTGCCATGCACCTTACTGTGCATATCTTAGTAAGAAGAGTTCAGTGCCAGTAATCTATCTACTTCCTCTCATATACCAGTGTGATATCCATCTGAACTATAGGAGTATGTGAATTTTACAGATGGTTTGGCAGGTTAAATGGTTGACATTAACCTTTATTTATTCTGTTGTCACATGGAAGTTGCCCTTTAACATAACCTTGGTGGTGACACTACTATTATGTCTACTGTCCATGCTGCAGTCTTTAATCCGCTGGTAGGACACACTGAAGGTGACCCGGGCAGGTCCACAAGACTGGTTCTGGCAGGGACGGGGCAGCAGGAGAGATCTGATGATCAGAGAGGGAACTGATTAATGAGCCATTGCCCATGTCTCTTCTCTGCCAGACCCCCAGGCCTGATCTGCTAGATACTGACTGATAGTCATCTGAATAGGTCACAGGTGAGTTATGTTAAGTGGTGCGCGATTGTTTTTCCCATCGTTATGAAAAACCTATTAGAGTGCATGGATCAGTGCTCCTATCCCTGGCACCTGTCCACGGGCCGTATGCTGGATTATTCTCATTCAGTGCTACTGAGCCTGTGCTGTAACAGTTATATTCATCCACCATTACAGGTCTGCCCATACTGATGCCAACCAACTACAATTCAGCTATTGGTGGTCTGACCACTGCAAATGTCAGGGGTGACAGAAGATTACTCATAAATACTACACTGACAGCTATAAGATGATTGGTATAAATAATCTACATACAAATCCTTAATTGGCATTGCTTTACTTAATAGCATTTTATCTTTGTCCCAATTCAGTGTTGAGCACAAATATTCGAATCGCATAGTTTTATTGCGAATATCGTAACTTGGAGAATTCAGTAAGATCTTGAATATACCGTTTCCCCTATGATAAGCTATCCCCATCAAATAAGCCCCCCCCCATCGTTGCCCAAAACGTTAAAATAAGCCACCCCCCGCAAATAAGATACCCACCAATACCTGCCACAGTCCGAATCTTCCATTCGGGTGGTACAATGGGTAACTGTGTGCCTCCGTGTGACTCCGTCAGGGACGGCTGCAGTTTGGAGCAGGAAGTGACTACAAAGGCCCGCACCAGGAAGGACAAGCAAGCTGCTGATCCCTGCCGCAACGGAGTCTGTTACCTGGCCGTACCGTTAGAACCCAAAAAAAGTGAGTCAGTGAAGGGGAAAATGATTGGCATAGTGATCAGAAGGGGACAATGATTGGCACAGAGTGATCAGAAGGGGACAATGAATGGCACAGAGTGATCAGAAGGGGACAATGTTTGGCACAGAGTGATCAAAGGGGACAATATTTGGCACAGAGTGATCAAAGGGGACAATGATTGGCACAGAGTGATCAAAGGGGACAATGTTTGGCACAGAGTGATCAAAGGGGACAATGAATGGCAAAGAGTGATCAGAATAAGACATTCTCCTGACAATAAGACCTAGGGCATATTTTGGTGTTTCAAAAAATATAAGACAGTGCCTTATCATCAGGAAAACAGGGTAGTGCTATGTCTTCGAAATCTCGAATATTCGCAAAGTACCATGAATCACGCACACAATATTCGCATGTACAAGAGCCGATAGTTGCAAAGAATTACTTCTAAGTGTTGTCTTATGTGATTTCCCTGCAGCTGCAATTTCACATTCTGCCACTCGATGTCGCAATGACAAAACATTGAAATAAATTGCTTTACAACTGCCGATGCTCCTAGACTTAAATAAAAAGAGATCTCAAATTTGTGAATTTACTTTGAATATCTGGAGACTAATTGTCACAAACTTGAATATTGCATATACTGCTCATGACTGATCGCTCCAGGGGGGCAGCGTTCGATCGCCACAAATCTATACTGTATACTATATATTTATACTGTATGCACACATTTAGTGAGTATCTTTTTTTACATTAGTTTTTTTTTAGATGTTTTTAGATTTTATTGTAGCTTTTATTAAAGCAAATAACCCAAGAAACAACCTGGATAAGATTAAAATTATCAAGAACCCAATTTTCCGATTTCTAGAATTTCTTTTTAATTGTTTGCTCTTACGAGTGCTTGCCTTATGTTGTACCATATTCTCTGTTAACTATATGTACAGCTAAGCGAAACTAAATGGCCTGTAGAGATGATTAATAAGATGGGGAAAAGACTGAAACTGAGCCAATCATAAACAGGAGATGCAGAGTTTGATTGGCTCAGTTTCAGTCTGTATATAATTTGCATGCTAATGTTAACCTTTGGGCATCTCATTGATCATCTACAGCCTAGGTGCCCAATCTGAGGCCCGGGGGCCGCATGCGGCCCTTTGGGCATTGTTCGGCGGCCCCCCTTGGTCTTCCCCCAAAACCTAACTGTTAATGCATAGGGCATAGCAACCCACCTGTGAAGCGGTCACACACTGACCCAGCTTTCCTTATCAGCTTTGGGGGTCCTACATCAGTAACATTGTCAATGTTGATCGGGAAACCAGGTATACATATGACCACTGCACCCAGGGGCAGGAGGGGGAGAGTGAGTGCTGTTGGGTTTTCACTGCCGTCGGGATCTGGTCCACCGCCTGCTGAGATATGTTGACAGTGGGAGGGTCTGGATCGATGTTATATGCGGCCCTTTAGTGATGCCGAGGGCCGCACTTGTGGCCCTAAATATCAACTCAGTTGCCCACCACTGATCTACAGCTACATCTACAGCTGTCCTTTTACCAGCATAGGTGTCAAAATGTTACACCCCTAACCCTTCCAGACACAGATACATTATAATTTAGAATTTCGTGAGAATCATCCACTACATTTCAGAACTTTACATGTTTTCTTAATGGGTGTCTCTGCTACAAACACATACCACCCAAGACCCCAACCCATAGTACAGGTACATAGCACACTATTCACTGTGTATACAGAGCTACTCTCCCCCCTGTACACTGACCTCTGCACACCTCTGCATACTGAGCTACTCTCCCCTCTGTACACAGAGCTCTGCACACTTCGGCATACTGAGCTACTCTCCCCTCTGTACA
>CM070039.1:67981363-67998143 GCA_036250615.1 Ptychadena robeensis
TCTGCATACTGAGCTACTCTCCCCTCTGTACACCGAGCTCTGCACACCTCTGCATACTGAGCTCTGTACACCTCTGTTACCCTGCTTAACTCCTTTAGATATAAACATTGCACTGATTTTTTATTAAGGAGTGCTCCAATGTGTGCCAGTGAATTTATTTTTAGTGGGGCAAAACAGTATTTAGTCAGCCACAAATTGTGCAAGTTTTCCCACATGAAAAGATGAGAGAGGTGGGTAATGTTTATCATAGGTACACCTCAACTATGAGAGACAAAATGGAGGGAAAGAATCCAATTATGGTGCAAAATAGCTATTTAGTCAATATGAAAAGTTCATCTTAATACTCTGTTATATCCCCTTTGTTGGCAGTGACAGAGATCAGACGTTTTCTGTAAGTCTTCACATGGTTTACACACACACACACACACACACACACACACACACACACACACACACACTTGCAGTTATTGTGTCCCATTCCTCCATGTAGATCTCCTCTAGAGCAGTGATGTTTTGGGGCTGTCGCTGGGCAACGAGGACTTTCAACTCCCTCCAAAGGTTTTCTATGGGGTTGAGATCTGGACACTGGCTAGGCCATTCCAGGACCTTGAAATGCTTCTTTAGAAGCCACTCCTTCATTGCCCTGGCAGACATGGCCCCATTTGCTTTCCTTTACACAGATCAGTCGCCCTGGTTCCTTTGCAGAAAAACAGCCCAAAGCATGTTACCACCACCCCATGCTTCACAGTAGGTATGGTGTTCTTTGGATGTAACTCAGCATTTTTTCTCCTCCAAAACACGACGAGTTTTCTACTTTGGTTCATCTGACACTCTCCCAATCCTCTTCTAGATCATTCAAATACTCTCTAGCAAACTTCAGATGGGCCCAGACATGTACTGGCTTAAGCAGGGGGACATGTCTGGCACTGCAGGATTGGAATGCCTGGTGTCATAGTGTATTACTGATGGTAGCCTTTGTTACTTTGGTCCCAGCTCTCTGCTGGTCAATCACTAGGACCCCCCACCTGGTTCTGGGATTTTTGCTCACCGTTCTTGCTATAATTTTGACCCAATGGAGTGAGATCTTGCGTGGAGCCTCAAATCGAGGGAGATTATCAATGGTCTTGCATGTCTTCCATTTTCTAATTATTGCTCCCACATTTGATTTCTTCACAGCAACAGTGTGTGAAAACCTTCTGAAGACTTACAGAAAACATCTGACCTCTGTCCTGCCAACAAAGGGGATATAACAAAGTAGTGAGTTGAACTTTTCATAGTGACTTATTTTCCACCATAATTTGCAAATACATTCATCAGGCAATGTGATTTCCTGGATTATTTCCCCCCATTCTGTCTCTCATAGTTGAGGTGACCTATGATGAAAATTACACACATCTCATCTTTTTAAGTGTTAGAACTTGCACACTTGGTGGCTGATGAAATACTTTTTTGCCCCACCGTATGCACATTACTGGTTTTGGAGTCAATGTTAAATGTTCTTATTATCATTAGGTGGGGGATGGGGTTAGTGTATGTGTTAGGACCATGTCCAGTTATGTTTTCAGCAACGTACCAAAAAAAAAAAAAAAAACACTTTTCTTCAAAAATTTATTAGCACCAACACAAACTTAAATCTATATAATATATTAGGATCTCTCCTATGGTTTTCTCTTTTTTTCTTCTCCCTGGACTAGGGTAATATTGCCAACATACATTCATAGCTGTGGTTTCCTGTATGTCCACAATGTATCCTTCTGGGAGTTCTTGAGCAGTCGTACCTCCTCTATATGAACCCACTATGTGGTATTATACCCTTTTTTCCCAAGGATATACAGGCACAGTAGAAAATATGGAGCTATAAAGAAAGGGGCAATTCCACATGTCTGTACAGCTATATTTAGTTTAGGTTTAAATACTGAGATACTTACATATGCTTAGGCATAACTATTTTTTTAATTACTCTATAAGCAGAAGGTAGTTCTGAATGGATTTAGGAACAGGCAGCTCAGTCACTGCATTTGAAAGCAGGCGTTCTCCGAGGCTACGCCTAACCACTTTCCTTGCCAGAGCTTTCAAGGAGCATGGTTCCGAGCACAGCTTGAGAAGGCGTTGGCACAGCTGGGCATGTCGTGCCGCTTCAGGAGGCACACCACCCTCCCTTCTCATCCGCAGATTTCCACAAGCTCTATGTAATAGTTCTAGACATTGCTCCTCCCTCTCGCCACCCAAACCTCTGCCCATCAGTGCCGCAAGCCTGCCGGCAGGGTACAGCCCCTTGAGGTTTGTGGTATCAGGCACTGCTCCATAGTCCAGGAGCAACCGAACACTTTCCAGGTTGCCTTTCATGACAGCCCAGCTCAAGGGCGTATCCTGATTGTAGTCCAATGCATTCACCTTTGCTCCTCCCTCGAGCAGCACCAGTACGCAACTGTCCATGTTTTTGAAGGCAGCCCAGTGCAGGGGCGTGTCTTGATTGCCATCCGGTGCATCGGGGTTGGCACCATACTCCAGCAGAATCTCAACACAGGTTTCATCCTTCTCTGCTGCATAGTGGAGAGCAGTGCGCTGGTATCCATCTTTGGCATTTACCTACAAGTCAGAACAACGAATACGTGATATGGTACACTCTATAAAACACAAATGTATGCATTTTAGCTTTCCAGTTGAAGAATGTGACGTTTTACTACCTGAGAATAACATACTTCCTAGCGAAGGTTGACACTGAATTTATTATCATCTTTGTGACACAAGGCTGATTTCCAGCCACTATCATTCTATCAATAGACAGGTATTTTTCATATTTCATCAGCCTAAAAAACAAAAACAAATACAGCCACCACACTTGAAGACTAGTCAGCTCCAATGTTAAAATGTTGTTTCTGTGTTTAGAGATCCTTTACCTCTCCCTGTAATATATCATTTTATTCAAAATTTCATTTTTTGTTTTTTGTGTACATCGTTAATTTTTATTCCAAGGAAAAAGTAGTGGGGAAAAAATCTCCCCATTGTAGACACTAATGTCAATTGAAACCATAGAAAAGCTATTAACTGTTTCCCATTCTAAAGCATCCAAACTGGGAATCAGGATAACAATTCACATATTCCAAGCCAGAAAATAGAATAATTATAACTATAGTGATATGTACTTCCTAGGATCAGTATGCAATTATGGTCTACGATAGCACCTAACAAACAGAAGCAAGCCATAAGATATCAGGATAACCTCCCTGGCCTTATGGCGGTTTAGCCAATTTTTTGCCGGCACGAAAAGGTGCCGTGCGCCCTCCAACGCTGGCTTAATTGAGACGCTGTGGCGGACTGGTTCGTTACCCAAATCCTTGCTATATGAGGGGATAAATAACCACACCTCCTGAAGAAAAGCCCATAGAAACGCGCGTCGAGGTGTTTGGGATATCCTTAAACCTGCAGATGAATAGGATGCGTACTACAGCCAGTCCAGCCCAGTGGATCTACTGACATTTGGATCCTTTTTAACACCAAGAATAAAGACTTTATATTTTTCAACCTATGGATTCTACATAAATTTTTTCAGACTTTGGACTTTATTTTGTTTTGATACTGCTTTGACCTCTGATATTGTTTGATTTGATTTTACTTTAAATCCCCAATCGGGGTATTGTATTAATGATCGGATGGCCTAGTTGAAAGTCCCCGCGCCTCTGCCTAGGCAAAGGAAAAATAATTCGATTGTTGGATAGACAGTAAAGTCTCTGCCTCTCCCTCCATTGAACCTGCTTTGTATATTAATTGAGACGCTGGCCATGTGGGCTGGAAAATGCGACAACCCTCCATTAACATGGAGGTCTATGGAGTCGCCCCTTTGACGTCGCCGGAAGGGATTAGCAAGCCTGCAGCGATGCAAAATGGAAAGTACTGGGTTTGGGCATAACGCCAAGGGGGTTAACATCAGATATTATAGTATTAATAGAGACGCGTATTGCACTAACGTTGGCTCCATTCTCCAAGAGCAGCTCCACGCAGTCTGCGTCACACACCATACAGGCACTATGGAGTGGCAACAGAGTGTCATGAGGAATGTTCACATCCACTCCCTGTGGGAAGATAGAGAGAGAGACAGAATATCAATGGCATGCATCCAGATTGCATTCTATAGAATATGCTATAGGATATAGTAACTATTTTATATTACTCGTCATAAACTTAAATATTTAACAATCCCTCCGCAACCCAACTCACTGTTGGGTTTTGAAACAGAAAGTATGACTATCGCCACCAATAATACCGACAGACAGACATGTGGAACATGCAGTAGACAGACATAAGATTTGATTGTCTTGTGATGTCAACAAGTAAAAGACTTTCTGGGTGTCACAGAAGTAAGATGAGCAGCTGCGATTTCTATGGGCATGGTTTGAGCAGAATTATTTGCCAGGGTAGAAATTCTGCGTTTTGATTTGTGGGCCACAAGGGTTCTTTAATTTGACACCGGACCCAGAGCCTGCCCAGCATAGTTGCCCCAAATCCTTGTATCCCTGGTGTCATTAATTACCAGATTACAATTGGAAAAAAGCACTATAAAAAAAACTATATTAATTAACAAAATGGGCTCAATCACACTTAAATGAGCTTGCCTGCCATGATCACATGATCAAGCTACTGAATTAATCCTATTGCGACATTCTGACGCCTCTTGTCATTATCTGTTCCCATTGCAGTGAATGAGCAGGGGGGAGCCAGGGTGTCTTATCACCAATTATCATCATCATTTATTTATATAGCACCAATATATTACGCAGTGCTGTATAATACATGTAGAGTGGAGATACAACTCAATATAACGAACA
The DNA here is from genome assembly GCA_036250615.1 of Ptychadena robeensis. NCBI lineage: Eukaryota > Metazoa > Chordata > Amphibia > Anura > Ptychadenidae > Ptychadena > Ptychadena robeensis. The sequence continues at coordinate 67,986,190 of CM070039.1, forward strand.
GGTACAGGTTATGACACAGGAGGAGTAGAGGACCCTGCCCGATTGAGCTTACAATTGAATAAGTTGGGGAACAGAGTATACAATAGGTGGTGGGGTGGGACTGGCATAGTTGTGATGTTAGAAATGAGAAGATACGGTACGAGAGACTGAAGAGGTGGGTTTTTAGGGCTTTTTTTTAAAGTGCCAAAGGTATGGGCAAGTCTAATGGGGCAAGGGAGATGGTTCTATTCGATCAGGGAGGCCACTATACTACATAGTTGTTGGTAGATCTAATGGAAATTTTATGGAGTGATCTAATGGTGTATGGAGAGCTTAAGATCTAATGGGGCAAGGGATATAGTTCTATTCTATCAGGGAGGCCACTATACTACATAGTTGTTGGTAGATCTAATGGAAATTTTATGGAGTGATCTAATGGTGTATGGGGAGCTTAAGAATTGTAGGATTTTGTTCTCAACCTCATACAATTACCATAAAAGCTGAAAGGTTAACTTTGTATGCCCGACCTAGAGAGGAGTGTTCTTCAGTGGACTCTCCCTGGCACAAAGTTTCTGCTTTCAAGTTACAAATCCTTCCAAACCCACAGTTCACTCATTGCTAGGAGAGCCATTCTTCATAATTCTGTAGGCAAAAAATCTTCAAAATGATCAAAAAACTGGATCAATGGTAACAATTTGCAGTATTACCATTTATTCTTTAGGAAGTGTACTACTTTTTAGAATTTCAGTTCAGTTTCATTACCCAATGCACATCTCTACTAAAAATGGAGGAGCCATATTTGCCATACTACATTCACATTATGTGTCACTGGATCCTCTTATCTGCCTAAGGCTTGCCATAGGCAGGGAAAGGTCTCATCTAGACTTATGGTTTACTGGGCTCACTTAGCCTACTTTGGGGGTCACGGGTTTATATGCTTTGCTCCATAGAAGATAAACAAGATAACATCAGGATAACAATATTAAGCATCCATGTTACGCTTGCAGAAGCCTTCTTATGAGGTTCAATTTAAGCTGATCTCAATACCCAGAGACTTGCGGCTACCAGAATATTATTGTCCATGCATTCTCCTACCTTCTTTTAAGGAGCTGGAAATTTATGGCTACGTAACACACAGGATATATGTAATACATGGCCACAGATATGTAAACAACCCTATAAATTATTCATTTGGCTAAAAGTAGTTCTATAAAGACATGGCTATTGAGTTTGATGTGGAGAAACTCAAATAGTCATACGAACCAATCAACTTTTCTTCAACCAAAACCATGCAATAGGAGGATCTTTGTAAACCTTCTAATCACTATGTATTCTATCAGGGAGGCCACTACACTACATAGTTGTTGGTAGATCTAAAGTAAATTGTATGGAATGATCTAAAGGTGTATGGGGGGCTTTACTTGTGGCTTTAAAGCAACCTTGAAGGCTGAAGGCGGGTGGAGATAATTCACTGTCACCGCAGTGTGGTGGTTGCACTTGCATCGTCTGTAGATAGTGTTCAACTACAAAAAAAATAGGCTTGAGGGAGGCGCCCCTTGTATAAAAAGTTATCTTTTATGCAATAATAAATACAAGTTGCCACCTTAAGTCCAAAAGCAACATATATATTCTCAGACAAGTGTTCACAATGCTTTGGCCATAAAGTCTCTATAAAAAGGTTACATTTGGGATTGTTGCTGTCACATAAAAGACTGTTCATTACTGACAGCTTGAGCAGAAAAAATAAATTAATATCTTTTAAACATTATAAAAAAAAAAAAAGCTATTTCCCTACACATTTTGCATTTATAGTAAAAAAACAAGCTACAATCCTAAACTGGCCTGCAGCAGAACTGTACTGCAACTTGACCTGGATATTCTCAAAACCCTCTGACGCCCAAGGGTTTTGCTCTTTTACTAGAGAAAAACAAAGGCTGCATGATGAGGTTATGGGAGAGTGAACAAAGGTGGTGTGGTTTCCACTGTTGGTTTTTACCAGCTTCCCTGTGCCCATCTCCAAACACCCTCTAGTTTTAAATGCTACAGTGACTTATTAAAAAAATACTTTGGTAGAACTCTGAAACATGGACTCACATGAACAGTAAAAGCAGTGAGGACATAAAACACTCACATATACTGTCACACATATATGTGATCTGTTCACATATATTGTCAAAGCTTACAGTAGCTGGCCATGGCATCCAGCTACTCTGGTAGCGACAGAGTCTCCTATTATTCCACCTACTACCCACTTTATTACTACAGGACTCAGTGGCTACATAGGGACAGCAGATGAAACCAGTAAAGCAGAGAAACTATAAACTTACCCGAACCAAAGTGTCAGACTTCTTTTCAGGAAGTCAATTTTAGCTACAGATTGACTTTAACCTCTCTAGCGCACTGCTGAGGTGCAGATTTCTGTACCAAAAGCGCACCATAGACTTTAACTTTTACATTGCAGGCCTGTAATTTCCCAAAGTATGTCCATACAGGAGTCTGGTAGACACCCTGAATATAGTAACATGTTTAGATGCTTTGTGAATAACTCACAATATCAGATAATGAAGATTTCAATAGTCTCAGGTAAATTAGCACTGCACCCACTAGATGCGTGCAGGATGTTCCAGGATACATAGGAGAGCATGGGGGGGGGGGGGGTGATCTGTTTCTCCTGCAGCTAGCCTCATTAGATCAGGACACATGGATGTTTGCTCTCCCCTGTGGCTCCGATCTCTGCCTGACGAACCCAGCTCGTCCACTGCTGTTCTGACAGGTTTGAAGCCACATATTCCAGACAATAGTTGACTCAGTCATTTGTGAGATTTCAATGGGATTATCAAAAAGTAAAAACATATTACAGCCTTGTGGCTACCAGACTTCATTACCATGAAACTGATTCTTGTACAACCACGACAGATACAAGAGACATGTTACACGGCCCACTGTAAGACCACAGATATGTGGAAATCCCTCCAATTTATTGGTAATAATAGTAGCAGTTTAGAGTGCATCAGTGTGAATTGCTTGAAGTAGAAAAGAATGATGCAGTTTAAGTAGTCCAACGATAGATGCCAAATGCTGGTTATAAAGGCAGTCAAGCAGCTAGCATTTTAAGAAGGAGGATAGGGTTGGCAGATGACTTGAACAAGTTTACCGCTTTCCACTCACCTTGCGGATTAGAGATTCCACAGTGTCGCCAGGCAACGACCGCACAGAGGATATTGTGCGGATTAACCTCTCGGAGAGCGAGTATTTTCTGTGCACCTCTATCATTTTTCTAATACCTAGAATATAAAAAAAAGAGAATCTGAACAGTTAAAAGATTCCTACCGAATTACTAATGATTAGCAATCAGTATGCTGACTTTTAAATGTATACCTTCTTTTTGTTAGGAGGGATACACAAATGTGCTTCTAGTTTTTGGACACTATATGATAGACATTTGTAGCACCTAATGATATCTTTACCTCTACTCCAGAAACATTCTCAGCCAAAATAGGGAAAGCTAAAAAAGTTATCAAGTTTAAACCTTTAACTAAAAAAAATAAACATCACAGCTATAAAAGATTTACAGCAAGTTTTTTTGCTTGCAAATTGTTCGCCATTATATTAAAGCACTTTGTTTATCCAGCGATATCAGAAATGATAAAATCACTGATGGCTTTCTTGTCTAAAAGCCAGAGGTTACACTGGAACTGGTAGCTGCTGTGGATGATTGAACGTAGTTTTCCTATATCCAGTTTTTTTTCCAGTGTATAAAAAATCTAAAACGTAACGCACTCTTTATCAGGGTACGACATTTTTTCAACCTGACAGAAATCTACTTGTTCCTGTATGACCTGGTGCTCTGAAGTACCAAGATAGAGAAGACACTAACTCTAACACTAACTAGCTCTATATTTGAAGTAACCCTGCCACCTTATGAAGTTATTTAAGCAAAGAATACTTGTAAAAGACTACTAACTAAGACTATAGCCTTCACCACTAAACACCACTCAGAGAAGAAATGGTCCTTTACAGTCAGGTAGAAAACTTACTCATTACTTGGGTTCATTGTGGCTTACCCCTTACCCAAGTCTAGGGTTCATTGCGGCTTACCCCTCACCCCAGACCAGGGTTTATTGTGGCTTACCCCTTACCCAAGACTAGGGTTCATTGTGGCTTACTCCTTACCCAAGACCAGGGTTCATTGTGGCTTACCCCTCACCCCAGACCAGGGTTCATTGTAGCTTACTCCTTACCCAAGACCAGGGTTCATTGTGGCTTACCCCTTACCCAAGACTAGGGTTTATTGTGGCTTACCCCTTACCCAAGACCAGGCTTCATTGTGGCTTACCCCAGACCAGGGTTCATTGTGGCTTACCCCTTACCCCAGACCAGGGTTCATTGTGGCTCTCTGGGATTCCATCAACTGACCACTGAACTATTATAGTATACTGTAACAGGTGGAGACCCTAAGGATGTACAAGTTGGGGAATTAGCAGATCCCCTCTCACAGAATTGTTTGCTTTCTAGCAGACTTCACAAAAACATCTCTTACAGGCCAGAAAATTAGCTGACAGGGTCGCCTTACCATACAATCAACTTTTCTTCTACCAAAACCATGTAATATGAGGACCTTTCTAAACCTTCCAATCACTATGTATTCTATCAGGGAGGACTCTGCACTGCATATTGGTTGGTAGATCTAATGGAAATTGTATGGAGTGATCCAAAGGCGAAGGTCCAAGACAGGCCAAAGTCCATGTTGGAATATTGAAGTAACCTGAATTTTGCACAAAAAGGTCTAGTTAATGTTACAGAAGCTTCTACATGAACAATGAATATCAAATCCCTTGTGTAAGCTGTGCTAGTGGTTATCATTGTAATTCTCATTAAACTTCTGACTGTGCAAAATCTTTTGGAGACATATAGAAGAAAGATGATACCAGACAGAATAATGAAGGTCACTGAAAAGGCAAACTTAGGACAGAGAATGTGGCAGGCGGCGTCCTGGCGGACAGGGTTACAAGCATAGCCTGCGCTCCCATTTCTCCGCACTCCTGCCGCATTTAAGGACTAGTTGAGGTGCTCTGTTCTCCCTCCGCTCCCCCTCAGGGAGGCTCCCTGCCTCTGGCATTCAGCAGGCACATGAGACGGGCCAAGGCGATGCCTCCCAGGGCTGCTTTTAATGGATGAAGAGCAGAGAGCATCTCCTTCCATTAATTCCTGCTCGGATGGAATAAAATATTCAGTAGCCATCAGAGGGAGGAGGTGGGGGATCGGCTCGGGCTCCCTTCTAGCCAAAGAGACCGTGCTGCCAAATCCTCACACACAGCAAATATTAGGGGAGACGTTAACCAGTTTGTTGCCAGGGGAACCAGATGTAAAGTGCTAGTCTGCTAGTACGAAACAACATGATAGGACTTGGAGCTATAGCCTAACACACAGCAGCTGGAAACTGTCATCTAGATTACAGGACGAGGGCTGCGCGCTCCACGCTGCTAACTTTACCCCCTTTAGTAATTTTAGCACTTGTGACATGCAATGTTAGTGTAAGAGGGCACATGCACCGACCCGACATGTAACATATTACACAGAGAAAAACTTGAATGAATTGTATGAACCTCGAAGGAAATTGCACTTTTTAAGGTCACTATTTCTAGGGAATTCACAGGATCCTTAAAACCATCTCCCAATGACTATGTATAGGAACACAAAAGGGGTCAAGTCAAATGTGGAAAGTAAAGCAATCAATTTATACATAAGTAAAGTGCACATGGGCAGGGCACATAGTAAGGTTGAAATAGTTTCACCTGCACAAAACAAAGTCTAAAGAGTTTCAACAATTTAAATAGAGAAACAACATGAAGGTTTTTACATACTCCAATCCATCACAAATCCCAAAAGTTAAGGGAGAATCCTTACTCCAGGACAGTTGGGGGAACCATGAAAATCATTACTTTACACTCCATCAGCCAAATGCATATCCAGAACCACTGATGATGGCCAATGAGCCTGAAACGTCTGTATGCAGTTTGCAAATATATCCTTATGTACAGAGCCATTTATTCCACTGTACACCAGCGGCTCTGGATGTGCGTTTGGCTGATGGGGTGTAAAGTAATGACTTCCATGGCTCCGCCCACTATCCTGCAGTGAGGGTTTTTACCTTAACTTTTGGGGTTTGTGATGGACTGGGGCATGTAAAAACATTTTAAATAAAACCGTTTTTTGCTTAAGTACACTTAGACGCCCTGCTGGATCATGGCCCTCTGCTTTTTGCAATGAATGCTTTGTGTGACCCACAAGTACATAGGTTTCCCATAGGAAATGGTAAATCTGTAACATTCACACTAATGGTCCCCATACACCTGTAGATTTCTCTGTCAGATTTCCTTTAGATCTCCTTTTGTTTTACAAAAACCACGTAATATGAGGGAATTTCTAAGCCATCAAGTCTACCTGTGTTCAATCGCAGAGGACCCGGCACTACATAGTTGTTGGTAATATAGGATATCTGACAGAGAGATCTAAAAGGTGGTGCATCTTTTTAAAATGTCCAGCTACATGCACTTTGCTTGCATCTCCAAGAAGAAGTGGATAAGGAACTTAAAATGCAAGAGCAGGCAAAATGCATAGCAAATGCAATGTACCTCAAACCCTATGACCCTTGTGGTGAAAGAGCCATTAACGATAATCTAACACAGCTCCCTTTTTGGAAGTTATGACACATTTAGTCTCCAATGTCCATTTAATTGATATGCATTTTTCAGGATTTGATGTATATTAATTCGACATTCCCTATCCCGAGCAGGGCCTAGGACAAGGGTGGGCAAACGAAGGCCCGGGGGCCAAATCCAGCCCATTTTCTTTCTTTTCCGGCCCAGCTTTTGTCACCTTGTTGAAAAGATGCTCCCCTCAGCTTGTTCTTTGCAATGAGTGCACTAAATGCTTAGAGGTGGCCAAACATTGCCCTGTAGTGTCGTGATCATATAATTACACTGTGGGGGCATCCTCATGGTGACAACAGGAACTCTCTAGGTTTTATCTCTGCTCATTGCAATGGAGGAGGAAATTATTAAACATAATGTCACCAATCATAAGTAGGGATGGGAAGCTCGGAAAAAAAACGGGAAAATTTGGAAAAAAAACGGGTTTTTTCCGTTTTTTTCCCTGAAGATTTTTGAAAAAATATATTATGGCATGATGAATGACGTCTATAATAACTTTTCAGACATCCATAATAACTGTGATGATGACAGACACAGCAGAGTAGATGCAGAAGCAGAGACTGAAACTGATACTCATCCCTCATCCCCATTCATGCCCAGGCCAGCTGCCAGCAGGAAATATGAGAAATTGTTACTTCTGGTTTTAAATATTGTTTTCTGGAGTTTTTTTTGTTCCACAGAAACTAGTAAACAGTTCAGGAGATTGTTGCTCCATTTGTTACAATACAAATAAATATCATTATAAAAGTCAGTTCTGTGTGATCTGTGATAGTCACTATATTTCTATTATACAAGTTGTGATCATTTTATGCCCAGTAACATTGTCCATAGTTATACTTTATGTTTCTAAAGTAACAGAATGACTTTCAGTCTGGAAAAGAAAAAGAAGTGTTGAATGGAGCATTTTTTTAAATTTTTCCGAAAATTGTCTGTTACTATTACTACTTTGTTACTATTACTATTTTGATGATGTTACGCTTTGAACATTGTATCCACTGTAAATGTCTTTGTTTATGATATGACTGCTAGAATGACCATCTGGCTTTTTCACCAATAAAATATGCTTAACCTTTACTTTAGACTACCTATGATTTACCTTCAGTGCCGCTAAAGTCCCCGTCGGAGCCCCTAGTCTCCACATTGGGAAATGTAGCTCCCCATGTCGCAGACATGCGGACCCAACTATCCCTAAAACTTCCTTTCTATATATTTATGGGATGAGGCACTAACCTATACATATGGGAACTAGATATTTGCCATAACCAATGTTTACAGGGTGGAAGACACCCATAATTACTAGGACATCTAGTTCCCCCCCCCCCCTCCTATTTTCTACAACCGATCAATACGTGATCGAGAATTACCATGCTTTACCCGTTTGCAATCATTATTTTATAAGTTAACTAATAACTTTAAAACCTTAGTCCCCCAGGGGAGAGTCTGCATTAACAACACCTATCCAGCCAAACAAATTCCAATTAGGGTGGGTTACTTATCTCGGAGATTCTTAATAATAGCCAATAAACCTACACATGTGCAGACGAGTCATTGTTGTATGTTTTTAACACACACAATGATTATACTACTGTTGGTTGACTTCGTTTAGAGCCAAACTGTGACTAATACTATTAGAAGAAATTTATATTCCACACCCTTAATTTACACCATACACATCTAAGCTATCTGGCCCTATTCCAACTAATTATAGACACCTACAAACTGACAGCCAAAACAATGCTGGTATATATGTGGATACCTATGCATGCTTCCCCCTGGGGACTAACTAGTACACCTAAGTGACAATGGGAATAACTACCCCACATACTCGTTGTTTAACGATCATTATAGATTTACATGCCATGTTGTTTTCATTTAATAATTATTTCTTATTTACTGTATACTTTTACAAATTCTTATCTTTATGATGGGTGCAGTGTGACACATCGAGACCTTCACTGGGGGAATGCTGTGGGTGCGGGCTTGATGGTCTGGGGTCGCCCTCGGTCCTCGGACCTTCCCTCGCGGACGCCAAATGGTCCTGGGACCACATGTACGATCTCCGCAATCGCCCGCACTCCCGCCCGTGTTCCCGCCTACGTACTCCTTAGAGGGATCGGAGACGGGTGTGGAAAATGGGGTGCTATTAGGGAGCAGCCGTTGGGGAGGATGTCGGGGGCGGGTGGGGGCCAATCCCTCTCCCCGTCCCCCACTGCCGTCAGCCCTTGGCTCAGTGCGAGCTGGCGTCCGTGCGTCGCCATGGAGGCCATGTGAGCCACGTCATTGTTTAATGGGAGGGCTCCTGGTCTCCATGGCGACGGCGGGGGACATAAGGACACGTGGGAGGGCATTGACCATCTGGCGGATGTGACAGGGAGTGGATTTCACTTCTGGATGGGACGCAGGGCATCACTACTCAGGTAAGCGCAAACTTGCCGCGGCCACACTGGGGCCATCGTCGGAGAGTTTAGGGTAGGCACACTTTAGTTTGGTTTGTGTTTTGTCTTTGTTTGGTTTGGAGGGGACCTTTTTATGTGTAGTGGTTTAGGACACACAGAGGTGAGGGAGATAGGAGGGTTTGGGTAGCTAGATGCACTTACACAGGTTAGGCACACAACACATACTTACATCACCACACCTACCCTTCACTTCTAGGGTAGAGCATTTCACCTATCACCTTTTACACATTTATTTTGGAGTCCCCATTTTTTCACATACACATTATTTTATTATATTATACCCCTATATTATGTTATTATACCCCTGATCTTTTTTGATCCTCCAATATGTAGTACTGGGTAACACCAAAAATTGTCCTGAGGAAGCCTAACGGGGAAACGCGTCGAGAAGATGTTATGCCATTTTCTGTACCCATCTGGTGTTTACATACATCAATTATGTGGTTAGGATTTTTATGTAATTGAAATTGTTACTATTTTGATGATGTTACGCTTTTTGAACATTGTATCCACTGTAAATGTCTTTGTTTATGATATGACTACTAGAATGACCATCTGGCTTTTTCACCAATAAAATATGCTTAACCTTTACTTTAGACTACCTATGATTTACCTTCAGTGCCGCTAAAGTCCCCGTCGGAGCCCCTAGTCTCCACATTGGGAAATGTAGCTCCCCATGTCGCAGACATGCGGACCCAACTATCCCTAAAACTTCCTTTCGATTTCAAAACAGTATTTATGGATTTCAAAACAGTATTTATGTTTGTTTATATTAACATTTTTATTACAATTGCAAATGTGTTTTGTTTTACTTTGAATTGTATTGGATACAGTTATCACTGTATCTAATACAATGGCATTTGGAACCCTTTGAAAGGGTTAACTTCAAAGATCACATCTGGAAATGACAATGGGGGTGATATTCCAGGTGTGCTCTTTGAAGATATCCTTCTTTGCATATGAATGTCCCGCGCCCCCCCCCCCCGGGACCGCGGGACATTCATATGCAAATTAGGCTGGGAGAGAGGTGACATGCCGGCTTGCTTCAGATCCCGGACAGCACAGAGCAGAGAGTATGTGCTGCTGTCGGGAGATCTGAGCTAAGCTGGACGGCTCCATCTCGTCAACTGCAATACTGCATAAGCAAGTGCAGGACGAGATAGTGCCGTCAGAAGCGCTAGGGAGGTTAAAAAGCCAAGGTAGCCCACAAGTCAAAAAGTTTGCCCACCCCTGGCCTAGGAGCAGGCATGGTAGGTCCATCCTTCACAAAACGGGCTTCATATGGCAAAAGGAGGAAAATATCATTTTCGGCAGCCCCCCATACACTCCTAACCTAGTTTCCTTGAAAATAAGCCCCAGATATTTTTAGAATTTTTAAAAATGCTTAAAATATAAGCCCAAATTCCAGTTCCAGTTATAATATTCCACATGGTCACCTGAATACCTTCACACAGGGCCCCCCCCCCAGTTTGGGAATCACTGCCCATCTTTTTGGATCAAAATGTATAATATTATTATTATTATTGGGAAAACACAGTATTTGAGGTGGCTTAAGAGGGCACTTTAGAAGGTGAATGTGAAGTGTCTAGGGGACAAAGTATTTATTTACTTACCCATCTATCCTTTTGGCCAGAAGAACTCCCAATGGAGTATTTTAGAGTAGAGACAAGAAAGGTTCAGTCTCGGCTAAACTAGAGTCTAGCTGCAACCTAACGTGCATCTATCTCTACTCATTGCATTAAACAGGAGAGCTGGAGCATCTGGTCACCAAGGTATCCATATTTTTACTGGAATATGGCATGTTATTGTTTATTTCTTTTTTTTACCTCCTTGGCAGTACAGGAAATGATCAATGACACCGGGGACATGAGTGTCGAGTGGTCAACACAGGCTCTTGGTCTCGCCCCTCTATCAAATGTAAGAACCCATGTGGCCTAGGAGTAAAAAAGTTTGTCCACCCCTAGGCTAGTATGATTTTGTCTACGGACATATGCATTTTAATAATGAAGTAACTTGTGTTTCTGAGTCTCAACTGTATTAGAAGAGTTATTGTGTTAAGATGGGGACCATGTCCAATAAAATCAGGGACAGAATAGTGGGGATTAGTTCTGAGCTTAAATATTCAAATAGCAAATATATTTGACAATATCGTCTATTTGAGAATTCGCAAATTTTGCGAATATGGCAGCGTATATTCCGAATATTGGCGATATTATACACTGGGAAGCTTATGGTCTTGCATTACGATTTTTTACGACCATTCATTCTGACCATTCATATATATGGTCATTCAATTTGTAGGTAATTGTGATGCGATTATAATTGCAATATATTTTCCCAATGCATGGTTATACATGCGAATTGCGATTATCGCAAATAGCGAATCGAATATTAGTAGAATTTTTCACAAAATATCGCAAATTCAAATATTGCTTATGCCTCTAGTGGGGATATCCATGCCTTTATTTGTACTAGTGACCATTGTCACCAAACTAGTAATGAAGGGAAATTCAGAATTGAGGTGAGGAGAATTCTCCAGTGACAACCTACCTAGTGCACTGCTGAGGTCCAGATTTCTGTACCAAAAGTGCACCATAGACTTCAATGGTACATTTTTCTTTATGTTGTAGGCCTGTAACTTCCCAAAATATGTCTGTACAAGGGTCTAATAGACATCCTGAATAAAAGAATGTTTGAAACACACAATTATGTAAAATATTTTTTTTAAATAAAATTAATGAAAAACCACAAAAATCAGGGAACAAAGCTATGCTGCTATGTACTAAACATCGCCCAAATAAAGTCA
>CM070039.1:68011305-68023755 GCA_036250615.1 Ptychadena robeensis
CACCTTCCAATCACTATGTATTCTATGAGGAAGGTCACTATACTACATAGTTGTTGGTAGGTCTCATGGAAATTATATGGAGGAATCTGAAGGTGTATGGGGGGCTTTAGATATATAATATACAACTTAACCACCTTTTGACTGAATGAAATAACATCTGCAGGTGTATGTCTGATTAAGAATTTGTATTAGAACAATGTAGCAATAAGATATGTTCATAGGTTGTGTGTGTTACATGATGTTAGAGTAGAGCCTATGTATTCCTAAATACACTAAGTACAGTATATATCTATATATGTAAAGCACATGTATTTACTTTTAACTGTATCATTTATAAAGAGACAATAAACTTTTGTGTTGCAATATAGAGTCTCCTATTTGACTTGATTGCGCAGTTACCATTATTTATAAATGAGAAATAATAATGTAAAATTTTATTTGTGAAACCAGATATAGATATACTTCTTCCTCACTCCTGCAGCCTTTCTTCCCTTTAGGCTAAATTATATTACCGTTAGGGAATTACATGGTTGCTACTCCCAACCAACATGAAACTACAATTTTGAAACAGACATGGCATGCTGCAGCTCACCCTCTATTACCCATAGGAATATATTGCAGTAAGTCATAGGTGATTGACAGCCATCTGCCACTTGCCTTCACAGAATTGAAAACTGCCTGACTGAGCTATACAGTTTGTCTGAAGAAGCCTTATAAGCTTGTAGCTCTAAAGCCCCCCATACACCTTTAAATCACTCCATACAATTTCCATTAGATATACCAACAACTATGTAGTGCCAGGTGCTCCATGATACATGAATACATAGTGATTGGAAGGTTTAAGCCCCCCATACACCACATACAATTACCATGCAATTTCTGTACAACCAACTTTTCTTCTACCAAAACCATGTAATAGGAGGACCTTCCAATCACTATGTATTCTATCAGGGAGGTATACTACATAGTTGTTGGTAGGTCTCATGAAAATTGTATGGAGGAATCTAAAGGTGTATGGGGGGCTTTAGAAAGGTCCTCATATTACATGGTTTTGGTAGAAGAAAAGATTCCATCATCTTTGTGAATGCTTAACAAGCCAACAAATTCTTAAAATAATCCTTTTGTTCAAAAAGTATATAAGCTGCCTTTTTACCCACCTCTTTCTGAGAATGTTAATTGCCTGGTTGCCATGTTGGGTCTGTTACTCATGATTAAGCATGCAATTAATTCAAATATGATTAGGTGCTATACCGTGCACTGCCATGCATAACAAGCTAATGGTCCCTTGAGCCTAGAAAAGTGGAATATAGCAAATGACTTGTGCATGGGAATTTCTGTAGTATTGATTTAGACAGCTGGAGAAAGGAGGAGAAAATATGTGACAGGGTCAGTTGAACATTTTGCTTTGTCCTTTGCTGATAAAAGGAAGAATTCACATTTAGCCCTTCCAGATATGAGCCCAACCCACATTCTTCTAAAATATACACTTTACTTCTCACTTATCTTTACACCATATTGACACCATCAGCACTAAACGTTGGACACTGGGCGCCACCCAATCTAGAAGGAAGGACCATTGTCAGTGTTTTCAGAAGTTAAAGCCTGTACTGCCACTAATGACTACCAGTTTGTAAGTATTAAAATAATGTATATTTACATATTTATGTATAGGGGTAACTAAGTATGGGGCAGCAGCACTAAAGCCCCCATACACCTTTAGATCACTCCATACAATTTCCTTTAGATCTACCAATAACTATGTAGTATAGTGATCTCCCTTATAGAACACATGGTGATTGGAATGTTTGGAAAGGTCCTCATATTACATGGATTTGGTAGAACAAAAGTTGATTGTACAGAAATTGTATTGTAAGGTTTATGGGGGGCTTTAGTTTTAAATGAGGGAGAGAAGAGAACTATGCCCACCTGGGTGTGTTCTGACTCCATTTCTTAAGGCCCCCATACACCTTACAATCTTACCATAAAATTTCTGTACAATCAGCTTTTGTTCTACCAAAACCATGTAATAGGAGGAGCTTTCTAAACCTTCCAATCACTATGTATTCTATCAGTGAGGACCCCACACTACATAGTTCTTGGTAGATCTAATATGGGAATTGTATAAAGTGATCTAAAGGTGTATAGGAGGCTTTACTGAGGGAACACAGAACTGCATCAACCCCAAGAGCCAGAATACCAACTATCAAGCCAGTGTGTGGCTTTAAGCCCCCCACACACCACATACAATTACCATGCAATTTCTGTAAAATCAACTTTTCTTCTACCAAAACCATGTAATATGAGGACCTTTCTACACCTTCCAATCACTATGTATTCTATCAGGGAGGTCACTATACTACATAGTTGTTGGTAGGTCTCATGGAAATTGTAAGGAGGAATCTAAAGGTGTATGGGGGGCTTTAGGTGACCACACATGGTTCAGTTTATTTGTTCGATCAATGTAAATCATCAATTGTTTCAGTATCAATTCCTTTTTACCTGAATTGATCGACCAAAAGTGATGGACATCAAACATACAATTGATTGAACAGTGATCGACTATGTTGGTACATTTCAGTCAATTGTTCAAGTATCTGACAGTTTTTTTTAAGGATTTAAGCCCCCCATACACCACATACAATTACCATGCAACTTCTGTACAACCAACTTTTCTTCTACCAAAACCATGTAATATGAGGACCTTTCTACACCTTCCAATCCCTATGTATTCTATCAGGGAGGACCCAGCACTACATAGTTGTTGGTAGGTCTCATGAAAGTTGTATGGAGGAATCTGAAGGTGTATGGGGGGCTTTATATTCAAAAGTACTATTAAGCATGTACACAGGACTTAATCCCCCCATACACCACATACAATTTCTGTACAACCAACTTTTCTTCTACCAAAACCATGTAATAGGAGGACCTTTCTACACCTTCCAATCACTATGTATTCTATCAGGGAGGACCCGGCACTACAGAGTTGTTGGTAGGTCTCAGTAAAGTTGTATGGAGGAATCTCAAGGTGTATGGGGGACTTTAGTAAAGGAAGCGATCGGTTTTAAATTGGTATTATTGATGATTCGTAGATTGGTCAAGCAAAAGTTGATGTGTGTATGGCCACCTTTAAGCCCCCCATAGACAGGCAGACTCCTCCATACAACTTTCATGAGACCTACCAACAACTATGTAGTATAGTGACCTCCCTGATAGAATACATAGTGATTGGAAGGTGTAGAAAGGTCCTCCTATTACATGGTTTTGGTAGAAGAAAAGTTGGTTGTACAGAAGTTGCATGGTAATTGTATGTGGTGTATGGGGGGCTTTAGTGTATTTATCTATTTCAAAATATACAGTACACATATATACACATGATTAGACAACCATGGCTGCACATCTTAGGTGGGTTGTGTCTGTACATCTTGCATTTGATATTAGGAGGGGAATTGAATAACTGCAATTATTTCCCATGAGAAATCTATCCTCCCTAGAAAGGAGGACAAAACTAAACAATCATTTATCTGCCATACTAAACTTGCACATTGCACTGACTCCGCCGGTGTTCTGAAATACCCGGAACTAAAGAGGCTGTGCAAGTTTCCCCCGAGCCCTTTAGATGGCGGAGCACTTCGAGTCTGCTGGGCGGAAGTCGCTGAGAATGGCATTCTGCGGGGACAATGACCTCCTAATGCCACTAATTAACCTCTAGAGTGCCTGGACGGGGGATGGTCACGTGAGGCCGGTGTGTGCCAGTGACGAGAAGAAGCTCCGGCTGTGCTGTGAGCTCAGGTGAGAGGGGGACATTACAGACAGGAGTTTACACTTACTGAGGTGACAGACCTCGGAGAACTACATGTACCAGCATGACATAGGCGCAGGGGGTGTAGAGGGCTTTATGTTTGTATGCCTTGTGCTGTTTCTTCATATAATTATGTATTACACATTGGACATGACAGGCATTCCAAAGCTGGACACACAGCAACTTTAAATAGGACGAGCACATTGATTGAGTCCGCCTATGGCCATGTCTCCACTTATGCTTATAAAAACGCATGCTTTTTAAAGGGTGAGCATGGGTGCGTTCTGTTGGCGCATCCATTCATTGTCGTTTTTTGGACAATTTTGAATGCGCTTGGACACGTTTAATGCAACTTTTGGTGGCGTCTATTCATTCTCTATGGGCACATTTGCGAGTGAGCACAGGGGAGTCTGGCCCATTGAAATCCATGGCCACAGTCGGCGCACGTTTGAGTGGAGTCTGAGCCTCACATAACAGATCTGCTGTTGTATGTGGAACTGTTATAGGTGATTCGTTTCTCATTGGCGAATGGGCTTTGTGTGGGTTTTGTCAAGAAACCAAAGAATATTTTCTTTATGGTGCATGTAAAATGCAGTACATACTCGTGGTCCTCATCCAGCACCTGTAATGTGTCAAGGACTTGTAACTCATCAGCAGCCACCAAAAGAGCACAATGGGCAGCTTTGTAGATATTGTGGGACAAGTGTAAAACTGTCTTTCTGCTCTGAGGCCAGTAACTCCTGTGGTTGTGTCTGTGACAGTTTGGGCTCACGGTAAAATGATTAAAGTGAAGTGATAGAGGCTGGTTGTTATTTAACCTGGAAGATGCCTGGTAGTTGTAGTTGGACACATGGGTAACACTGAACATGAAGAGGGTAAACAGTGCTTCAGTGCTCTGTTATTAAAGCGGGTCTGTACTGTAACAAAATACCCAAAACTTGTGTGTCAGCTGTCTTGATCCAAACAAACTGCTCCAAAATCCTAAATCCAACATACTTTACCTTCTCCTATTTCTTGTTTTCGTGGCCGCAATGTTTACTACTGCCTAAAGGTCACCATACACCTTTTCAAGTCACTCTGTACAATTTAGACCTGCCAACAACTATGTAGTGCCAGGTCCTCCCTGATAGAATAAATAGTGATTGGAAGGTTTAGAAAGGTCCTCATGTTTCATGGGTAGATTGTAAAGTGTATGGTGACCTTTAGTCTCCAGACACTAAGATGGTGTCACAGGCTGGATCTGAAAGTCCCTCAACACTCCACTTCACTTCTCCACCAGCGAGCTGCTCAGTATAAGGGGACTTGAGAAGGTAGATAGCATTGGTAGAGGTGTGTAGAATTGTGGGATTCCTACAGTTTATTACTTTCCAGGTAAATTTTTTTCTTTTTTTTTACATAATCCCCGTAAAGTAGGAATGCACCCACAGGTGTTATACTGATATATTTTAAATCCTCATGTAAAAAAAACTATCCCAACCTCCATGTTATAGTTAATAGATAAAGGGAATTTTTTTTCTTTCTGTTTATAGTATATGCACACCTGTCTATCCTTCCCTGTTACTACATGTCCCAAGAGTACTTATGTGAGTTACTTGCTGCACAAATACGTGCAAAACAGTATAAAGGAATTGCTGCAGACGCAGCTAGTGTTTTTACTTCACATAATCCTTCTTCCTAAGTATTGATATACACAATGATGAAAACAGTATGTATAATGGCACTTGGGAGGAGGGAGAGACAGGGAGTGTTTCTCATCTGTTCTGTGTTTTTCTGCTACAGCTCAGAATGAGCCTGCAAACTTATTTTACCCTGAAATCCCTCCAGAAAACCTTGGGTGCATTTAAAGGTCCAGTTTGTCTAATTGTGCAACATATATTGTACATGATTTTATACTTTTACAGGAAACCGGCACAAGAGGTGGGCTATAAAGTTCTCTGGTATATAAGCTAGTGCTGATGTCATGCTCTGTGACATGCTTGCCATGAATGTTCGTTTTCCAGCAATTTAAGATAGAGGCTTGTTTAATATCAAGTTCACATTTGTTAGGTAATTATTCATATGAAATTTGTACACCTGAACAGCGTTGCATTTATCTTTGAAATGTAATTCTCTTATTTGTTTTTATTTGCAGCAAATATGGCTATTAAGATCTTCTTTCCCACCTGCTGTTCGGCAGCAGAGAACGGTCTTCTGATTGGACGATGGATTGCAGAGAACAGGTCTGCTGTAGTCCTGGCCACGCTGCATTTTCCTTTTATCCCAGCCAATGTAAAGAACTATCTTAGCCAGATAGAGAAGATGACTGGACTGAGCCTCTCCGTTATAGGGACCTGGAGCCATTGCAAGAAGGACAAAGATGAGAACATGGACAATTTTCTGGGAGAGCTAGGCAGCATATTCAATCACAAACCCTGGTTGAGGATTGCTAGAGAGTCTTCTAGCAAGTTCTGGGATTGCAGTGCAGAGAGATTGGAGGAGTCAGAGGAAGTGGTCTTGGTGTACTATGACCAGAGGAAGCTGATGCTCTCTGAGCTGCATTCTGCATCTGAACATTCAGAGGTCGCTGCTGTATTTGACACTGTGGCCAAGCACCAGCCACTCTTCTCCAAGGACAAGTACGATGAGGGACCGGTTAACCTAACACACTGGCAGTCTGAAGGGGTAGAGGCCAGTATTATTGTGGAACTTGGCAAGCAAGCATCAGTGCCGTTTTGTGCTGTAATTTCCTTTTTTGTCTCGCTTATCACCAGCATATGTAAACTCAGGTAAGATAAGAGTTCTAAAGAGCTTTAAGCTGGGCATACACGGGTAGATTCCTGTGCAATCGACCTGCGATCAATCAGTGGTGACGTCACCACGCTGTGATTGATTGCGGATCAATTGAACAGAAATCGATGTGCACCACATGGGTACATCGATTCCCTTCAATGGGGACCCGGTCTCCCCAGCTGGCAGCATGTTCTTTTTTACACACACCACTCATGCAAATACATGCATCATATATACACACACCAATCATACAGAAACATTTATCATTTATATCATCATCATATTCACACACACAGAGACACACATATATATATTGCACTCTACCTACTGTCTGCAGCTAGTTCCCCCCATGGTTATCTTGATTGACTGACAGTGGTAGGGGAAGGTGGGTGTACTGTGTGCAATTCACAGAGGGAGAAGAGAACTGACAGCAAGGAGGGATCTCTCTGACTGACAACACGATTCTCACATAGAAGGTTCCACCTCAAGTGGTCGCCTAGCTGTAGTCCCCCTGGAATACCTCTGTGCCCCCCAGTTTGGGAACTACTGTGCTAGGAAATGAGACACACATGCTTTGAGAGGTCTTGACACATGGCTTATTGCTGATTTTCTCAGAAGCATATATGTATCCTCTTTCAATCTGGATGTAGATTTGCATGCTTAAGAGTATTAGTAATATAAGTCTAAAGTTTTCAATTTAACATCACATGAAACCACAAATAGACTACACATGATCACAATACAATTTGTTTAACTAATGTACCCTTTTTTCACTAAAGGTAGCCATAGATGGGTCCATGCTTTTGTGATTTAAACACCGATCCAATAAAAAAAAATAGTTTGCCAGTCGATTGTTTTGACTCTACACACTCTGTGTGTGATAGATTCCTTTACTAAGGTCTGTGCGCATGCTACATATTACCATCACCTGGTTAAGCTCACATAATTGAACAATCGATGTACCAGTTGGGCAGCAATTAAATCACAATCGATCATTGCGTTTGATCGAACTGAAAAATTGCCACGTCTATGGCTAGCTTTAAAATGGTAATGTTATGTAAACCAGACTAATTTGAAATCAGCTGACTACACTAGACAAGGAAAATTTAGGACACTTATCCCTAACATCTGCAATTTTAAAGTAAATAATCCACTTTGTGTAAATATATTTAGGGCTACATTACACTAGAGGCATTGTCACTTAAATTCTGATATATTGAATACAATAACTTGCATTTGACCAGACATGAGTGCGTCTTACTATACGCAGGAAGCATCCCAGCACCACAGAGTGAGGAGGAGCTGCCCTGCCGCTGCTGCTATTATTGATTGTAAACATCCATGTTGTTCTCCTGCTGTGTACATAATAACTGCTAAGCATGGGTCATTAAATGGTCACGACTTCACCTTGCACCAATAAACCTTGGGGATGTTCATCTACATCAGGCGTGCCCAAATTTTTGGGGCTAGTGAACTATTTTAAACACGATCAAGTCAAAATGATCTATTAATAATAAAAAATTTTAAAATGCCCTACAGTTAATACAGAGGTGCAAAAATGTCCCTTTTAGTTAAAAAATAAAATAAAAAGTGAGGCAATAAATAAATAAAACCCTGCTGTTATTTGTGGTAATACAGCTTTAATTTCTTAGTTTTAGCAAAGCGTTAAAAAATATATAAAAAAAAAAAAAAGAAGTAAAAATTAGGTGTTAATGTCATAATAGTGCTTTGGCTTTACAAAGACAAGCAAAATAAAACACAAAACATTCCGTGAGCAAAAAAAAAAGCTTTATAATATTAAAATAGGTAAAGCATTGTGTTCAGTTTCTTGTGTTGATAAAGACAAGCAAAAAAAAGAAGTGTTCACATATGCTTGTATTAATATAGACCAGCAAATTAAAAACGTAAGGGCACTGCGATCTACTCCCGGTGCTGTATGGGCAACCTGATCTACATGATGTATGAAAATCCTCTAATTTGTTAATGAAATGCATTTCATATGTAGTTGCAGTGTTATCTTATTAATAAATCTGCTGTATTACAGGGCTCTTAGTGGGAAGCCTTTGTCCTTCCTTTGGAATAAGATGTCTACTTGTGAGCAGTTGGGGAAGCGTTTGGAAAATCTTCGACTTATCAGCAGCCCGGAGAAAGCTCAGGACCACGTGACCTTCATGAGGTATCAGCTTCGTGCCCTCCTGCTTTGTTCTATGTCTGAATTTTACTTCTATTAGCCTCCTCTCAATTTACCTTTCCTCTGTTTTTAATATATCTTTTCTTTTCTCCTTTATGAGAGTTCCCTACAAAAGTATAATAAACAGTGCGACTATTATTGCCCTAGTGCTCTCTTATCCCAGAAACAGCTTTCATAAATCTGGGGATATAGGATAGTAGCCCCATATGTTACATGCCAACATTACATCCGTTCTCTGCCATATTTTTTAAAATTAAAATGGCTTGCAGCAAAGCAAACCTTTTGGATGGATCTATATTAATGTATTTTTATTATTATCCCGTATTTATATAGCGCTGACATATTAATTATACAAAACTTGTTTTGATGCTTCAAGCATTAGGGAAAACTGTAGTATGGTAATGCACTAATTGTGTCATACATTTCATCAAAGCCTTTGATGATATCTATGGGGCACATAGCCTTAAATTCAAAGTGGCGGACCAAGGAGCGCTGCCGAAGATGCCCCGGGCTGCAGGTTGGGCACCTGGGGTCTAAGTAATGTGCATCTAACATAGATTTTTAGAGGGAAAGCCGCATATCTTTGGAGTGTGGGAAGAAACCATAGTACCCAGAGGAAACCCATGCACAGAGAGTACATGCAAACTCCTTGCAGATAGTGCCCAGGCCGGGATTCAAAACTAGTGCTGCATGGCCAGAGTGCTAACCCCCCGAGCCACCATGGTGCCCAGTAACTAATTCTATAAAAAAAAGGACCAGAAGTAGACAGAGCGAAAGCATGGTACCTCTCTAGTTTGGGCTTTTTTTTACTTCAAGTTATAATGGTAAAAGTGTCTCCACTCTATCACCATTTCTTGTTTTTATCACAACTGTAACATTACCATCTACTGGCAGACATAACCTACTGGGCAGGGTCAGAGACTCTAAAACATATACAGTATATCAGGGCATTAACACTTTCCTACACTATTCAGAATGTTAAAAGCTACTGTGGTCATTATTCAGAGACCACAAGGGTTAATTTTTTTAACCTCCTGGACGGTTTACCTGAGTCCAGCCTGCGGTTCAAAAAAATTCCTGGAATCTGTAATCCCAAGATGAACTCGGGCTGGAGAAACTTAGGCGGCACGCCATCTTATAGATGTTGTACTAGAGATAGTGGATATTCATTTTGATAATACCACTATCTGACTTTGTGGGTTAATTAACTTCTGTATCTGTTTTGATATAGAAATCTGGATCTAAGTGGATGGCCAGTGTGGTTACATTTTTCGTACCGCTTTTGCCAGAGAAAACCGCACTGATTCAGACCCCCAGTGGGGTTAAACAGAAAAACTGTACCCATACCTAACATCATTTTTATTTCCTGATGGGCTCCTCTCTGGCCTAGGTTTTGATGGTATGCCGGCATAAAATCAGGGAATGTTTGCCAAGTGAAAACATTTCTTAGTTTTGGATAGAGAGACCGAAAAGAGCTGGAGGTTAGACTCATTTTCCCTTTACTCCCTATTCTGCTTACAGTGTTTTACCAGACAGAAAGGTAGGAGGCTCCAACAGAGCCTTGCGTAGCACTAAAATAATCCATGGGTTTCATTTGTTTACAAAGATATAGGACCGTGTTTTTTGAGAGTTTAATGAGATTCAAAGCAAACGGCTTAAGTGCTGTGGTCAGCAGAATTATTTTAATTCTTTTTTTATTCAAAATATAATCAGTGGCGCTGAGCTTTAAAATCTGTCTAGTAGTAGTAGACTCCATGTATGAGTGAATGTACAGTTATTGTCTTTAAACATCAATATTAATTATTGGACTCTGTTTTCTACTTTACAGAAAGGCCAATACTTTCCTGTCACTCTTTTTAGATATGACCTTGGGCATTATATTGATGTCCTGGCTGTACCGAGGTGATCACATTGGTCAGCTGGCTGATGCTCTCATCCCTGTGGCCGACGTAAGTGTGTGTTTTTTTTTCTTTTGTCCTGCATATTTGAAAACATTTTAGGTCTGAATATTAGATACTGAACCATAAAGCAAAGATGCCAGTCTTTTTTGCCTTTCATACAAAATATAAGTTTCTAAAGCTAGCCATAGACGTGTCGATTCCTGAGCGATCAATGGACAATCTGATCGATGGACGATCCGATCGATTCCAGTGAAGTCACAGGCATCGATCGATCGACCATACAAGTCTGTGCCTACCACTTTAGGCCACCAATTCCTGGACGATTCTGTTACCAGTCGATCGATTCACAAATGTCAGTCGATCGGAAATGATCCTGATGATCAATCCGTGGGCCTCCACCAACGTCCCTCGATGTGTGCCCGATCGACCAGAAAACACAGACAGGTTGGCTCCCTGGGCGATCCGATTTGGGTGCCATATCGATCGGTCGGGGTCGATCTGTCAAGGTGGGCTGCACTCGATTCCTCGCCAATCGATCGGCGTGCACACCCTGGTGATCGATCGGCATATCGAGAATCCCTTCAGGTTTCCCCTTTTAGTTCTGATCCTTGTAGTTCACAGATAATGAAATGCTATTTTCAAGGGCAGCCTCCAACTTTTAAGTTCCCAAAATGCCTTCTGCCTCTATGGTCTACCCCCTGATTTAATAATGCTCAGGGCTGGCAATTGGCCCCTGGGGCACCAACCATTGCATCATTGGATGGTACTACTGTGATTTTAAATGAATGTTAGTTGAGGCTGTGGACAGTAAATCTGAAAGAATGTGAAGTCAATGGAAGTGCATTAGTGAGCCTAGTTTAGGTTTTCCACATTATTATTTCAAACTGGTTTTTAACTAACAAGGACATGGAAAATTCTCCTATGTTCACTGTGTCTTTTAACAGATCCCAAATCTTTGTATTGGCTTCACCATAATAATCTAGATCCTTTGGTGAACACTGTGCCCTATTGTCCATACTCGACAATATATGTCTTGCATGTGGATAAGAAGTAAAGGTTTTTAGTGTCATTGTTTGTGTAATTAAAATTAAATTCAATCTTTGTGTGGGATCTCCGATATTTTTGGAACGTTGGCAATTTTTTAATCCAAGAATGCTTTTTAGAATATGAGAGCAGGTTATGATTTGGCATACTGGAAGGTTCCTTAAACCTAAAGTCCTGGGCCTTCACTGTCCAAGCCTACATCCAGCCTAATGACCTGGTTGCCCTCCTTCCAGCATTTTAACCATGGTGCATCCAATGCCCACTTTAGGTCGGAGGTCCGTTGGTTGCTAAAGATTAGCATAGTATCTCCAGTAACTTCTCATGTTTCCATAAAGCAAAGGTTCCTTTCTTCAATGTTTGCTGCTGTGTCTAATTTCATATTTTTTATTTATTTATTTTAGCGAATAGCTCTGGAGCTCCAGGAACTGCTGCAGTGGCTAATGGGAGCTCCAGCTGGGCTGAAGATGAACCGA
This sequence comes from Ptychadena robeensis, assembly GCA_036250615.1. Lineage (NCBI taxonomy): Eukaryota > Metazoa > Chordata > Amphibia > Anura > Ptychadenidae > Ptychadena > Ptychadena robeensis. Next base: position 68,023,483 of record CM070039.1, read on the forward strand.
GCTCTGGATGAGGTCCTGGGAAGGTTCTTTATGTATCACATCCATCTGTGGATAAGTACGTTCCAGCTACGGTTTGTAACAAAGATATATAAAATTCCAACACTAAAGCTGAAAAATCGGATCACAATTGGTCGGATCACCTTACCGCTGCTCGAGCAGCTAGGGGGACCTGGCGGACAGCATCAAGGGACCCCAGCCATGAGCTGAGGCTGTAAGTGAGCTGGCAGCTTCTGCTCACTGTAACAGCATGAAGCAAGAGGGAGGTGCCCCCCC
>CM070039.1:68027957-68042127 GCA_036250615.1 Ptychadena robeensis
AAAAAAAAAAAAATATTTTTTTTTTTCCCAAAAATATTTTTTTTTTTTCTGTACCTCTAAAGCCGGCCATTGCGCTTTATTCTGATTTTGCGAATGATCACCATGCGCATTCGGGGTAATCGCTTGGTGATCAATTGCAAAATGAACGCGCCCACCTGGAGCAAGTACTGGCGCAGTCTGATCGTAAATCAAACTGCACCCGTGCCGGAATCAGGTGCAACCGCTGGCTCTCTGTGTGCCTGCAGCATTTCTACAAAGCTGCAGGCACACAAAGCCTTTCCGCCCCCATCGGCGTCACCGGTGACGCCGATGGGGGCGGAAAGGCAAAACACTGTATCACTTTTGGTACAGAAATCTGCACCTCAGTGAACCGCCAGGGAGGTTAATGGGCAGACAAAGCTGAAGTGTCCCTTGTTCTATAAGAGAAACTAATGCTATCTGTTAATATGTATTACGAGTACAAAAAAATAGATTTTACATCAACCATTCAGTTGTCACTTAATGTTAGCATCTATACCTGGTTCTGGTTCTGGTAACATTCTGAAATTCATGTAATCTATGTAATAAGCTGTCACATGCATTAAAATAAATCATAACCCAATTAAATGTAAACTTTAAAATTCTTTGGAAGTTGTTGCAATATATTTCTGTGGTCCGATTATATTACCATGACATCCACAAACAGGGAAGCAGCACTTCACTCTGCATGGTAAAATGTAAATATGAGATTTGTTAAGCTTGATTTATGATGAAATTGGCTGCAATGGTTTTTACACTGAGCTGAACTGCAAATATTTACTAAACAATATCAGCTATCATGTAGCTAGATGCCTACTATACTATATAGCTATATAGCAGTATAATATACCGTATTTTTCAGCACTTTTTCACCCCCCAAATTGAGGGCAAAAAAGTGCCTGCGTCTTATACGCCGAACGCATGACCCCCGCGGCCGCCACTGGTCGCACATGGGCTTTCCGCCAGCTCTCCCGACAGAGGGGAGCTGCGGGAGCTGTCAATTCAGATGAAAGAGCTGATGTTCGGCTCTCATATCTGAACTGTGTAACTGCTGCAACCTGCATCCCCACGACGGAATACACAGAGGAGAGCTGTGGGCTGTGTTCGGTTCGGCTATGGATGGCCCGTGGGTCGGCATCCCCGCCGGGGAAGAGGTGGCGGTCGTCCCGATGGCGCCCGGGAAACCGGCGCTTTTGGGACGGTCAGCGCCCCCTCCTTGGTGGGGGTGCAGGGGGTGCCGATCTGCTGGGCTGTCTGCGGCTGGGCTGAACACAGACTCTCCTTCTCCCCCCCTCCCTCTCAGATCAGTGTAGTGTGATGTGTGTTCAGCTGACAGTGTACTGCTGCTAGTGACACCTGCTGGCTGAATTGCATATTGCATCCATTAAATTCATTGCATTATCCCAATTGATGTGAAAACTTATTAAATCTTTTTTTTCTGGATTTTCTGCCCTAAAAACTGGGTGCGTCTTATGTGCCAGTGCGTCTTATATGGTGAAAAATATGGTAGCTTCCACTATATAGCATGGAATTTAGGACTTCTACTCTTTAGATCCACACATGTACAGTATTCTGCTCTTTTTATCAATTTTATTCGTTATTTTTTTTATTTTTGAAAGTAATTGCATTCAAAACAGTTGGTCGATAATACATAAATATAGCTTATGTCGTTTTAGTTGATGTTTACCAACATACCCTAGGGTATAAGTGTCAAACTGTGGCCTAGGAGACAAATTTAGCCTGCCATGCAAATATTTTTGCCTGTGCCAGATCCGTTTTCTCAGCAGCCTCCCTACTAGCTACATTCAACCCCCTTCGTCCTCCCAATCTGGGTGTAGAGAACTACAAGGGTGCTGCAGGGAAGGCAGAGCTGGCAAAGGGGCTACCAGGAATGGTCTGGGGGAAGGCAAAGTACATAAACTGGAATGGGGGCATATATGGACTACAGACACTATATGCCCTGTACATTTTATATGATATCTATGTGTGTACAATAAATGTGTAGTCCAGGAGTTTCAAACTCCTTGCAGTGTAATTCTATTTTGAATATCAAGGTTGGCCCATAACTTCATTCAAGTTTTTAAATATAGCCAACTGTGTATTTCAGTTTGATGTCCCTGCCCTAGGGGAACCTAAAGATCAACCAGAAATCATACCAAAAGTACATTTTGCATCTATTTTCTAGGTCTTAGAGAGTGGGATTAAGTTAGATTGTTTCTTTCTGCAGACAAATAGGATTCTAAGTTTATAATAAATCCTAAAAGCAAAGAGTTGATATATACATAAAGAAACACAGAAAAGGACACATAATGTATTATTGATTATTTTAATGATATGTATTTGTGATTAAAAACAATCACAATAACTGATTTGGAGAGTATATAAGACCAATGTAATCATAGCCAGCTCTTCTCAGTCAGTCAAGTACTCCATAGCCAAGGGTGGGTGGTGTCCCCCCTGCTTCTGGAAAAGATGACCAGCAGTGGTGTTGAGTGGTCTAATGCCTGGCATACACATGCCGATAAGCGGCCGATTTTTCACCTGACCGACGGGCGTGCGCACTCGCACCGTCGGTCAGCAAAAAAATCGGCCGCTTTTCGGTGTGTGCCGACATGGGGCGACAGATCCCTGTCGCCCCACAGCTCGGCCGGCCAGAGAACAGACATGTCCGATATTCTCTGGCCGATGCCATTAGCTTCAATGAAGACCGGCGTCTTCATTGAAGCTAATGGCCGGCACCCTTGTGCCGACTGAAGCAGCCCCATAATGCACCAGGATGCAAATGTGATGATGTCATCACATTTGCATTCCGGTGCATATTGGAGCATGTCTGTCGGCACCCATCTGTGGGTGTATGGCAGGCATAAGGTTGCCTGGTCAGCGGGGGACCTCCGTTCCTGGAAATTGAAAACACACTTTGGAGGAGCCCACCCCTATTATTCTTTGTCTTTATCCTAGTCAGCATGTCACCATGTCCTCCATTAAAGGGCCGACAGAGCAGCTCAGATCACCTCTGGAGTGCAGTGTGATGACGTCATCACGCCGCTCTCCAGAGTGGACAGCATTGTTAGCTTCAATGAAGACGCCGGTCTCCATTGAAAGTAACTGCATCGGCCCGAGACACTATCGGACATGTCCTTTCTCTGGCCAACCGAGCTGTGGGCCGACCAGGATCTTTCGACCCATGTGGGCACCCCGGATTGGCGGCCGATTTTGCAGCGACCAACGGTCAGCGGCAAAATCGGCCGCCAATCGGTGCGTGTATGGCAGCCTTTAGGAGTTGTGTACTGGTAGATAGTTTTCCTTTATTTACCCTCTATGGACTATGGACAGTGACTAATTCCTTGTAATGCCCTTTTTATTCCTTTTTCTTTACTTTAGATAACTGTGCACACTACCAGTTCCACCCTTAGTACTATTATAGTTCATATACATAGAGCATGAGACTTTGTGTTCCATTTGCTCATATAACTCTTTACTTTCTCTTACAGCTTCGTCTGCTTGTGATAATGGTACAAGGTGTCATCCAGATGACTATAAACCTGCTCAGTTCCCTCCCTTTTTTTGCACTGCTACTGCGCCTCTGCCGTTCTTATCGTCTGGCAGGTAGGTCCTTTATTGCTTCAAAGGAAGCATTTTCTTATTTGGTTTAACTATTAACAATGTTCAGTGTTGCAGCTGAGAAAACTTCTCTTCTGTGTGTTCATTCTGGGTCAACTCTGAAGCCTTTGGATCTGCAAAATAGATGTCTACCAATTTTGGGAGAGCTCTACATTGTTTTTCACGCAGCTTTTTTTGTCTAAGCCCAGCAGCACACATTCTGTGAAATTAGAGTTTTTTTTTTTTTTATTGTGGTACGTTTATTATAACACACAAGGCCTTCAGCATATATTGTTTTACATTTTTTATGTTAAAATACCCTTCATTCTGGATTCTTTAAGTTCTAGCACAGGGATGTCCCACTCCAGTCTTTGAATGCCACTGACTAGATTTGGATGTTCTTTGCAAACCATTCCTCTCCTCATTTTTAAAAATGTAGAACATACACTACTACCATTTAGCTGATTATATATTCTCATAAAAAGTTGAGAGACGGCATATTAAAGCACAGCCATTCCGCAGCACTGCTTATGTATTTGCCCCTCTTGTATCTAGCGGTACATAAATAAATCTTACCTTAATATGTTGTGATAACTCCAGTTTGCTTGGGTTGCAGCGGGTGTGAAATTCCGGATGCTGGAGCAACAACAGGGCAAGGCTCTTCGATTATTAATGCAGGTGAGTTTGATATATAATTTGCTTAATATGTAGTATGTGTTGATCCATGTTATAAGCAGTGAAAGTGTTACCAACACTTATTGTGCCACAACCCCATGTTAATTAAATTTGTATAGAATTTCCCTAAGTGGGTAAAAAAGCCCTCCTCTTGCCACTAGGTGGGGCTTTAAAGGCACTTACCATTAATGTATATAAGTTATTAAGCCCCCCATACACGCTTAGATTTTATTGCCGACCGATCGCCGTGCGTGCTTTTGCCGATCGGTCTGCAAAAAAATCGGGTGCCAATTTTAAGCTTAAGGAGCTTAAATCGGCAGCTAAAGCGATCTAAGCCATTCTTCCGTAATTCTTCTGTCTAAAGTATGTTTTCTCCTCAGCTCCGTGCTGAGGAATCAGCTGCCTGCTTCTGACGGAGGGGGGGGGGGGGGGGGGGGGGGGGGGGGGGGGGGCGCCTACCTTCCCTCTAGGCTGACACACAACAAAGCCGGCTGGATGCTGTCTGCCGCCGGGTCTCCCGAGCTGACGGCACGAGCAGCTAGAGAGACCCACCAGACAGCACTGGCACACAAAAGGTGCCTGGGCCGGTTGTGTCCCGATGTTTCGGCCGATTGAACGTGCATGATGACGTCATCACATACGGACAATCGGCCAAAACATTGGGTCACAATCTATACATGAATGGGGGGCTTAGGAAATGGATTATGAATTATACAATACAAAAGTTCAAAACAAAGTAAAAATACAATAGCTAAAATGTCATGATGAGTGAATTGTCACTCAAGGCACCCAACACTGGTGACTTAGTAGTTAAAACATACCACCATACTATATGTACCATACAATCTCTACAGTGATATTAAATAGATTTCTCCCAACACGTTTCACCATAAAATTATCGCTCCCTTAGGGAATGACTATATAAAAATAAATATCAATATACCTTCAAATATCACTACTATAATTACATCATGTTATAAGAGACTATACAGTCACACATTAAATTAATTTTATTATATATTAATATAATTAGATGAGTACATAACAATCTCAGAGCCTGTTCATTTACATAGAGAAAAAGTGTATATTCCAAAGTCGGAGAGAAAAAATAAATAGCATATATTGCATATATGGGTCACTCTGCGGTGACCCCTCTAGGTCTGTGGAATGGAGAGAAGGAGAAAGTCACCCCAACTCCCAGAGGGACTTTAGTAGCATGAGCCCTAGAGACAGGTTAAGTTTGACAACAGAAGCTGAGGAGCCTACCTGAACATTATTTGCAGAGACTTAAAGATTAATTTAAAAATCATATTTATGCGCAGTATATGGGACACCAAAAGAGAGATAGATGGACTGAATAAGCAGTTATAGTTTATATTTGAAGACAATTTATTTGGATTTCAAGCTGCAAAAAAATACTTTTTTATATTATATTAAATTGTTAGTTATTCTTCTTAACTCATTTGTATCTGCATTTCTTTGTCCTTTCAATATACACACATCTTATATGTATTTTGTCTTCCCCTTTATCTACAGATTAACCCGCTACCCTATGGGCAAGTGCTTGACACCTATAGACTCCCATCCAGCAGATGCTATCCAAAAGACTCATGGGGGTCTTTGTGCAAAAAGCTATTTATTGGGGAGGTCATCTTCCCCTGGAAACAGCAGCAGAAGGAAGAGAAACAAGATTAAGTGAGCTCCGACTGTGTTCATTACACAGGACACGGCCATACATCATCACTCATAAGCTTGGGGAAAATTGGGAAGAGGTTCTTAATGAAATAGCCATATTCTTTTCACTCTAGTTCAGCGAATGATAGACTCCATCTTATTAACTTCTTTTTAAAATGAACATGGTTTGTGTGACGCATCAGCTGACATAGACTTGTTAGTATATGCACAACTTCTAGAACTCAACATGGAATCGACTTTCCTAATATTCACCCCATACATTACACAGTATGTTAAAGGCTCAAATAATGAACAGCCTTTAGTTCCAGTGGAAGTTAATAGGCCATAGGCTTCAAATCTCTGACTAGCCTCTTTTTGTAGACTATTAGAGAGACCTATTTTTGAGAACTATTATATAGGGAAAGTATGTTTAAGTGGAAATGAAATGGAAATTGCTTGTCTGCTTTGAGATTCCTTCACATACAGTGGTCAGCCTTATTATTGTGTCTAAATGTCCATTTATTACCCAGGTTGTTTTTTTCTAGACTGTGTTTTATTAATTTAGTGCCATGCCTTTTCTTCCTGCATGTTAGTAAAAGCCTATGTCAGAAGTAAGATCTTTTATATGAAAGGTTGTTTGGCTGTATGTGCAGCCATCTTGTGCCTGTATTTTCCTTAAAGGAAATGTACAAGAGCAAATGCTGCCTTTTGGTGCCATTCAAGAGCCTTTAGAATGAGGATGTAGATCAGAAATTTGGATGTGATTCTGAATATGCTAAATGACATGACATTGTTCTCGTGAGTGTCATTGTGCAATAAAGCCAAGAGTAGGCAGGTAGTTAGCATTTTGAGAAGAAGATTACCAGAGTGGGTAATTCTCTAATTAATGGGGTTCCTTTTCACCAGACAAGGGAAAACTAATGCTCGGGGGCCAGATCCGGCTAGTTTTCCTTTTCCGGCCCGTTGACCCTGTTGAAATTACGTTCTGGCTCCCCGCCGCTCATTCTCCGCAATGATGATGAATGCACATAATGCCTAGAGGTGTCCAAACATTGCTTTGGAGGTGATGCAGTGGCATGATCATGTGAAGACGTTGTGGATGCATCCTCTTGTCAACTGCAGGCAGCCTCTAGAAATCATCTCTGCTCATTGCAATGAATGAGCATTTATTTGTTGTAAGTGCAGGAAATTTTAGAACAATAACAATGTCCCACGTCCCCAGCATCAGCAATGATCCCAGCGATGCAAGGAATTAGTACACCTATGCTGGGTGGCCATCACAGGCTCTTGTTGCGGCCCCTTTCCCAGTGTAATTCCAGATTTCACCAACAGATGGCGGTGCATGCCAATCTCTAGCAATGGTGAGGGCTACAGTAGTGACAAAAGGAAAGGAGGACACCAAGCAGCTATAACTCCATTTACATTCCATTTACAACAGAACATTCTTAAAATAAATCACATTCCAAACATGTGACTGGATTAACTAGCTTCAGTACCCATTGTACTGTGTATCCACAGATTTCTTTTTTTAGTAGAAGAAGCCATGTTGTTTAGGTAATAATATTGTAAGTACAGACACTGGAAGTCTTTTATACATTTACAACAATGCCAAACAGCTGAATGTATACTTCTAATACATGCAGTATATGTGAACCTGCCAAAATGTTTTAAATTCTGTTTAGTTAGCATTGTGATTCACTCGGCTGCATTGCAAGGGTGTTGACGTTCAGTACTGGTGCTCTTTAGTGTTCTGTGTCATTTCTTTCATCATAGGACTACAAAAGAGCAGCATTTTGGTACCCTGATCCTCTCTGCACACTTCGTCTCATAGTAACTGCCTGCAATGCAGTCTGATTGGCACAGAACCCCCCTTCCCCACTGTGTCTGATTTCTGCTGTGCAGAACATTGTGGGAAGGTAATATAATATGTATTGCAGGCACTTATACAAACACTAGTTTGTTTAACATAGAGCACATTTAGCTTTCCTTAGTACAAGAAGCACTCCCTACCTCAGAGTAAGTAGTATACAGTGTAAAATCCCTATCACAATCGCACACTTTCTACAGGAACAATTTAAGGGACATAGACATGGCGACTGTATTCCCCAAACTAAATCTCCATATAGAGAAGACAGAAGCTATATCTAGGCAGCTCTCCTGGGTTGGAAAGTATGTCTTTGACTAAGGCAGTGGTTCCCAAACTGGGGGGGGGGGGGGAAGGGGTGCTGTCCCTCATTTTAAACCTGTGTTTGGATAAGGAGGGGGGTCCTAAATAGAAAAGAGGGGGGTCCTACTAGGAAAGTTTGGGAACCACTGGACTAAGGTAAACTCTTTATAGACTATGGAACCTAAAAGGGTTTCTATGCACTGTCATAGTGCAATAGTGCTCTGCTGCTTCTAATAATGATCTAAAGTGAATTTTTTTTAGCTACAGTAAATGTGCCATTTGTTTTTATAATATTTTAGTGTGATAAATGATCCTATATATAGGTTTTAGGGGTAGGTTTGTTTAAATCTAGCGGTATTCCCAATGGAAGACCTTCTGATCAGATATATTGATGAACCTTTTCGTATGAAAACAAATTCATGTTTTGCCTAAACTTCTAAACTTTGAATCTGGAAGTGTAATACTATAATGTCCAATAAAAGACACATCTGTGCCATGTAAAAAAACATTCTTGCGGGACAATTACAAAACGGGCCAGAGTTTGACACCCCTGCTTTAGATTAACCATGTGTTAGGGTTGCAATAATGCAAAATGAGGTAACATCTAGCTTCTGTGATTATTAATCAGTCTCTTCTACTCTTCTTCCTAAAGAAGCCTTATTCCTTGTGTCCTAATTTAAACTCTAAGGTCAGGAAACTGAAATGTGTAAAATGCCTGCAGGATTTTTGTTTTTGTTTTTTTGTTAAAGGACACAAGGGTGCTCAGACTAAAGCAGGGTACACACATAAGGATATGGGCCAGATCGATGGCCGCTTCAAGCGCCGTGCATGCTCACGCCCATCTATCTGGCTCATATCATATGCGGCCATCCCAGTTTTGGGATAAACTGGGATATTGGACATGAGCGTTAATCATGGCCAATGTCCATTGCTTTGCATGGAAACCGTGGATCTCCATGCAAAGCATCGTCTGAGATGGAGAGAGAGCAGAGCTGCTTCACCAGCTCCTCTGATATCTGACAGCAGCGTGATAACGTCATCACGCTGCTGCAGGGAACATCGGACGGCTCCAATATCGAGCCGTCTGTTCCCTGCTTTATGGACTCTCTCCCAACCTTCCTAACAATCACAGTATGCACCCCCCTCCTCTGACAGAGAGCTGTCTGGGGTTGGAGGACGGAGATTACTAAGTCACAGACCTCAGTGGATTTTCACTCTCCCCGGGCGGCCACATGATTATTAAGCGGGTGCGCTGGGGGGTCCTGGGCAACTGCCCATGTTGTCCATGCTTAAAACCGCCACTGCTGAGATTACATAAATAGACTTTAACCTCCCTAGCGGTCACGACCAGCTCAGCTCGTCCAGCTCAGCTCGTCTGTTCTGTGTGAAGAACAAACTCTGGATGAGCTGGGCTCCCATGAAAGCCGCGTATCCCCGGAAAGCTACGGCGATTCTCTTTCCAGCCGCAGCATTTCAGCATTGTGTGACGTCACCGATCGCATCGACGGGGGGGGACTGGGGGTGGGCGGTGCCATAGACCTCCATGTTAATGGAGGAGCGCAGGCTTTCCAGCCCACACAGCTGGCATCATTAATGATGCCGGCTGTGTGGAGAGAGGCGGGGGGGGGAGGGGGGTTGCAGGCAGTGTACTGTGTACACTGCCGTGATTGCCAATACCATGCTGTTAAAAACAGCGTGGTATGGGCAGACCGCTAGGGATGTTAATAATGCCAGAAGAACTGTGCGCACAGTACAGCAATCTATTACATCAGAACAGTCTTGAGGTGGCCATATATGGTTTGATTTTTCTGTTCAATCAACTTAAAAAAGCGTTTTAAGTTGATAAATCAATTTTTAAATCAATCAGTTTTTAAATCAATTCCGTTTTAACTGAATCGATCAACCTAAAGTGGTCGAAATTGAAAAAAAAAACGATCAAAAAGTGATTGGTTGGTAAATTTCAGTCAGAGTGCAATCATCTAATGGGTTTTACTTGTATTTTGATCGATTTGTATCCAATCGCACTGTGGAGCATGTGCACCAGGCTAAGGAAAGGAATCGATCAGTTGTGAATCACATTATGTGTGATTATTTTGACAAGGATTATTGGTCACGTATCCTTGTTTTGATTACTTTTGTTTAGAAGACCAAATTCCTTAGATGAACATTCTTACTCTGGGCATTATTCATGTAACTGGAACATGGGGATCAGATGTACTATTTTCTATTCGCTACTGAAACCTATTGCTGAAATCTTGTTGTTTGGGCAACAAAACTATTTTCATTCTGAGGTTTTTTTATATTGACAACCTATTTTATTGTTAGAAAGGTCTAAAATGATGATTGTTATATAAGGTACAAGAATTGCTATATTTATAACATTACTGTTTTCCCTCACCCAGTGTCATTTCGTTTTTTTGTGTTATAGAATTCCTTTTATTTATCCTAATGGCTGAAGGAAGACCTATTGACAGTAGCAACCAGACTTTTCTGTTCTCTCTTCTTTTTAGGAAAATGAGAGAGATTCATATTGGCTGTTGTTGGTAACGAGAACTCTTTCCTCGGAGATTTGGCTTTATTTATCAATGTGTCCTGGGTAAGAGCTATCTTCATCACATTGTCCCATAGCAGCCAGTAAAAGGAGACTCCATTGTCATTTAACCAGTTTATTTACACATTGTATTTATAGGGTTATGAAACTGTCATGTACAAATATAAAAAAATGTGCGTATACTAAAGCTATACACGCATCGATTCCTGAACAATCGTGGCATGCTTACACCAGAGTTGGCGATTGATTGTTTTGGCGAATAGATGTGCACCACTTTGGATGCTCGATTTCTGGCCGATACTTTGGATGGGGATAGAGGGTCCCCATCCGAATTAATGGCGATCAAACAACATGTCGGATCCCTGTTTGATCGACATTACGTTTGAGCTGGATCAAGCACTCAAGGTGGGCAGCGTTTGATTCAAGAACGATCGATCACCGTGAACGGGCACGGCAATTAATCATTCAGGAATTAAATGCAAAATCAACCCGTGTATGGGTACCTTAAGGCTACATATACACTGTGGACTGACAGCAGCCCAGGAAACGACTGGGCACTCCTGTCTGGAAGCACCTGCAGACTTGTGCAGGCACTCGGGGTTGTTTAGATAACGACCCTGTGGCAGGTAGAACAGGCGAACACGCTAATTGAACGTTTCCTGGGTGGTTTCCATTGCCCATGTAAACGAGCCTACACTTCTATTGCTTTCATGTGTTTGCGCTTACTGTACTGCACTGTAGTAATTTTTCAATAAAAAGCAGCCCAAAGGCGTAAACTCGACTGGCTTTCTAAGAAGCCAACTGGGCAATAGGGGCACAATTTGCCCTGGTTTAGGGAGCGTTAATACCTGGGTTTACAATAACGCAGCAATAACACACCCATTTAAAGCCCAAGTGCATAATGCGTGCCATATATGCAACATAAACTCTCAAGCCCCCCATACACACTTAGATGAAAAATCGGGTGCTGATCTTAGGCTTAAAGAGCTTATATCGGCAGCCAAATCGATCTAAGCCATTACGGACATGTCTGTAATTCTTAGATCGGTCTGATACTTTAGACGGGGACACAGTGTCACCGTGTAAAGTATGGGCATATGTCTCCTCCGCTCCGAGAGATCTCAGATCCATCAGGCTGAGGAATCAGCCCAGAACCAGGATGCCTCCTGCTTCTCTCCCTGTGAGGGGGGGAAGGTGTTTCTCTCCCTTCATGCTGACACACCGCACAGCCGGCTTCACTACATGCAGGGTGCACACAAGGGTGCCTGGGCCAATCGTGACCTGATCGTGACCCGATGTTTTGGCCGATTGACCGCACGTGATGCCATCATGTCAATCGGCAAAAACATTGGGTCACAATCTATACGGGTTTTAGCTATATTCCTATTAAATAGACTATATGTGACAATCACATATTTAAGAAGAATTTAAGAAAAATACATAAAGAATATATGCAAAACTATATGTATTTTATAAGCTGAACTTTCGGATGAGGGACCTACTGCAGAGGTTAAGATTTCCTGGAGTTTGGCTTTAAGGTTAGGGCTCCACTGTCCATCCCCTGCATTGAACGAAGTGTCCCATTGTCGGCAATGGAGTAAAGACAGGGCTGTCTCCAGAGTCTGTCAGAGCCACGTATCCCCTGGTCCGAGCCAACGTTGCGTTCAAATCAATGCAGCAAGCTATGGAAACGCAACGGAGGCTTCAGCGGATCCCAGTGCACAGTGGAGCCGAAGCCTTAACCTGCACTGTATAATGACAGTTGGAAAGTGGGAGTTTGAATGTTTCCGGGGACAATGCTGAAGGAAATTCCATCCCGACATGTTGACCAATAAAGTTCTAGTAAACACAGTAACCTCTTGTGATTTTTATTTCTTCTTTCTCAGATTAGCAATGTATTATGTAATCGATTCTTTTACAATTCATCTCCCTGTCAGGTCAAAGAATGTGTTAAGTTATTTACAGATAGAGTTTAGTTTTGTTTTTAATGTTTAATCCCTTGATTGATTTTTCTTTTACTAAATGAATCTTTGATAATATTTGACCAATCTCGTTTTGTAAACCCTGTAAATGTCTAAATTATTTAATAGTAAGAATAAAAGATTTTACATCAGATACAAAAATGGCTTTGGGCTTTCTTTCCCCCCTATCAGTCAGCTTGTTTTAAATGCAATAGAGGCTATCAAAGCAGATCTCCTAGTCATAGATGCTAGAGATGTGAGAACCACAAGCGACATTGCGTCTTCCATGTAATGAATTTTTTTTTTTTTAATGATCCTCGGCGTGTGCTCACACACAAACGTAAAAATTGCCCCTACCAGGAGGCATGGTGTCTGGTACTGACACATTTTCAACCTGTGAAAGGGCCGTAATGACACAAATCAAAGACTGGGGAGGACATGGCTTCCCCAACACCACCTACCAATTACCCCTCACCGAATGGTCCGGATACATGAGAGACATGCTCCTTCCCCGACCAAACTAAATCCAGAAATGCAGGAGTTACCCACATACATTCCCTTCACAAAATGACCAAACCCGGAACCCAATCCCATAGGAAAGGATTATACAAGGAATCGCCATAGGTAACTGAAAAGAACAGATACTACACTTGATCTTAGCCAAAGGGCAGAGGGGTGATCTTCCATATCATTGAATCTGCAAATTTGTTGTAGAGCATAGCCACTGGTTCACTGGGGACAAGTAAGTAAAGGCTGCCATACACGCATCGAGCAGCGGGCAATTTTGCCGCGGACTGATGGGCGTGCGCGCTTGCGGCCGTCGGCGATAGATCCCTGTCGCCCCACAGCTCGACTGACCAGAGAACGGACATGTTCAATATTCTCTGGCCGATGCCGGTAGTTTTAATAAAGACCGGCGTGTGCTGGCCGATGCATCACGCTGCACTCTAGAGCTCATCTGAGCTGGTCTGTCGGCCCCACTTGGTATGTGTGTGTGTGTGGGGGCCTTTACTCCGAGTGTAGCTTGGGGTGAGAACCCTACCCCTTGCTACACTAAGGATAACCGCTAGGGAGGCTATACACAAGACAGGTTATTACAAAGTACAAAAATTTTCACACAATTACAGGAGTGTATAAAACACATATGCAGTACACATGCAATAAATGTCTGCTCCCATAGTCAATGAGATGCTAAAATAGGTTACAAGTTAATTAATTAACTTTAATTGCATGCAACATTTTGTGGCCTTCTCTACTACCATATTATATCTCTTTGTGGACCCTTCACTGACTAATACCTTCTGATTTGGAACAAACACCCTCAACAGTTTGGTGTCATCCACACCTAGTGTCTTTTGCAATAAAGTACTGGACTACACTTTTAGATCTCCACAACATAAAAGCTAACCAATCCTGTAGTCCTAATGGAGAACAAGAAACGGAACATTATATTTATATACATATTAGAGATGCTCCGATCAGCATTTTTGGGACCGATCACCAAGATCATGATCTGCCGATTGC
>CM070039.1:68057976-68074626 GCA_036250615.1 Ptychadena robeensis
CTAAAGGAAATCTGACAGAGAAATCTAAAGGTGTATGGGGGGCCTAAGAGCCTGTAGTGGCCGACCTGCCATATGTGTACCAATTCAATGCATCACCAGCATTACTTATAATGGGGGTGATGTGTAATAGGTGGCGTGTGAGAGGGATATTGTTATCTTTTTTGATATTCTGCACTAATTTGCCATGAGGATGCACCCACAGTGTCATGCTCACATCACTGCATCGTCCCCGAGGCAATGTTTGGACACATCTAGGCATAATGTGTACTCATTGCAGAGAACAAGTGGAGGGGAGCATCTTTTCAACAAGGTGACAAAGTGCCGGAAAAGAAAGCTTAACGGGCCCGATCCAGCCCCTGGACCTTAGTTTGCCCACTTCTGCCCTAGACTAATGGTGGTATGATTGCTACATTTACAAAGTAATATCTGGTTTTACCACAACAATTGGTGCTCACAAAGCGGATTTTTACCCTTTGTGGCAAATAAAAGCTTTAGTGCTCATGCAATGTCTGTGTTTTATCTATTGTAGTGTGATGCAGCGGCGTCCGTCTCCCTCCCCGAATCCCTCCTGTTCGTCTCCACGCTGGATGGGAATTTGCACGCTGTCAGTAAGAAGACTGGTGATGTGATTTGGACCCTGAGAGATGGTAAGTGGTAATGTTATATCATTATGTTACTTGAGATTGATCATTGGCGCTCTTGAAAATCTAGTTAATGGCGCTCCAAAAGTTTCATGCTGATCACACCCCAAATGAATCCTGTAGTGCGTTGATCTTTAATTTCTCCTCCATTCACCCCAGTAGTCTAGGTGGGCAGGGAATAGGTGAAAATATCTTATTACTTCCCTTCGGACTGCTCCCTATTCATAGAGGAAATTAACATTTAACCCTTTCATGCACCAGGCTAAACCATATCCTCTCTCTCATTAGGCAGCAATTGGGATGTCATTCTTTGTGTGGAGAATGACCTGCCTCTGGTCTCTTATTAATTACATTGGCAGCAAGGTGGGGCCCACACAGCGACATTTCTGGCTGGCTAGGCCTAAACTCCCTTCTCAGAGCATATTGCAAATATCACACATGAAACTTGTTTGTCAAGCTGGCTTTGGCCCGGACACGCTGCGCCCCTCCCATGTTCTTATTTCCTGGTAGCTCTGGTATCGCTGCAGTCGATCCCTCAAGATTTGAGGGAGAATTTCCTTATGTATGGCTACCTTTACACAAATAGTTTTAGCATGAATGAAGTTTAAAATCAAGTCGAATTTAAACTTAATTTATGCAGAAACTACATATGCTAGAGAAATACTTTTTGTTTTATCCAAATATTCCCACAACCCTTCACTACATATCCAGCAATTATGGTTATGATGGCATGTTTCCCTGATAATAAGACATCCTCCGAAAATAAGGCACCTTTACATTTTTGCCTTACGCTAAAATATAAGGTATCCCCTAAAAATAAGGCACCCCCTTATAAGATACAGTACTGTTACTCTGGACAGAGGGCATCAGAGTGGGCAATCAAAAAGACACAGGAGGATCAGAAGGGGTTACTAAAATGGTAATCCCCCCCCCCCCCCCCCCTCTGAGTCTTCTGTGCCATTTTGCCCCCTGATACCCCAGTCTTGTATTCTTCTTCATGAAAAAAATAAGACATCCCCTGAAAATAAGACAAGACAGCTAGTTGAAAAAAATTTACCATCTCTATTGGACATCCTTTGAATTCTTCCTGCAAATGTTTCTTTTTTTTAATTCTACCATTATGCCAGAATGTTGCCTTTTGTAGTTAAATATTAACCCATTAAAAACCATGACCCTCATTGGTGATCGGGTACTTTAACCTGCCGCCTATCACTAGAAACAATACCTCCAACAGCATAGGCAACCCAAAGTATCAAGTGCGTGTATTTATTTGAGCTCACTTTAACAATACAGTTGCCGCTTTTTATCATTAAAGAAGAAAAAACTATTGGCAGTTAAAATGTGAAACATACTTCTGTTAAATGACAAATATTGCAAATTTTCTGTTTCAGATCCCGTCATTCAAGTTCCATTGTATGTCTCTGAGTAAGTATCATTAATGAACAGTGCTGCATTTGAAAAAATGGTGACTGCATGGACCTTTTTAGGATTCTTCTTCAAGTGCTGAAAAAGCCCCTCTCGGCTTATACTCGAGTCAGAATTCCACTTACCTGGCCGGGTGTTTGCTGGTCTCCCTGCAGGCGCCGGCAGCCTCTGTGAATGGTCCAATGTGTATCTGGTATTCTATCTACAGCATTCCTGAGATCAGCTGGTGAAATGTAAACAAACTTGGATGACAGCGCCAGCTTGTGGACATATTGTCATTTTTTACAGGACATGGTGGGATTTCAATAAAAAATAACTCCACCACTATAGATAAAATTAAATTAAAGGTACCTTGGCTTATATTAGGGTCGGCGTATACTCAAGTATATACGGTAAATTAGTATATTACACATTTACAAAAGGAAATAAAATTTTAAATTTGGCACATCCTTGGATTTATGTAGAATGAATGGATTTGATTGGAATCCTGTTGCTATATTTATTTCTTTCACTTTTGTTCACTTTTTCAGATACAGAAAAAAAACTAAACTAAATATTATATTGACTTGATAATTATGAACTTTTATACAAGATGCTCTGATGTTGCAGGCCTCATTGACAATAACTGATGAAGGAACTTTACAACAACCAATCATTTTTCAGATTCACTTACTATCCACATCATCTTAACATTTAATTGAATGTTGCTTTTTGAAGATACTGCAGTGCCTTGTTATACAGTGTATGTGCTTTGCTTTGGTCGGATTGCAATGTCTGTGACTTGTATCCTTACAATAAGTGACAATTATCTTTTACAGGCCGGCTTTCCTGCCGGATCCCAGTGATGGAAGCCTGTACATCCTGGGAGGAAGAAACAAGGAGGGACTCATGGTGAGTTTATAGGGCTTAAGAGCCCTTCACTGGGCATTGAGGGGATCTTTTTATGTATATTAAAGTCTAAGGGTGCCCATACACAGGTCGATACCCTTGCAATTGATGAACCCTCAAGTGCAGCGTGGTGGCGCCAACATTTGATCCCTAGTGTTATCTGCTTTTCGCACCATTTTTTAACATACTCTGTTACTCTGTACTTTGCCATGATTGCCGGCTCTTCCCCTGGCCCTCTACACACCGCCGGTATCAATTAGATGTCAGCGGTGTGTGGGGAGAAAAGCGACGCCCCTCCATTAATATGGAGGTCTATGGCGCCACCCTCCCCCTTCAACATCACTAATGAGGCTGAAGACATGGGGCCGGAAAGGCTCTGTGTGCCTGCAGCTCTGTAGAAAGGCTGCAGGCTCACGGAGAGCCGGCAGTTGTGCCCGATCCTGGCACAGGCGCAATTTGATCGCGATCATACTGGCTTCGGGCGTAACGCTAGGGAGGTTAAACAGGATTGATTGAAAAGTCGACCCATGTATGACCACCTTTAAGACCGATTTGCTTTAGGAAGTTGTACAACTATGTACTGTACTACAATGAAATCTCTTTGCCTGATCCTTTATTTTGTAGAAATTGCCGTTCACCATCCAGGAGTTGGTCCAGTCCTCTCCTTGCCGTAGCTCCGATGGAATCCTGTATACAGGTAATCACACCTGAAAAAAACACACACACTGTACAGAAAAAGTTATTTATAAGAATATTTATATATAAGAATATTAATCCAAAACTCCAGCCTTTCAATCATGTACAGTTGTGCAAGCTCCTGAATAGCTTTCTCTTATTTTACCACCTTTTGTAAATATTTGAGAGAAATCCTGGGGTGGGGTGCTGTTATGTTTTTACGAATCTATGTACAGCACCTTGCTGATCCTTTTCATCAACCATGGTCTGCCTGTATTACATGGAGAAGCACAGAGAATCATCACATCTGTAGTACAAAAATAAAATGTTTAATGTTTAAAAAATTTTGGCAATGGCAATAACCAGAAGGAAAGGCGAAGATCTTCTTGACTGTGCCAGAAAAGATCAAATTATACGAATGGCCAAACAGAATAAAAAATGATGTAGCAGGTAAAACAGTAAATATTTATTCAGTAGTTTGCCTGAAGTTCTGCTGTATCCGACAGCCTCTGAAGTATATTCATAGATGCAAGCTGTTGTCCGTTTCACCTTTTCTGTTTATTCATTATAAAGCTCTGTAATTAGACCTATCTTGGGAACTGAATTGCGCAAACAACGGCTGTTATTTTAGAAGTGGATCAGCCGCTGACGCTGCAGGGAACTCATCAGCTTATTTGTTTATTAAAGGAAAATAAAAGAATAAATAGCCGGTAGCTGATTAGTATTCTGTTACAGGTTGTGGTTTGTATAGAGACAATTTTGTCATACTGCTGCAAGGATTCCTTCTGTTACTTCCGGTGGGTAGGGAGATCATTTCCAAACTTCAGGGCCCCTTCACAATCTATGTGTTTTTGAATGCATACCGTAGTTTTCGGACTATAAGATGCACCGGACCATAATACGCACCCAGTTTTTAGGGCAGGAAAACCATAAAGAAGATTTAATATGTTTTCACATCAATTGGGTTAATGCAATAAATTCAATGAATGCAATATTCAATTCAGCCAGTAGATGTCACTAGCAGCAGTACACTCACACAGCACATCATTCTCCACACTGATCTGGAGGAGGGGGGCAGGAGGCTGCAGTGTCTTCTCCCCTCAGTCTGCGCTCCTCTGCCGATCTTGCTGTTACTGTGTTGGAGGGAGGGAAAGATGCTAGTTCATCTATGCATCCCTTCATTGCCTATGCCAGCAGAGCTCTGAGCTTGGCATAGGCAATTATACAGTACAGATGGGAGAGCTAGACACCTGCCGGCATCTCTAAACTACTCCTCCAGCTCCCCGGCTAATCTCCGCATTGGGAGAGCTGGTGGGAAGCCAAGGCGAGTGGCTGTGGGGGTCGCCCATTCAGACCATAAGACGCAGGCACTTTTTGCCCCCAATTTTAGGGGTGAAAAAGTGCGTCTTATGGTCCGAAAAATACAGTACATTTGTTAAAGGCATGCATTTACACATATTTATAAAACGCATGCATTTTGCACTTAAGTCTGCTTTTGTGTTTTTTGAACAAAGCAATGAAAAATGCATCAAAAAAGTATACAGCACGGTGTAATAAATACACATGCCGTGTAAACATTGGTTTTCTATGAGAAAACGCAGTACTGTAATTACGTGCGCGCTTATAAAAACTTAATGTGTGTAGTGTGAAAGGGCCCTCAGGGTAAAGAATAAAAGGTATTTTCCAACACATCTGACTGGGTTTATAATTATTACTTAATACTTACCCTCCCTGGTGTTACGGTATGGGAGATCGTGGCAGAGTCTCCCCACATTAACATTGAGGTCTATGGCACAGTCACCCCCCCCCCCAAAAGACGCGGTGCAGGAAGGGATCAATGAGCCTGCAGCAATACAAAATCGGTGTGTGCTCGTAGAACCCAGGCGAGTATGCCCGATCCTGGCACAGGCACAGTTTGTTTTAAGAATTACCTGTCACCATACTGGATTTGGGCACCAAGCCCAGGAAGTTAAATACATTTTATTCAAATTAGCTATGCAGTTTGCATTCTGTTTTTTTTATTTGCATCTTTTTGATTGGCTTGTTGTTTTACAAACAGCTTGAGGAAAGTTGCACTTGAGTCCACTGATTGGGAAAATGATGTAATCAGTATCTTTCAGCAAGGAATAGGCATTTCTCTGAGCTAGCCACACAATTTTTGTTGGGTTCAATTAATTTCCAAATCCACTGACTTTGATATAAATAATTTGAGTTAATTGCACTGCTATACACCACAATCCCAGTACGGGAAACCCTTTCATATTGATATAAATTCTGATTATTTGCAATTTTTTCACTTGATTTATCTCTCAATTCATGAAGTGTAGGTTTGCATGCTCCTAAATTCAATTAAAACCAATGAACCGAGTTTTAAAAATGAGTTTGATGGAACAATAACCATAATTTGTTTAATGTAAAGAGGTGAGGGTTTTACAATTCAACGCGCAATTTCAATCACTTATATTTGATCAAATTCTGTAAAAAGTAGAAAAACAGCGGACAGATTGGAGGGTAAATTTTAATCACTATTCACATCCCAAAAAAACTATTGGAAAATTGCAAAAGGGTCCCTCATGGGACTTTAAATGGAATAGTGATACATTGATTGAATGGATCGATTTGACATAAAAGTTTGTTTGTTTATTAATGGAATCCTTGTCACAGCAAGTGAGATAAAAGACAATATGTCTAGTACACTAGTTCGTAATGGATGCGGATTGCTGCCTGTCGGTCCAGAAATGATCCACAGTCTGGGGGCCTCCAAATGCAGCTGCCGCCACAGCAATCTCCCAAACATGTTGGAGAGATTCCTGTGTCGGCAGCCGCATTTGGAGGCCCCCAGACTGTGGATCATTTCTGGACCGACAGGCAGCAATCCGCATCCATTAAGAACCATTGTTATGGCGTTTAAAGCTATAAGTGTTAAGTCGAGGCGTTTTCCTCGACACACTCACTTTCTGCCCCCACCGACCACGGTGGTTGGCCGGATTGCGGTTCGGTCCGGATCTGCTCCCTGTCCTGTAGAGACCCACTATGATGCCCATTGAGCTAGACAGAAGTTTTCCCTCATACTAAGGAGAGGGACCTTTTAACTACTTGCATCCTAGGGTGCATTGGCCTGAAGAAGCCCCTTCGGCAAAACATGTAGCCTTACATGCACCCGATCCAAATTACCATCTATTGGTCATTCTT
This sequence comes from Ptychadena robeensis, assembly GCA_036250615.1. Taxonomy (NCBI): domain Eukaryota; kingdom Metazoa; phylum Chordata; class Amphibia; order Anura; family Ptychadenidae; genus Ptychadena; species Ptychadena robeensis. The sequence goes on from CM070039.1 coordinate 68,064,798, forward strand.
TTATGTATGGATCTATGTGCTATACAACTTTCTTTCTTTCTGAAGATGGGCATTCTTGTAATACACCATAGAATATTGTATTGAAACTGTATACAAAAGTCTAGTGTACTAGACATATTGTCTTTTATCTCACTTGCTGTGACAAAGATTCCATTAATAAACTAACAAACTTTTATGTCAAATCGATCCATTCAATCATTGTATCACTATTCCATTTAAAGTTCCATGAGGGACCCTTTTGCAATTTTCCAAAAATTCTGTAAAAAGAGCTTTATGATGAGTTTAATAATGTTATGGAGTGAAGCTAGCCTTAAGCAGGGTACAGACATGTACATATGGGCCAGATCGATGGCCGATTCGAGCGATGTGCGAGCTCATGGCCATCTATCTGGCCCATTTTATATGCTGCCATCCCAGTTTTCGAGCAATCCTGCTAAAAAAAAAGGGATATTAGACATGACTGTAAACCACGGTCCATGTCCGCTGCTTTGCATGGAAACCGCAGGGTCTCCATAGAAAGCATCGGCTGAGCTGCTCCTTCGATATCTGACAGCAGCGTGATGATGTCATCACGCCGCTGCAGGGAACATCGGACAGCTCAAATATCGAGCCGTGTGTTCCCTGCTTTAGCGACCTTTTTTCAAGTGATCACTCAGAACTCTAATCAGATTTCAAACAAGAATCGGTACACACAACACTAAAGGTAGACGCCATTTCATGGCCGATCCCATTACTTTGGATGGGACGCCATCACGCTAAAGTCGGCCCCTCATCTATCCGGGGAGAATCTGCCCGTGTATGGGCCCTTTTATTGTGTGCTATCAATGGAATTACATTATTTTCCAGCTTGTCTGGTTTAACTTCCTCTAAAGATTTAAAAAAATTACTCAATGTTACAAATGTTCAGATCCCTTCATATTCTTAATGTTTCATTTTAGATCAGAAAGCCATATACCCAGCCTTTTCCCATTAGAACAAGAACCAAGAGTTACATGACTGTATCAAATTAGCTGACATTTAGGCCCCAGAAACAGTTACTGTAGTTGATGTCCATAAACAAAAATGGTGCCATCCTAGTGGAGAGAAAACAAGGTGAAGTTATTGTTGGGAGGACTAAGTGAGAATTTTGTGTTACAGTTGGGCAGTAAGTAGCATGCATTGATTTCACATGCAAAAACACAATAGATTTGATAATAGGTCGTCTTAAATATTAATATATTCTACAGAATTTTAAGGATGATATATCCTATGGCATGACCATATTGCCCCCGCTTGCATGATTGAATGAATGGGAAAGATGCTTAGACAGGTTATTGGCTAGTCCATTCACTCTACTTATACCTATACATAGGGACAGACTGAATTTGGGCCGTATTATCAAAGTTGTTCAAAGGTAAGGTGTCAGACATAGTGTCCCGATTAATTTTTCTTTTAGTTCAATTGGGGTGAAAAAATAGAAAATGTCTCAAAATGTCTACATTCTTATGTTGTTATCTGTGCAGGTAAAAAGCAGGATTCCTGGTTTGTGTTGGATCCAAAATCTGGAGAGAAGCAGACAACACTGTCCACAGAGTCATCAGATGGATTGTGCCCATCATCTCCTCTCCTGTATATTGGACGAACGCGTAAGTTCAGAATGTTTACCTGTAGCTGCCCATACATCTGCCAATATGTATGTCTTCATCGCAACCATCCATAGTGACAGCCATATATTTTGTAGATGTAGACAGTCATAGCTTAAGAACAAAATCATTGGTATATAATGCATACAACATTTTGTGTGACCAACAGTGGATTAAATGTATGTTTTGCCCTCAATTCTTTTATTACATGAGCACTCTGCCAGTCCCAGTACATAATACTTTATAGTTAATACACACATCAATGTCCTGGTTCTAGTTACAGGAAATGGGAGACATACTGTATATACTTGTGTATATGTTTTTCAGCCCCCTCAGCTTATACTCGAGTCAGGGGTCAGAGTTAGGGTACACTCACCTGTCCCGAGTCGCAGGTGGCTGAATTTCAGGCTTCCTCTTCAGCCTCTGCGAGCTCCATGTTTCCAATATCCAATGTAAACAAATGGCTCCACACTGCCATCTGGTGGCCGGGTACTGTTACTGATGGCCCGTTTATTAATTGTTACTGGAGAACGAATTCAGAGGAATTCAAATAGAACACTCCACAACCTATGATTCAAAAGTGAAAACAAGTTTCCTCCATGTATATGTGTATTTGTAATAATAATAATAATAAAGACTATTTAAATGGAAATTTATTTTCATGTTTGAATCATAAGAATTGCCTTGTAAACCCATCCTGTAATAATGTGTTCTCTTAACTTTATTGAGGTTGTAACACTAAGATTAATCTTGTTTGATTCATTCCTAGAGCCAATAGTGCTTTCTCTATATTTTTCTTATTGAGAAAACTCCACTACTCCACTACTCCATTTCCCACCCCCGGCTTATACTCAAGTCAATACATTTTTCAAGTTTTTGTAGATAAAGTTAGGTACCTTGGCTTATACTCGGGTGGGCTTATACTCGAGTATGTACGGTATATACTATGTACGATCATTTGTTCTACTAACAGCTTGCACATTATAACACATCCACATACCAATATGGTAACCATCCTTACATATTTGGGACAGTACTGGCCTTAGTCATACCATATAGAATTGTGATCTAGTGAACTGAAACTTTTTACATAATCCCCGTGGGCCTCCCTTGAAGTCTTTGGCCATGGATAGTTGCCCTGCGTTATACCTACAGGGTAAGAGTATTAATCAGTCTTTTTTCCTATCAGCAATTCATACATAATGCCTGTTGTGCTATTTGCTCGTGGTGGGTTATCTATAAACATCTATTTTATGTTGCAGAATACATGATCACCATGTATGACACAAAGTCCCGTGAACTACGCTGGAACGCCACATTCCACGACTACTCTGCCCCTCTGTATGATGAAAGCTATGAATACAGTGAGTCCTGGCTGGAAATCTGTTGGTCCTTTTTTTATTTGTGGGGAGGTGTGTAAATAGACCACACTTGGGAAAACTAAGGTCTGGGGGCCAAAACTTTTAGTCTTTTAATTTGGCCCTTTGTCACCTTGGTGTCAAGATGCTCTGGCTCCCCTCATTCCCTGTAATAAGAGAAGATAACACCTAGAGGATAATGGATTGTTGGATTGTTTCCTAAAGGGCATAGTTTGCCTGCAATACAATGTTTAATCTTCTCTATCAAAAGATATTTATTATTTTTTAATATATATTCTTTTTTTTAATATCCTGTTTAAGCTATGATGATTTGCCGGCTCTTGGTCTGGCCCCTATGTCACATTTAAAAATTAAAAATTGTGGCCCAAAAGTCCAAAATCCATACATTATAACTGGGCTCTATACGTACATCTAAATATACAGGTTTGCTTGCCAAATTATTTTTAATTCTGTTCATTCAAACTCTAGGCATTTGATTTTGGGTCTCCCTTCAGACTATATTGGCAATACTACAAAGTCTGCAGAAGCCAAGACCATCCTCTGCTGACAATATGCATATGTTGAAAATGTAATATTTCAGTATGAAAGATTATATAAGGAAAATAGATTTATTGCCTGGTCTTTAAAAACATCACTAGATTTTTTTGTTACTTTGTGTAACTTTTTGGACTTTGTGTATGGACTTTAGCCCTTTCGGTAATGGTAATGTATGTGGAAATCCCAGACATACAATGAACAATGGATTTGTTCTTAGAGATGTTTCATAGCTGAGCTTTAAAATTTGTTTATTTGTGGCAACGTTTACAGTTCAGGTTAATGTTAACATGCACACACATTATATAATTTTTTGTGGGTGCTGTCAGTGTGCCATTCTGTCTTACCCCAGTAATACCCCTGGACCTCGTGCTTTCACAGTTCTTGAATTGAATGTTTATTACATTAACTAATCTCAACTATTTGGTTGTTTCTTCTATAGAGATGTCTCACTTTGCCTCCACTGGTGATGGTTTACTGGTCACAGCCGACCGCAATAGTGGGCAGGTGTTGTGGATGCAGAATTATGGCTCACCTGTGGTTGGGCTCTTTATGTGGCAACAGGATAGTCTGAGACGTATCCCTCATCTTAATGTGGCAACAGAAACCTTGCGCTACTTAACGTTCAACTCTCAGGATATTCTCCTCATCAAATGGAATTACCAAGTTGTCCAGGAGCTGAGCAGCACCAAGACACACCTATTGTGAGTACACTTGGCTTAGTATTTCTAAAGGTGGACATACACGGTTCAATTTTTCCATTCAATCAATTAGTCGATGTATTGTAAATTGCTTTGCGCACACCTGGTATGACCAACCAAAAGTGATTGAAATCTATCGTAAAATTGTTCGTAAAGTGACGGGGCATGTTGGTAAATTTTCCTTATTCATACAAACATCTGATGTTTTTCTAGGGATTTCAATGGTATGTTTACGATTTTATTTAACTCTATTACATTGTTTGGTAGTACGATCGATGTTAGACTGGCGCACCATCATAAAATTACACATGACGAACAAGTGCAAAAGTCGACCCCTGTATGGCTAGCTTTAGTGACCATACTCTTAAGCATTGAGCATAGTTGTTGGGAAGAGAGGTCCTCCTTTAGTATCCCTGGAATTTGTTTCTTCAGAGGACTGCCTTCCATCTCACTCTTTTTGCCAAAAATGTATACACTGTCAAAATGACTGCTGGGAGTTGCTGTTTAATCCAGCAAGTAATACAGCCAATGCTGTATTCAAAACTGATCCTTTTGAACAGTTTTTATAAACCTTGCTCACAGAAATACAGTTTAATGTTACTGTTGTTATTGTTTATTTAGTTCCTTTCTTCTTTAGTGTAAAGGGGTTATCTTAAATCTGTATTTAGAGGAATGTTTGTAACCTGAAAGTAAGGGGAAATTTCTCTCACTCTATACATATTTTAGACATTTCCTATTCATGTCTGACTTTATCAGTGGACAGGAAGTGAGGGTTCCTATCCCCATACAGATAATCAAACAGTTTATTCATTCCTTGCTTGAAAACATTAAACTGTATTAAATACGTATTTAATTCATTCTAAACAATGAAATAATGGGCTTTGTTATATTTTCTTTTTCATATTGTACTCATAATGCTCTTTTATCTGAAATGAAATATACCAATCATGTTTTTCTCTCTGCCTAGGCCATCGCTTTATGTTGGGAAGCATGCCAGTGGATTCTATGCCTCCACCTCTATGATCCATGAGGGGGTCTCTATAGTGGTGAGATATTTATCTCAACGGTTAATTTGTAGAATGAACTTCAATCTACAAGTAAGATGGAATGGCATTATTTATATGAAATAACGGACCACAAAATTATCTTCAAAGACCATTTGTAGAATTAGTGTATATTAGCTAAAATCTGTTTTTCTATATATTCATAGAGACTTCATGCCTCACTCTACAGTAACATGACTTCCTGGTGTAGTCTGACATCCCCAAGCTACTGCCTGCCCTTTAATTAGCAGCAGTGTTGTCATCTTCCTATGCCTGCTCCTTCAGTTGGCTGCTAGGCTGCCCATCAGGTCAGATCAGGATTGCATAGGCAGCTCAAGGGCCAACTCAAGACATGTGATTAGCAGAATAAGAGCACTACAGTTTTTTGTGCTTTTAGTTTTAATAAGGTTGTCTATCAAGGTGCTGTCTATCAAAAGGTAGAATGTATAAGCAGATGGTCATATGGTGAACCTAAGTTGTTACATGTATTTCATTGAACAAAATCTATTGATAACCAAAAGGCATCTTTATTAAATTAGCATTTTTTATGTCACATGATCTAGCCACGTGGAATCACCTTGGCCCGGATAGAGGGTCCTACCACCCAAGATGTCACACTAAAGAAGTCCACTGAATTTGATGTGACACCTAGTACAGATGTAAAATACCCACATGGTGGTGTGGTATCTGCAAGCCAGTGGCTGCTAATAGGTACGTGGATTAGAACGACCAACTGGAAGGGATTGAGCTACTGTATCTAAATATGTCAAACGTTTGCCTGTACCAATATCAATTGATAACTTTGTATTTTTAACTTCTAGAAGATTATGTAAGTTTATATGGTAACATCAATAGCATTTTTTCTTAAAAGTAGAACCAAGGGTAAATATCAATTAGGTAAGAGGTGAAGTCTTTCAATGAAAACACATGTTTCCCTTACTTTCAGAAGCGGATTTCTTCTTGCTTACTTTTTTAAATCTCTTGCAAACATTCAAAAATAATACATTAATGATGTCATAAAGTGGCACTTCCATTACTTGGAATGTGGAAGTGCTGTGCATTGTGTCACATCTGCTTTCCAAACACTGGAAGTGACACTTTACAACATCACTTCCAGCATGTGTAATGTCCCCTCCTTATATTATCACTCTGATTGTGCAAATGATGTGCAGGGTGGGAATTTAGAAGGGAGAGTAACACCCCATCCTACCCCCCCCCCCCCCCCCCCCCCCCCCCCCCCCCGCTTGTGGGCATTAGCCCTGGTGCATTCAGTGAAATCTGCAACCCCTGTGAAATGGTCATTTGACCCCCAAGGTTGAGAACCACTGTGTTAAATGATTAAGCCAGCGTTTTTTTTTCTGGCAAAGGATGTATTAGTGATAAGGCTGCTGCATATGTTACAGGTAATACCACCCGTGTTTCTGCATTGTGCTGCGTTTGCATCTCCCATCCAAGTGGATGGAAGACGCTTGCACTGTGGCCCCAAAAATACATGCTGCAGGGTGTTTGTGTTAATTCGCTCTGTTTCCTGTCACCACAAAACGAAACATGGCGCAGGTTTGTGTTTCCTATAGAAACCTGTGCACCTTACATTACACAAGCTGTGCTACGTTGAAGTATAGCAACACAAACACAGCTAGTGTGAAATGGTCCTCAATCTCAATTTACCAAACACTGTATTCTGCAGGTGAATCTTACTGGTGAATGTTTTTTAAATGACCATGATTGTTTTATCACATGTGAATGTTTGGTGAACATTGCAATTTAGTCCTTTCATTCTATTTCATATTTCTCTCCTTCTTCTTTTTTTGTTTCTTCGTATACGGTCTTATGCATCTACTAAATAATCTCGACATGTTTTCATTTGCAGGTCACCATGAGATTCCACATGTTGTCCATACAACAATGCTACGAGCATTTCCAGAAACTCTGCAGAGAGATACTGAGTCTGTCATCCGAGGACCAGCGCCAAAGACTTTGTTTGATGATGTAAGCTTTTTGCTGCAAAAAAACAATACTAAATGAAGGCTTTATTGTGAGTTCAGTAAATTTCTCAATTTAGAAATGAAGAAACAGAAAAACAGAGTTTACCGAGTAATTTTTTGAAAGCATGTGTAAAGCCAATTTTTTTTTAGGTTTATATGTGGTTAGGGCAGGGGTGGACAAAGTTTTTGACTTGTGCGTCACAATAGGTTCTTAAATTTGACGGACTAAGAGCCTGTAATGGCTGCCCAGCAAAAGTGTCCCAGTTACTTGTGTCCCCAGCGTCATTGATGATGCTGTGATGTGGAGTAGGGACATTATATTCTTTGCATTTTCTGTACTGCCTTAACAAAACAAAATCATGCTGACGGGGGGCAAAACTCCAAAACATTATGTACACTTATTGCTGGGAATGAGCAGAGGGAAGACATCATGTCTTTGTCACTAGGGTGACAAAGGGCCGGATTAACAGATCAAATATGGCCCCCGGGATGCAGTTTGCCTTTGTCTGGATATAGTATCTAAGTTAGGAAAGACTAATTTCACAGATATGTTGAGATGAATACTAAAAATAAATATATAAAGGAAAAAGTGTACAGCCCATAGATATAATTCAAACCTTAGCGCTTATTTGTGTAATTTGAAATAGCAAATAAAGATGTTTGCAGCCTTCTTGATGGCTGACATTACAGTAAACCTGTCTAATCTCTCATTTTTGCATATTTGCTGCAGTTTATGACCACACAAAGTCAAGGTGGAGATGCTCAAGGTGATGCAGAAGGAAGGTTAAGGATGGAGAGTAACAAAGAGGAAGCTGGAATTGTGCTACCCGACTCCTCCATCACTAATTTACTTATTATGGGAATAGTGACACTTCTTCTGGGAGGATGGGTGCTCTTTGGCCTCACGTATCCTAGAGTAAGTTAAGGAGTGCATCAATTTACCTGTTTATTCATGTTGGCTTTGTTTTGGCCTAGCCTATTTTGTGACGTGAAAAAGCTTGCACAGAAATATATATTTATTTATTATCCTGATTTTCCTGTGAATAAGATGCAGGAGCAGCAGCGTCTGCAGCAACAGCAATTACAGCAGCAGCTTGAAGAGCAGCTATTTCGCCTTCAACAACAGCAAAACATGACCTCTGAGGCCACTGTATCCCCGTCTGCTGGAGAGACCATGGTGCCATCTGGGGAACAGAAGACCAGCAGCAAGAGAAGGAGTGGAGAGCTGAACCAAACCCAAGCCAATGGAATAAAACGGTTGAGCAGTGATGACGAAGAGGCAGAAGGTGAGATCAGTTAAAGATACCTGTTCAAAGACCAAATCTGAGTATTTACCTTACCCATTGAAATGGATAGTAGCTAAACTTAAAATCGGTAAGCATGAGTGGTTGAAAACATTGGGGGCTGATATAGTTCTTGGAGAATACTTCAAAGGTATATTCATACTCACCTCCATGTTATGGTTTGCTTTCATGCAGCTTGTCCCCTAGTTATGTGTTCATTCTTATTATAGGAGACTCTGCAAGGGAAGTGCTCACATCAGTCTGGTGGAGCACAGGAATATATAATAGCTTAGTAATGTTAATATTTTTATACACTGTCCAAAAAAAAGTTGCCACCTGGATTTAACTAAGAAAATAGGTAAGAAACTCCTATTGGATAATTACTGCATGGGTGATTATCTTTTAATGAGGTCAGCTGATTACCTGAATATACCGAATGACCAGGTTATTCCATCAATGGATTTTTCCTTCCCTTATGGCATGGACATATTCCAAGATGACAATGCCAGGATTCATCGGGCTCAAAATTCAGGGAGCATGAGACATCATTGTCATACCTGGATTGGCCACCACAGAGTCCAGACCTTAACCCCATTGAGAATCTTTGGGATGTGCTAGAGAAGGCTTTGCAGTCACACTCTACCATCATCAATGCAAGATCTGGATGAAAATAAATCTTGTGACATTATAGAAGCTTATCGAAACAATGCCACAGCGTATGCATGCCGTAATCAAAGCTAAAGGGCCAACTAAATATTGAGGTTGCCATACATGAGGTGATTCTCCCTCGATAGATGAGGAATCAACTGCAGTGGGATTACATCATTCCGCTGCAGTCGGCCCCTCAGCTGATCGGGGGCACCCTTTGTGTGCCGGCCATTACTTTGAATGTGTGACCTTTTTTTGGGTGGCAACTTTTTTTTTAGTCAGGCAGTGTATCTTAGCATGTGATTCCCTTTGTCACAAGTTGTGATATCAGTTTGAACATTTAGGACACAGTGACTAGTCCTCTTTATGGGCTACACCTACAATTGCTTACATTACTTGTGTTTCACCAGCATTCTATTTTCATAATGTGGTTAGAGATGGCTTCGTTGTGGGTACTCCCCCAATGTGAGGGTTCAACGAAAAAAGATTGGGGAAAAAATAAGAAGGAGACAATTAGCAGAGAAAATGAACCGTTAGAGGAGCTGCTTAGAGGGTATATTAGGGAGGTAAGAGGGAGTCTGGTGGTGACTCCAACGTAAGGAATGTTGTCACTTACTCTTTGGGTTGCTGGTCG
>CM070039.1:68111750-68125527 GCA_036250615.1 Ptychadena robeensis
TGTTAGCCACTGCAATGGCCAATTTTTTGTAGTTTATGTGCTGTGCTGGCATCGTGGAGTTGTCATCCTCTGACTGCTCTCCCTCACTGCACACATCGCGCAAGGCCTCCGCCGCCATCTTGGTTCTGGTAGCCTGCCTGCTTGTTTTGCGCTCTTGCGCGCTTTTACCGCGCGCAGAGCGGGACAGATATCGATCCATGCGTTTAAAAGATTATTAGAACCACAGAACTGTCCACAAAAATGTATGTCTGAAGTGTTGCAATACTCAAGCTGAACCAAGGGGGTGCTAGCGAGTCAAAGATCAGCAGGCTTCCACACCTATAGGCCAAAGCCAGGGACTCAATTTCCTGCAGCCCGATGGAGGTGAAATGTAAAACTGGCTGTAAAAATCTGACAGTCCAATTGTAATCCAAGCTGTGGGTAACGGGGAGCAGGGGCACACACTGGGATCAAGCTCAGGGCAATTATGGGCTCCTGGATGGCACTCTTCAGCCCGAGTAGGCCAAAGCCGGGGCCTCGATTTTCGGCCGCCTGGAAAGAGTTTCGGCCGTGCGCTCCGGCGCAAAGGTAATGCTAGTCCCCCGCCCGAGGGTCCAGGAGAGGGTACCCCAAGTGTCTGGGAGCCGTTTATAGCAGTTGCAGGGGCCGTTGGGAGCGGTGCCAGGGAGAAGGGAGACGGAGCTCACCGACCTGTTGCTGACTCAGACTGCGCCAAGCCACGTCCCACAACACGCCACTCTGTTCCCCCGGTTGTCTGCCAAGGTGCGGGGGTGTCAGCCCCGGTGAGCCGCAGCGTCAGGCTGGTAAATCGGGCTGAGGGACGGAGCTACCTCGCACTGCAGCCTTTCACATGGGCGCCGGAACCGGAAGTCATAAAAGAAAATCTTAAAAAAGGAAAGCTAGTACAGACACCACAGGTAATGGATGATACACTGCAATGGATGAGCTTTTTGATTTTGGGTTTATTAGCACTTAGAAAAAAAATTTTGCCTTTCCATAAACTTTCAAATAATGTCCAGTTCTGTAGCTCACCACTAGAGGGCGATGAACAATCATGATTGGGGAATTCTCTACATTAGGATTTCATTGTAGCAGTGTCATATAACAGGTTGGACATCCCCACCTAGTGGCCACAACGTGCATATACACTAATATTTTCATAAGCATCAAATAACATATACATTGTATCCCTTTTTTAAAATATTATATTTTTTAAAAGTTCATCACTTTCTCATGTAATTAGACATAGGCATATTTATGCTGCGTTTATTAAGGATTAGTCAATTAGGGTTGGGTTTTATGGAGTGAATGGGGTGGGCAAGCGGGCTGCACTCCAGGAAAAAGCAGGTTGGTCATTAAATCCCTACACTTGACCTTATATGCTATATAGCCATAAGATTGTTGAGTAACAGTAATCTAGAGTTTGTATAAAGTATAAAAGTAGCTGACGCCTGTGGGCACCCTTGAACATATGTTAGGGTGTCACCACTGGCCATGAGGTTTAAAAATGTCCATTTACATGCTTTCCTGCTTTCTGGGTTCTGTATGGGCGCAGTGCCCCTCCAGGCTGGCTGCCAATCCATCTCTGTCTTTCTCACCTTTGGGCCACATTAAAACCGGCAGGTTTGTTCTATTTGAAACATGTGCTTTAATATGAAAACTAAACGTAGTATCTGAAACTGGGCTGAGACCACCATGGGTTAAATTTTTTTTAGCATATAAATCTTTATTCATTTTGCAAAAATACAATAACAGATACAATAAAAATACATTATTTGTCAGCATAGCTAGGAACACAACATTCATCTTTACGTATATTGTTTTTAGGTGAAGATAGCTGTCTGCTATTACCCGTTCCTTAGAATAACCTGCAAAACTTGGGTGCTCGGATCCCCCCAACAAGCCTCCCCCCATTACCTGCAATGCCCCCCCCCTCCTTTAAACTGCTAACCCAACTGTACCGCCCTCCCATCCCTCCTACTCCAACCTCCTACCCTCCTACCCTCCCCACGGTCCACTCGTGTCCATTCCCTAGTGTCTTGTTGGGGGTGTTACCTCCATGAAAAATGGGTTAGATTTTTATTTGAATTATATATCTTCCTTGGCAGCTCAGACTGCAATACATCTGCCAAATCTGAAGCCATCCAGATACTTCTTCTTTACAAGATGTGGGCATCGTTTAACCCAGAAAACAGGATTCTACTGTGAATGGGGGCACATTTAAATGGGTTACCACCATGGCAGACTTTATTAATAGCGAATCAATGCAGAATGTAGAGCAAAAAAATTATGCCAATGCCACTCTCTGCATCACTAAGGACCATTGTCGACTCAGGAGTGGACTAATCACCATATCCAGCCAGGGAGATTGCCAGGGTTGTCCTTATACCTCAAATATATACCATACAGTATGTGATGCTTTATTTAAAATCCTTTCATTTAATAAGTGCCACATCAGTGCCAAACTGGATACAGGTAGGATTGGGGAACCACACTATATGTCATGTACAGACCTACATAAACATTTACCTACAGAGTAACCTTCTGAAAACCTCTACTGATGACAGCAATGTCCTGGAACAAGTCAGATGTGTGAGCTCTCTTTAACATGTCAGAAACTAAAAGAGCTAGGACCAGCTAGGAGAGAATGGCTCATATATAATCACCACACTTGCAAAAGTATTTGTACCCCTGTGCATTCAACCTTATCCTCCAATTTAAAAAAAGGTAGACATATATTTATTAACATTATTTGTAGATTGAATCTACTACCATGCAATCTACATTTTGGACAGCCGTGCACTATATTAGTTCATATGGCCACTGTGGCGCTATATAATGGGGTTTCAATTATGAAAACATAGCTCCATAGGCCTGTAAAGGTGACGCGATAATGGGACTGATATGTCTTTCACTACCGTCTGTGTGAGAAGACCACCGAGAGGAGAAATGTAGATACCTTTAGACAGGCTGTATAAATGTTAGATATAGTCAATGAAATGGCAAAATTTTAACATGAGCATGCAAATTGTAAGCAGATTGAAACTGAGCCAGTTAAGGGCTTGTTTCCACTAATGTGGATGCAGACTCTAGGCAACCCCCATGTCCAGGCATGCGGACGGGCACGGCATTCGCACAAAAACGATGTATGCGGGCATTCAGAACTGCACCGCATCCACATCCGCGCACATCCGCACTCGGCCGCACAAGTGGAGCCTGGCCGATGCTTTGCCTATGGATGCGGTCGGAGGGGCTGCAGCCACACGGATACAACCGCAGCCATCCGCACGATTCCACATTAATGGAAACAAGCCCTCACAGATGCTCTGATTGCATGGTAATATCACAATTTCGCCATCTCATTGCATATCTCTAGTGGAGGGTAGTGTTACATAGACAAATAGATTTCAGTGGATACATACAATGTTACACCTAATAATTTATTTGATCACTGGCCTTTGTTAGTATGTAGGATGGGAAAACACTGACCACATGGATGATGGGCCCCAAAGAGCCACACATATGACACCTAATAGAGACATTAAAGCTCCCCTGCAGACTAACCATCATAAGACAACAATTAGTAGAAGTAGACTGAAGATGGATGGAATGTCTGGTGTCTCCCTGGGCTCGGGGCTACATCCAGTATACCCGTAAACCTTTTCTCTTCCAGTTATAATAAAATACTATGATTAGTTTCCATGAAAGAATAGGAAGCACTCCAAACGACTGCAGGAGTGGAAATAGACAGTACAGAGATGTTTAAATACCTGGATTTGGGGGCTATACATGTTAAGAAAATAAAGACGTTTAGAACACAGAGTGGATCTTAGGCAATATGTAATCTTCCTTTCGGTGGAAAAAAACAAATGATTCAGCCACCCCATCTAAGGGTCAATAATCAAATTGGAATTGATTCCTGCCCACCTGGTTCAATGGTAAGGTGACCAGACATGTTGGTAACTTTCATTATTTATATTTCATATATATGGTATTTCACATGTACACATCTTTTTTGATTGTCAGGCGCCCTCTTGTGGCAGACAGCAGTAATGATGCTTTAAAAAAACTGGTGAACGATTTTTTATTGCGTAATATAATGGGATAGACAATCGAATAGCAAACTAATTGACTCGTCTTTGGCTACCTTAATTACTGGTAAATTGCAATATATAATTTTATTGTTTTTAAATTTAACCCAGTAGGTATGGTGCCAAATTATACACTAAATTTCAGTACATTTCCCGGTTACTGTCACAGGATCATCTTATTACTGCATGCATGAAAGAGGCTTTATAGATAATCTCTGCTGGTTTGTCAATGTTTTTTTGAGGATTATATTTTTCTCAGTAATATGCAATAGATGATGTTTGATTTCTATTCTATATATTTTCCTTTTTCATATTCTTCTGGAATTTCATGATCACAGTTATTGGGAAAAAACGTGATATTGTTTACTAAGGTTTCATAACCTTAAAGATCTAACAATCTCAAGACAAGTGTGATGCAACTCTTGGGACTAGAGGAGTAGAGCACCCTGCTACTAAACTCTAGAGCAGCCATTCTTAACCCTCCAGGGTCGATCAACCAATTCACAAGGGTCACTGCATTCACTGAAAGCATCAAAGCTGCTGCTAACAAGCAACAGTGCTGATGCCCACAAGAAACTTCTCACTCCGCACATCATTATCACAATCAGGGTGGGAAAAGGAGACATAACAACTACCTGATTGTGTCAGAAGTGACATAGCAGAATGTATTTGGTACACGGAAGTAACACTGTGCACCAGCACTTCCACTTTCTGAATATAGGAAGTGAGACTTCATGGTCTCTGTTGTTATTTGTATGAATGAGGTGTGTTTAGGTCCAAGAGACAAAATGGTTCAGTACTCCCTGGATCAAGAACCATAAACCTTTTCCTCCTGGACACAGAAATAGGCTGTATTTTTCCACACAGAATGCCCACTCATTTCTAATCAGCTGTTTAATGAATCCTTGTGTACTCTAATTGTGAAACTGACAGGACAAATCATGTTAGCTTCCCGTGTCCTGGTTATGGGTCAGATTTGTCAGTATGATGAATTCTATCTATTTGTACAGCTTTATTTGCTGATGTATACAGGCAGAGCAAACACTGCTATAGCAAGTTTGATAACATCAAGGGACATACAGCCCGATCCTTTAAAAAGTTAGGGTGCTCTGTGAACCAAGAGATGAACACAGAATGGCATGATGATTTAAGTCCTTTAATTAAAAAAAAGCAAAAAAATCATATCAAATATTGAAACTGATTTTGTATTGGAAAATGGTGGTTGCTTGTTTTGATTTACCTTATGTTTGGGACATTGTATCAAACACAGACATAGTACTGTAGTAGCCTAGTATGGGCCCAGGAACAATTCGGAAAACCATGGTATAGTAGCTCTTCACTGTATTTACACATGTATCTACCATGGAAAGAAGAAACCATATATACATGGTTATGTTAGAAATACTTAAAACTGCTCTGTGGTCTGACAAATAATAATTACATTTAATTATGGTTGCCACATCATCCAGTGATCAGTACACATGGCATTAGTAGTTTTTACTACATGCATATAGGGCCCCAGGGACTCTTCGCACGCATATCCGGCACCCTACCTCCCCGCCATGGGCACTTTTCCTCCACGTGCAGATCCAAACATTGGGAGCTGGCAAAGGTGGGAGAGGGGGGGGGGGGGGAAGAGCAAGAAGGAGCGGTGTGTATGGGCTTGTTTCTTCCTTCTACCCCCACGGTCAGCAGTTCCACCGATAGCAGCGCCAGCCCGATGATTGATAACCGATCAATCTTGTGAACACGCGTTGTGATCGATCGGTCAAGAGTGAAAAATCGACCTGTGTATGGGAGTCTTTAACAGCATGAGGAACAGCTTCAGCCTTTGGAAACTCAGTGTCTCTGGCACATGTTTCTTATTATTTACCATAAGTGTCCTCATTTGTTTTCCTACTTGCTCATCCTCACCCATACAGGTGGCACCCTCCTGGCACGACTCACGTTCAGACTACACTAAATTCCTGTAATTACAGCTTAGCCTGAAAATAAACAACTAAATAGAATAACAATTTTTAGGTCCAGCTTCCTTCTCGGGTTCGTACTTACGTATCTCTGCTTGTTTGTTTAGATATTTTACACGTTAAATGTAACATCTATGTTTGAACTAGTTCTCATCCTTGTTCAGAGTTCCTTCAATTGTTTTCTCCTGCACGTTATTGGTGGCCTGACTTCCTGATAGAAGTAAGAGGACAGTTTGAGACAATTACAATAGAGATAGTGATAGTGACTTAAGGTGGCCATATATGGTTCAATTTGCAACAAATAGATCATCAATTCGATTGAAGTATTCAACCATTAAATCGTATATCGATTGTAATTGAATTGAATGACACACCACATTGAGTGTTCGATCGATCGGGGGCCCAGAATCGAATCCGACAGAGAACCAACATGTTGGTCTTTCTGATCCGATTCAGCACACATCAGGGGGAGTTGCCATTTGTGAAGTAATCGTCCAGGAATCTGTGGCCCAAGGTGGTAGGGACAGGCTTAATTGGGCGATCGATCGGACATCCGATTCCCTCTGGCATCGCGGAATCAATCGGATGGGTGATCGATCGGCCATGGAATCGGAACATGTATGGCTAGCTTTAAACATTTCCATTACTGCAACAACAGCCTCAAGATAACCTGACCTATGCATAGTATTCATAGTGGTCTGACTGCAGTCAAAAAAAGCATACATACAAACATCCTATTCTGCCGACTAGTAGAGAGAACAGTATGCTAATTGATTGGATCTAATCACAATTGGTCGGGACAAGGAATAGTATTTAATTTATACTCGATGTGGTAGCAATCAATTAAAATTTTCCAACTGGTCCAATCGAATTTCGATTGAGCAAATTTACAATTTAAATTGAATTGAAACTATCGTTCAATGTGGACATGATTCAATTTTCACCAAAAAATTCGATCAAATTACAACGATTGAACAGTCAATTGAACCGTGTATGGCTAGCATTACTCTTAAAATTGTTCGTTTTTAATCGATTAAAAGGAAAATAGAGCTTCTAGCTTTAATAGAAGTTATGAACATTGAGAGCCTAATGTCCACACTAGGAGTATTTCCACTATTTTGCCATTATACAGGGAGTGCAGAATTATTAGGCAAGTGGTATTTTTGAGGAATAATTTTATTATTGAACAACAACCATGTTCTCAATGAACCCAAAAAACTCATTAATATCAAAGCTGAATATTTTTGGAAGTAGTTTTTAGTTTGTTTTTAGTTTTAGCTATTTTAGGGGGATATCTGTGTGTGTGTGCAGAAAATTGCAGGATAATGTTTCCTATGAGAACTTGCTATTCCTACTGTTATTAATATTATTATCATCATTTGTTTATAAAGCGCCAACATATTACGCAGTGACACAGGTACAGGTAATGACACAGGAGGAGTAGCGGACCCTGCCCAATCCGGCTTAAGGCTGCCATACACGCACCGATCGGCCGCTGATCGGGGGTGCCCACATGGGGCGACAGATCCCTGTCACCTCACAGCTCGGCCAGCCAGAGAACAGACATATTCTCTGGCCGATGCCGGCCGATGCCGGCCGGTGCCGGCCAATGCCGTTAGCTTCATTGAACACAAAGAGCTGTCAGCTCTGGAAAGCAGCGTGATGACGTCATCCCGCTGCACTCCAGAGCTGATCTGACCTGCTCTGTCGGCCCCCACGTGGTGTCTGTCGGTACATGTGTGGGGGCCTTTACAATCTAACCGGTGGGGGAACCACATACAATAGGTGGTGGGGTGGAACTGGTATGGTGGTGATGTTAGAAATGAGAAGATGGTTAGGCGAGACTGAAGAGGTGGCTTTTCAGGGATTTTTAAAAGTGCCAAAAGTGAGAGAGTTCCAAAGAGTAGAATTGGCCCTAGAGAAGTCTTGAAGCCGTGCATGTGATAATGTTATGAGTGGGGATGTCATTAGTATTTAGGTATCAGGTTGGAAATGTAAGTGGGACAAGAGTTGTGGAGTGATTTAAAAGCAAGGAACAAATTTAATTCTCTGGACAATTAGAAGTGTAGAGATTTGCAGACAGCAGCAGATGAGGAGCGGTTAGAGGAGTAAATTAGTGTAGCAGCACCATTCATGATGGACTGAAGAGCTGACAGTCTAGTTAGAGGAAGACCAAAGAGGATGATGTTGCAGTAGTCCAGACGAAAAAGGATGAGAGCTTGTACCAGGACTTTGGTGGTTTCTGGGGATAGGAAGTGGTGTATCTTAGAGATGTCACAGAGATGGAAGTGGCAGGATCTAGCATTTTTGTGTATATGGGGAGTGATGGAGAGCGCAGAGTCAAAGGTGACACCAAATGGTTTGTGTAACAGTTCACATGCGTATAGATGAACCACGTGTATGAGCTAATAGGCCATGTAAGGATTTCCATCTAAGCTGTTCAATGTAACAAGATATAGATATCTCAACTCCACCTATTTTGTTTGTTAAATCCACCTATTAACTTATACTTATATACAATTCTTTTTTATGACTTGCAATGTGTGAACTTGCTAACAAATTTGACTTCTGGAGGAAGAGTCAACACTCTGGAAGTATTCTATAACTCTCTCATGGGAAATAATGGTAAACCCTTTGGCTTTGTTTCTCAGACAGCCGGTGTCCCGTCGTTTTCAGCTCCCCGCCGAGATCTGCTCCCCCTGTAGCACATAACGGCCAGCAGGGGGAGCACATCTAATGAAATCAAATGGGCGAGGGGGGGAGCTGATACCGACTGGGGAGTCATGCATAGCAGTGGCCGTGAACCTGCCACCTAGGACGGCTGCTGTGTCCATGACCCCCGGTGTCCAAGGAGCTGTGCTCCCCGGGACCCTTCAACAGCAGTGGCCGCAAACCTGTCACCCACGGCGGCTGCTGAGTCCATGTTCACCCCGTCTTCTTGCCCTACGTCCACATATGCTCCCCCTGCTACAGGGGGAGTGGAGGCCAAGAAGACCGGGTGAACATGGACTTAGCAGCCGCCGTGGGTGACGGAAGTATAGAACCTCCATCTTGTTTGGCATTAGAAACCTGAGAAGGTAGAGCTACCCAGGCCCTGAATGAATCCCATACTATTGTAGTGTCGTGGAGGGCATTTTGTTGCTCCGAACGACCAGATTCTTTGGAATGTTTAAACACACTGTATAGGGCTCACACACTTGAATAAACTGAGTCACAGGCAGCTGGTAGGGGGATATATACAGTCTTTACTATAGGAATATTTACAGCCCAACACCAAACCCAAGCCTGGGAATGGGGCACACACTTTAGGAGCTGTTACAGAGTAAAGATGACTACCAGCTGCAGGGTGATTAATGGCTTCACATCCCAGTGAGAGGGGGTCAGGTACAGTCCAGTGATAAGGGCAATAGGGAATAGCGGGCGGTGAGGTGGAGTAGGGAGGAATCCTGCGTCTGCCTAGCGGTAGCCACAACCATCTGCTCGGGCACGTTCGAAGGAAGGCAGTCCTGGTCCATGGGACAAACCCTTTCGTTCACCACAGATGGGGGTCCTTGGTTCCGGGCGCTGCTAAGGGGCGGCCTGCGGGAGAACCCAGGAAAATGCAGGAGATTACTCCAAAAAGGTTGCACGGCACTGGCTGTAGGTGGTTCAGGAGCTAACCCAGCTCTGGCTAAGGAGGGCCTAAGGAGGTATATTTATACCCTAAGCTTGGAGGAGGGCAGTAAGTTATCTCCAGGCAGATATCAAAAGTAACATTGTATACTTACTCAGGCTGCCTGAGCCTGAAGGTAGGAATACACGGCTCGATTTCAGCATAGATTTTCGCACAATAGAGCATCATGCGCATTTACTGCGCTCTATTGTGCAAAAATTTATACGAAAATCGAGCGATGCATGGGTAGCTTTGGGCAGGATCAATCAATCCTGCTTGAAACAGGTTACCAACATGTTGGTAAACTTTGATCGATGTCTATATTTTGAATGGAGACTAAGGGTCCCCATCCAAAGTATAGGAGCTGCTGCTCGATTAAAGTGAAGGCCAAGATATCACGAATATCAGGCTTTGTATTTCCAGCATTACACAGTGATGGAGGCACCCGTAGAGCCTGACCTCACACAAATACATCTAGTCCAGCTCCATGACCACTTCCAACACTATACACAGGCCTCTCTGAGAGTAAATCCAATGTCCACACTGTGGGTGCAATCAACTGGTACTTTGCTTTGCAGTCTGATGATTGCTGGTAAACCCAGTTGGCAGTGTACATCCTTGGGGTTCAGTTACAGAACTGTCTAGCCCTTAACCCATTAGCGAAATGGTGCTGCTGCCCTAAGCCTGAGTAGAGACTACCTTGTTGCTGGCTCGGGATTGTAGTCCCACCTGCTGCTGACTACAGAGGTACCCAATAGCAGTCTTAGAGCTTGAAATCCTTGTGACAATCTACACAAGGTAGGTTTGCATTGGTAAATAGTAGAGATGAATGAATTCTGCAGAATTAGATTTTTTTTTTTACATTTTGACCTCCCTAGTCAAAATTTGTTTCTAATGCAAAATTTCTACCACACTGATTTTAAGTCAAACTTTTTAATTCATAATTTTTACTTGAAAAAAAACAAAAAAAACAAAAAAAACAAAAAAAAAAGTTAATGTAAAAATTACACAAATAACATATACATTTATGTATAATTACATTATATATCAAAATGGTATGGGGTGAGTATAGAGCTCTCTTGGACCTGTTACCCATTCCTAAAGGCGTAAATGAAAGTCTTATAAATAAATAAAACAAACAAATAGCTTTTAAAAACTTTTTCCCACTCTACTGTGCATGCCCAACAGCCCTGGCCAGGTACCTGCCTGTTGGACATGTGCATGACCCGGGACCTGTACTCCATCCAGTGTGGACTTCGAGGGACATTAGTGCAAAATCAATTACAGTGAAGGATATTGTTTGTAAGTATGTTTTTTATTTTATTTAATTTCACTGTGAAAATTCAACTGATTGCGAAAAAGTCAAAATCATCCTGCCAAATTTCAGACTTTAAATTTTTTTCCACCATCTCTAGTAAATAGCATGCCTAAAAATTCTGCAAATGTACATATAATTTTAGATTGTGGATAAAAAAAAATTAACGATCAGGGTTATGATTCTTCAGAAAAAATATATTATACACTGAACAAAAATATAAATGCAACACTTTCGTTTTTGATCCCATTTTGCACGATCTTTCACATCCAGCATGTTCACCTCCACGATTGTGTGAGACCAGCCACCCAGACAGCTGCAGCAACAATCGGTCTGCATAACCAAAGAAAATGTTTCAGATCTCTGAGTTCAGCTCATGCAAAATGGGAGCAAAACCAAAAGTGTATTTAGAAAATTTTATAAACTCTCTTTTATATATAATATATAATAATAAAATATATGAAATAGAAGTGTTACCTGAGTTAAATAGTGGTGGATCAATCATCAGTAACGTGCAGGAGGGACATTTGTAAATGCCGGCCCGGATCTGTGGTCAGGGATGAGATCTAGTTCAAACAATGACATTAAATAAAAGTTGTAAATAAGAAGGCAGGAAGTTCAGAAAGGCTGAGAAGGAAGTTGGATGCGAAAACTATCATTTTGTCTGTCTGTTTACTTTACAAAGGTTCCATTACTGGCAAACCACAATTACACAAGTATAGGAACCTGGTATTTATAATGTGGAATGAATAGACCCTGTATTAGCCCTTTATGGTTCTCAAATATTCAAATAGAATATTTAGAATAGAAAAGTATTTACTGATACTATGCTGGAGACATTTAGAGACCATTTTCCATGAAGATTAGTTACCGGTATGTAGACATCTGGAAAAAGATCAAAGCTTCCTGTATACAGGAGAAAATGGCCCAGCACTAGAATTTAATGTGACTAGGCACTCACTCTGGGGTTCATGAACACCCCAAAAAGAATACTGCCCCAGGGGCCAAGAATAAAGACTTGATGACATATTTAGCTGCTCGTATTGTCAATTGTAAATGGAGAAAGCCATTTTGATGACTAGTATCTATAACTAGAAAATACCTTCAAGAAAACCTTAGCAAGTACTGTTACTTTGATTACAATAGGTACCCTAAAGATCAGGGGTGGGCAAACTAAGCTTTCTTTTCCAACCCTTTGTCACCTTGTTAAAAAGATGCTCCCCTCTGCTTGTTCTCTGCAATGAGTGCACATAATGGCTAGAGGTGTTGCCCTGCAGACGATGCAGTGGGATGACACTGTGGGCGCATTATCATGGCAACAACAGACAGCCTCTTACTCATTGCAATAAAATTAGCATTTTTTTAAGTGCAGGATATTTAATGCACAATGCACTTTATAACTAAATGATGAAATTAAAGGTAAATAAAATATATGAAAAGAACTTTCATAGGCATAGTTTATACAATGAAGTAAATTATTTGTGAAGTGACATTGAGCATCAAAGGTTATGCTCAATTCATTTTTATTTGTTTTTGTTATATAGAACCAATAACTTGAGTTAAAGCTAAGTACTGTTAGCACCCCTTGTTGCATCTAATGGTTTAGCCCAACTCCATGGACTGTCATGTTTGGTGGACAGTCAGACCTTCGTATTATTGGAGGAACAATGTTAAAGGGATTTACAGTATAAAGAAAAGTATATGCACTATACACACATCAACCAGTGAGATACTTGAACAATCAACTAAAATTTATCAATATGTCTGATCACGGCTTGATCAATTTTACATTCCATATCCATCACTTGGTCAATCGATTCAGATAAAAAAGGAATCAATTTTCCAATGATCAATCCAAATAATTGATTTTTTAAGTAGATTGTATAGCAACCTTAAGAACAATGAGCAAAGATGTATTTTATGGTTCCAGTGTAGGTGTCCTACAATCTCAGCCAACTCTGGCTTCCTGTTATCTTCGTCAATGGTACAATGACATAACACATTCAGGATGAGCTTTGGTCCTCCTTGAGGTTGGGGTGCCCTGAAATAATACATTTAATGTAAGAAACTACCAATTGTTTCCAAGCTGACTTTTCTGAATTTACTTGGTTGCAAATGATTTACTTCACATTACAATCATCTAAAAGTTTAAGTGAGGACATGTTCTAAAGCTCTAATTTATTAATACTGTAGTGATCATTAAATGGCACTATTTGTATATTCGAATGCATTGTTTAAATGCTTGTATATTCATGGGTTTCCCCTAGCTTAGGGTAGTGACAGGGCCTATTCACTTATTGTGTATATGTTTTACTGCATATATACCTTGCCCTGTGAACTATACCTATATATTTGCTGTATATATATTTGTTCGGTGCCTGTCCTTTTAAGGGGTTTTCCCGCTGTCCACTCCTCACTAAGTGTATCAAACCTATTCTACCCAACTACTGGCTTTAGGCCAACCCTATAAATATTAGCTCCCTTGATTGTTCTGGGCTTTTCTGATGCTGACCTGATACACTGCAGACTCTCAGATGTGTCCCCAGATGCAGGATTCCAGGATGAATTTATCCACTGATATAGTGTGACTTCCTGGCAATGACTGTGGGAGTGTTGACCCTTTATCCGTTACCATACTTAAAGTGTTAATAAACTTTACTATAAAATAACGACACGGGACAACGTTATTCAGAAAAAGTGGAAAATATATTAAAGGCCACAGCCTAAACAGATTTAAAATTTACAACTTTTA
>CM070039.1:68130774-68163322 GCA_036250615.1 Ptychadena robeensis
TGTTAACAATGGCTTTCTTCTTGCCACTCTTCCATAAAGGCCAACATTGTGCAGTGCACGTCTAATAGTTGTCCTATGGACAATTTCCCCCACCTGAGCTGTAGATCTCTGCAGCTTGTCCAGAGTCACCATGGGCCTCCTGACTGCATTTCTGATCTGTGCTCTCCTTGTTCGGCCTGTGAGTTTAGGTGGACGGCCATGTCTTGGTAGGTTTACAGTTGTGCCATACGCCTTCCATTTCTGAATGATCGCTTGAACAGTGCTCTGTGGGATGTTCAAGGCTTTGGAAATCTTTTTGTAGCCTAAGCCTGCTTTACATTTCTCAATAACTTTATCCCTGGCCTGTCTGGTGTGTTCTTTGGACTTCATGGTGTTGTTGCTCCCAATATTCTCTTAGACAACCTCTGAGGCCGTCACAGAGCATCTGGATTTGTACTGACATTAGATTACACACAGGTGCACTCTATTTAGTCATTAGCACACATCAGGCGATGTCTATGGGAAACTGACTGCACTCAGACCAAAGGGGGCTGAATAATTACACACACCCCACTTTGCAGTTATTTATTTGTAAAAAGATTTTAGAATCATGTATGATTTTCGTTCCACTTCTCACGTGTACACCCCTTTGTATTGGTCTTTCACGTGGAATTCCAATAAAATTGAGTTATGTTTGTGGCTGTAATGTGACAAAATGTGGAAAAGTTCAAGGGAGCCAAATACTTTTGCAAGCCACTGTATTTCTAGTTCATTCATTTTGGAGTTTTGGTTTTCATTTTGGTGTTACATTACTCATAAGCAACTTCAAAACCGATCAGCAAATTCCCAAGTCCAAAGTGAACTATTCTAAAAGGTCTGATAGTCGCCATCTAATAAAGGTCATTTGGGCCATACATACATCATGTAAAATTCCTACACAGATTGTCAATCAACAATCAAGGTCATCCCCAACTACTTTTTATCTTTCTTAGTTTGTCAATTAACATTGCATGAAAATAAATAAAACAAAAGTTTAAAAGGGAAAAATAAAGAAAAGTCAACACAATGTTGTGCTTGGGGGGAGAGTAATGGATAAAAAGGGGAGAGGCTGAAAGGCAAGAAATTAGGTAGAAGTGAGTATGGGGGGTCCCTATCCAGACTAAGCACCAAACCAATTCAACACAATTGTCAAGTTTTAGTTATGGATACCAGCATTACTTAAGCTGGGCATACACGGCTTGAATTCTTAAAAGAGGGCACTGCACACATATACGGAGCTCGATTGTTCTCAAATCTATTAAAAAAATCTATTTAAAAAATTGAGCCATCCAGCCTTCCTTCGAGCAGGATGGACCGAAGTTCGATCAAACAGGGTTCCAACATGTTGAAAAACCCTGTTCGATATCCATTACTTTGGATAGGGACCGATGGTCCCCCACCAAAGTATTGGGCGACATTGATGACACAGTAGTGCTGCACTTCGATGTCAAAGAAGTTCCAGCGCAGCACAATGACGTTGCGGCTGGGCACTGGCTGTACAGGAATCAATCAGAGACCAGATTATTTTAGTTTTTTTTTTTTAACAACTCTGTATGGGCAATCAAGGCAGAGTACATAGCACTGTATTATAGTATTATTTTCATATATAACATAAAGGCCAGAGGTATGTAGTACCATTGATTTTTGTGCCACACCCCGAAAATTCTATAGAACACCAAAAGCAAAGCCCATCTCTTTTTGCTTTTGGTGTACTGTATTATAGTACATAGCACTCTGCTGGGTTCCCCCTGCCCTCCCTCCCCCCTCTACACATCAGTTCGATCAATGTAAAAAATCTATAGTTTAGGTAGATAGTTTGGAAATTGATTCCTCTTTACTTTAATTGATCAACCAAAAGTGTCTCTAATCGTATTATGTAGCATGCTCACAGAATCAATCAGTTTTGAATCAATCACATTGTGTGATGGTGCCCTTAATCGATGTTTGAATGACATATGATATTTTAATCGCACAAGTCCATTAAATCTAAAATCATGCAAAAGTGTATCCATGTATGGCTACCTTAAGCAATATGGAGATCAAGATGCAGTCCTGTATCCATTTTGGCAACCTTGAGGCAAAACCACCGAAAGTAAGCCATAAAGCCCCCCTGGCCATGGCCTCCAATGTAGAGTTAGAAGTACTGGGGTACATATTTCGCTATATAAGCTGGCATCAAATACCAGAAATATACCTTGTAAGAATTATCCAAGGGGTTCATATTAAGCTCCTGGGTGTTATATGTCTACTTCAGTGAATAAGGGAGGGAGACACAATCCAATGCTTCCTTCGATACAAGATAAGGTCGCCCCTTTTTCTGATGCTCATTTGCTTCTGAATCTTCTCTTCTTTAGGGCTGGTAATCCTCCCATGCACACTTTCTTCTCTAGATAATTTATATTTATGATCTGGAATTAATATATCTTTACCAGTTACCTCATGTTCCAGGACATTGAGACAAGACAATGGTTCTTCACATTGGTGATAAAGCAAGCTTTTGTGGTGTTGCAGGTCAGAAGGATTGTGAACGTCAGCCTTGAGGGAAAAAAGCCAAAATTATACAAAGCAAATGGGGGCCATGAAATGGAAATTTTTTGGAAACTCTGGTAGAAGAGTAGAATAATAACATTATGAAATAACATAAACATTTTCTGAGACCTAGAAGAAAAGCCTTTTTATGTTGTTTGCATAGCACAAGCCCTACTTTAAAACTTGGTGAGCCATTGTGTTCTTTAAAAAGAAGTCTTTGTGCTCTTGGAAAATATTTCCAATTAAAGCAAATAACCATTTTGGCATAACAGGAATTGCAGTGTGTGCTCATATTGTTTTCAAGCACCTGTGTGACTAATAACTACACAATGAGCTATAGGTTTGCTTAATAATTCAAAGAGGCAGTCCACTATAAACTATAGCCTTCAAACCTTTGAGGGATTCCACAATCTTGGAATCAGGGATAATATTTTTTGCTCACCCCACCATGGTGTTTCTAGTCTTGCAGTTCCTACTCTTATCCTTGAAGATAACTAGTTAATATAAATCCCCTTCAAAGAATACTTACCTGTCTAGTAGTCCTTTTTTTGTTGTTTTGACTTCCAGCAAATTCTAAACATCCACTACCATCCTGGATGTGTTCTTTTTATGCCCCCTACATCCCTGTAGTGGTATGGTTATGACCTCCATGCGACATTTGACACAACTGCAAGTGTCAGATGTTGAAGACTGTACTTATTGCAGAGGGGCAATAAAAGAGTATATGCCTGTTGAAGAGTTAAGTACAAGGGCACGCATTATATGCATTTTTAATAACTCAACACATGCAATAAATGGTAACTTTGGTTTTTGTATGAGAAAACATAGTACTGTAAAAAACAAAATGTGCGTTTACCAATAGGCAACACATGTGAAAGGGCCCTTAAAGTAAATGTAAGTTGACCAGTAATTTACAACCTTTGCACTTTTGTACAGCATTTGGTTTGATATAGATGCATGATGTTTTACCTTTCTCAATAGTTAGCTTACCACTAGGAGTCTCTGTAGCACTGATATCTATAATGTGGACTTCTAATCTAATGGAATAAGAGCTATGGAATAAGAGTAATGGAATAAAAGAAATTGAATAATGTTGACTAAACTAGATTTGATGAAAATGATTAAAACATCACTTTTGTGATGAATATGCATGATTTTAAATAACTCTAAATAATACTAAAAATAATAATATTTTTTATTACCTTAGATACAGTATGCATTTGTGCTGTATTTTCTCAATTTCCAAGGGGTTATACCCTAAATAGAAGAAGGTCGGTTTGTGAAACATGGTTGGATCTTGGGTTTAAAGTTGTTCAAATCCTGGATGAACACATTGCATTACAAAAAAAAACTTGAAACATTTGTACTACCCATAACTATCAAACTCCATTATGCTACTGAAGATATATATACATAGGTGCGTGACAGCAGAAAAACAGCAAGTTATCGATCCAGTCTGCCCTGTTCTATTGTTTATTTGCCATAATATAAATACATTATATATATATATATACAGTATATATATATATATATATATATATATATATATATTTTCACACACATAACACATATTCACACTAACAGTATACCTAAATAAACACACAGATCACAGATATTTTAAGATAGAAAATTAAAAACATTGGAGTGGTTGTGATGGCAACATCTTTCCTTATCCCTTATGCTGGTGTGTGAAGATAAGGCCAAAATCACCTACATTATGAATAAAGTTACTGTGTGTAGAAAAAGAGTTACTGCCCAGTACTGTAGCCTTATCAATTCTAGTAGATTACATTTAGACTACTAAACTTTTCTTTTATTAGATTCTTTGTATTGCTTTGTAACTATGAGCAGCATTTCATCTGTAGTATAAGGTGGTTCCCCATTTCTCTGTAAAAGTCAAATGCAATAATTTTAAAGCAACTAATCTCAATATTGAAAACAGAGCAAATTAATTAAACTATCATAAAACATATTAAAACATTTTTGCAACCAATATGTTTGCAAAAAGTGAGGAAGGGCCAACAAGAGACTTAAAATGTTGAAAACAAAACCACTTGGGAGCAATCTCACAATGAATTAGGTTTATATGGAACAGGTCAGTAATATGACTATAAATAGATATAAAAAGAACCTCCTAAAGAGACAGAGTCTCTCAGAATTAAAGATGGAGTTGGATACACTAGTCCGTGAAAATTGCATGGGCAAAGAGTGCAATAGTTAAGAATAAAGGTTTTTGTTTTCTCAATCTACAAATGCAAGTGAAAACTCCATGCAAAGAACAAACCATATATAAATATGACTCCGCATCACTGGGCCTAAGCAAAATGAAAATTGACTAAAGTGGATCTTTTGGGATAACCTCTGGATGTCCTCGTATCTAAATATGACAATGCATACCCTACTTGCTTTTGACTTTTTAACAAAAAGCACTAATTGTATAGAGTGCATAGGTGTACACAGTATGGCTATTTATGCTGAACAATAAACAGTGGACCCTTGACTTATGAACTTAATTTGTTCCCAAGGGCTGGTTGAAGGTCAAGTTGGTTGTAAGTCAAGACTATTCTTCCAATAAGAAATAATGAAAATACCTATAATGCTTCCTGAACCAACCAAAGCACACCTTACCAAAAAGTTTTTTTATAATATGTGTAATTTACTATAAACACCAATAATTTTCCAAATTGTCACCAAAATGTTAAAATGTACCTAACTAGAAAAAAAACATTTGTTTCACCATTCATGTTGACATCTTTGGCTTTCAGGAAGAGTGAATGAAATGATAGGTGGTTATTGTTTAGAAGGAGAGCCCCCTTCCTTAACCTCCTTGGCAGTATGCCCAAACCCAGTTCCAGAAAAGTTTACAAAACAAACATTGCCTGATACGGGAATATGGATATGGGTATAATTGCCAATGCTTGTTAAGCCCTGCATCACTGTGGGCCCACAATCACTTTCTGTAGAGGGGAGGGTAGGTAATCACGACACAGTACAGTGTATGGGTATACCGCTACAGGAATCTGGTGTCCTTTTCCACATTGGAAGAGTTTGTAGCCTTTTGTAGATTGTGCAGATGACATTCTGTGAGACTTTTTAATGTAACTGTCTGAAATGAATTCGCCAAAAATGCATATCTAGATTCAGAGTGCAGCTTACAAATGCATCTCTGACATTTGGGTCTTTGTCTAGTGAACTCATGCAGAAACACATTTTACGTAAGTAAAAACTAAAATTATGGTTGTAACTCAATTTCTTCTGCATACAAGTTTTAGATCAAAGCATGCTGACTTCCAAGGAATATGCCATGACAATGCCAAACCCCATTTTGCACTACCAAGGCTCTGTAGTTTGTGCTCCGATCTTTCTTGCCTGAAGTCCAGAATTGTTCTCCACTGAAACCCTTGGTGTATTATGAAATGAAACATATGAGTAAAAAGACCAGAAACTGTAGAGCAGCAAAAAATTGCCACAACTGAAACACTATTAAAAGTTCAGTGACTGGTCACCTTAGTTCCTAAACATTTATAGAAAGTTACATACTTGCCCTAAATATGGTCAAAGATTAACAAGGTTGCATACCTTCAACTTCTTTAAGTTTGAGTTCACCGAGTTTTAAAAATCACTAAACATGACTGATATTGCTTTGTGACTTTCCACTTGTGTTACGCCAACCAGAAATGCCAGTCTGTTTGATCAGCATCACTAAACATGACTGATATTGCCTTGTGACTTTCCACCTATGTTACGCCAACCTGAAATGCCAGTCTGTTTGATCAGCCGCCCTCACAGCCCACTGCATCTAGACAATAATACCAACCAAAGCAGATCATTAGCATGCCTTTCCTGCTCCCATGCCTTGGTCCACACTTGGTCCACGAGAGCTGGATAAATAGCTAAAAGAAAACCTCAGTAAGTCCAGTTACTTTGATTTACCCATCCTTATTGCAATATGGCAAGGAGCCACCATGTACAAAGGGCCTTCGTCTTCTATGGTCAGTCCTAATGGAAGGACACTCATGCCAAAAAGGAGAGACACAATTCCCAACCTGCAGTGACTCATAAACTTTACCTTGATGGCCATGGATCTAGCATTGTCAAAAGGCCACCAGTGACAACTTCCAGGGGTATCTCTTGAGGGGGTTCCGATTCACAATTTGTAGCTATAAAAACAATTACGGTATATATATACAGTATATATATATATATATATATATAGTTCTGGAGATTGTGTCGAAAACATTTAAACCCATGACATTATATTATTGCTTTTTATGACCTGTTGAAGAAATGTCCCTTCATAAGTCAGTTAAAGGAAATCTGATCAAGTGAGAAGGTGCCTCTTTAGAAAGCTGTCAATGCAACAGATGATCCCATGGCAATATTTCCCCCTTGCCTTTTGTCCTGAAGCCAACAATTTGGGGGGGGGTTACCTATTTTTTTTAATGTGTCAATAGTAATCAGTAGATGTAGAAGCTTGAATCTTCTCAAAGGGAACACAGGTAGCAAAAATGTGGCAGAAGGACTATCAATTGCCCATGAAATTAATAAAAATGTGTTGGTCACTGTTAGCAGTGTATACAGTGTATACACTCTATAAACAGCAGTGGAACTGAATGTTGCCCTTTAAATTGATAAAATAAATATATTTAACTCTGCAGCAAGTTTGTTATTTTTCTTCCATGAGCAAGGTGAATCTGATAAAGAGTCTTAGAATTGGTTGTTTGTATTCCTAGAAGTACTATTTTATGGGCCTATCCCTTATGACAGCTATGAAATTACAATGTTTACTGGAATGGCCAGAGATGGCCAGTAAAAATAAAGAATTATGTAAGGTTCCTTTGCTGACCATATATACTGATAATAGATGCTAGTGGCTTGGCTGTTCTTCAAACAATATGCAATTGAATAATTTAATCCAATAAATAAGTCTCTATGGGCGAACAGTACTAAGCACCTTTAGGGATGTGTGGTCAATTTACTAAGTACCTCCAGCCCCTGATGTCCTATAGGTTACAGTACATGAAGTTCTACAAACACTTGTGTATGTAAGCCTACTACAGAATACAGTTAGAGACTGTTTACATAAGGCAGGTGGGGTTGGAGACTAGCAATGTGATGCAGCAGACAGAGACTTAGGACTTGTTACTCTAGATTGCTAGATTTCTGGTATTAGAGTTATATCAAAGCCTTTTGGAACAGAGAAAATTGAAGTTCTCAACTCCTGGGAAGGGGGTGGGGGTGGTAAAGGTATTTAAGAGGCATCCAGTAGGTAAAAAACAGAAAAGGTTTATTCCATTACTATGTAAACAAATATTTACCATTGAAATTAACATAAGCATAATAAATATATAATGAACTGACATTTGCAGTCAAACAATAAAATATAGGTGAGATACACCGACCGTATTAGTTGGAGCAATAACACAAGCTAATGTCTTGCTTTGATATCTCAACGTGTTTCACGCAATAATTAGCTTCTTCAGGTGATCAAATGAGACATGACTGAATATATATCTAAGAAGGGAGAGATAAGATAAAGCATGGATGAGAAGCCAAGGTTAACTTAGGGTCGCCACACACATACACACAACAAGAGCCGTGTGCGGATTGCGGGTGCCCACATGGGCTGACAGATCCCTGTTGCCCCAGAACTTGGTCGGCCAGAGAACGGACATGTCCAAAAATCTCTGGCCAATGCCATTAGTTTCAATGGTGCCCGCCGATACGGTGAGCGATGGAGAGCAGCGTGATGACGTCATCACGCTGCTCTCCACAGCTCATCTGTCATTCCCCGTCGCTACGTGTGTGGGGACCTTTAGTGGGGCTATTATCACTTTTACATCAATTGTCACCTAGTGGGTTTTAATAGGGCCCTGATCTCATAGACACTGACAGTTACTCATGCATATCATGATATTACTTCTACAAAAGCTTACATATCATATCTTGAATCCACTTTTTCCACATTTGATTGCGTGATTACTGCCTCCATGCTTGTCCTGGTATGCCTCCGGCCCCACTGGTGGTCTTTCTGGTCCCTCATGACGTAATGCCACCACACTAGACAAGATAATAGACACAGCCCAATTGTTGGAGGCATTCTATTACCTTAAGGATGGACCTTAGCGGGGCCTTGTTGGCCGTGTTACTCTTATCACATTTCGGTTAGTGATGAGGTAATTATCTTCCAGTATATATCAATGTCGTCACTCCCACCAATGACTGTTAAAGGCTTAAGGTTGCACATTAAGTTTCCAAGGCTTGCAAAGCTCAAAGCCTGTACAGATGTTCAATAATTGTTGCCTGGATCACCTTAGGTTATAACAATCTAACATTTGCATGGAATTTTAAAAGACCTCATTAAGAACATAAAAAAATGAAATAAACAACAAGATGATGACTCTGTTACATTGTGTTTCATATGATGAGGATATACATTCACTGGCCTCTTTATTAGGCACACCTGTCCAACTGCTTGTTGACCCAAATTTCTGATCAGCCAATCACAGGGTGGTGACCATTTAGGCATGTTGACATGGTCAAGACAAACCGTTGCAGTGACTTTGAGTGGCTTAGAACGTGGCATGGTTGTTGGTGCTGGTCTGAGTATTTCAGAAACTGCTGATCTTCTGGGATTGTCACATACAACCATCTCTAGGGTTAACAGAGAATGGTCCAAAAAAGGGAAAATATCCAGTGAGCGGCAGTTCTGTGGCACAAATGCCTTGTTGGTGCCAGAGGTCAAAGGAGAATGGCCAGAGTGATTTGAGCTGATAGAAAGGCAACAGTAACTCAAATAACCACTCATTACCACCAAGGTATGCAGAACAGAATCTCTAAATGCACAACACGTCGAACTTTGAGGCAGATGGGCTACAGCAGCAGAAAACTACACCGGGTGCCACTCCTGTCAGCTAAAAACAGGAAACTGTGGCTACAATTTGCACAGGCTCACTGAAATTGGACAACAGAGGATTGGATAAATGTTTTGCCTGTTCTGATGAGTCTTGATTTTTGTTGCGACATTCGGATGGTACGGTCAGAATTTGGCGTCAACAACATGAAAGCATGGATCCATCCTGCCTTGTATCAACAGTTCAGACTGGTGATGGTGTAATGGTGTGGGGGACATTTTCTTGGCACAGGTTGGGCACCTTAGAAGTAATTGATCATCGTTGCAATGCCACAGCAACTGCTATCATGTCAATATGGACCATTGTCTCTGAGGAATGTTTCCAGTATCTTGTTGAATGTATGCCGCGGAGGATGAAGGCATCTAAAAGAAAAGGGGGTCCAACCCGGTACTAGCAAGGTGTGCCTAATAAAGTGGCCGGTAAGTGTATATGGTGATGCACTATGAAAAGAGAAAAATCCAACATATTTAGCATTTATAGCTGATTTTGTGAGTTAATTACAAAGCTTCTAAAAAAGGTATCCTCACCAAAATTGATGGAGATGGGTTGTGGGAACACATATCACTATGTTATACAAATAAACATTTCAAGTGAAGACCCTAGTAAGAAATATGGCAGGTGAGCAGAGCCTGGAACTGCCAAAATATCCAAGGGAGATAAGAAGGTAATGCGTGAGAGCACACAGCAACGGTGGCCCATAATACAAACACTATTTTTGGGTGGATTTATTTTAAAGTCATCAGGAGAGCAAGTAAAACATAAATAATGACTTTGTTTTAGCGATTATTTTATATGGCCCTGTTTAATTAGTTTTTTTTTTATTGAGACAGGCTTTTAAACCCTCCCTTGGATAATAATCACCCTGATATCAGGAGACATTAATTGTAGGGATATTAATGATGTCTCACAAATAGGACTTTGGAAGACATCTGTTGGATAGGTGATGATATAATATTAGAATACACCCATCTGGACATTAGTATCAGTTTATTAGTGGAGATGATAAACCAATTACATTGTCATGGATACAATTCTTGTGGTGTGTTGGGGGGTTCAAAGCACCAGCATGGGGGCCTAGCCAATGAGCAGATTACATTAACCCATTGCATGTCACTACTCCCAGACATCCAGGTACACATGACGGAAACCATCCCACTGTGCCCTCTGGTCATATAACATCAATAAATATTTGGAGAGCCACCAAATATAACTTTGCTTTTTTACTACAGAAATGTTGGCCAAAGGATTAATTTACCAAACATAATGGGAAAAAACTGTACATATAGATTGAGTTTGACCTTCATTGCTAAGTTTTAAAGTTTAACAAAGCTTGCAGAAATGTTGGCAGTGCTTAATATTTGGTGTATTAATTATAAGAAAAAAAGAGCATCCTAATTCACAAAAAGTAACGTCTTGCCGCCTATCCTTCTTGGGAGCCACTGACAGCCCACAATGGCCTTAAGGTAGCCATACATGGGTCGATTTCTCACTGATCGATTCCCGATCCGATCATTCCAGGCGATCGTGGAATCGGCGATTGATCGTATTGAGAATTGATGGAACACCACCTTGGCAATCCAATTTGTGGTCGATTTTGACATGAGCCAATCTCCACAATAGCTGTTTTCACAAAATCCATCGATCGGAGAGGCTGCTGCATTGGGCTATGGGTCCACCAATGTACTCCTATTGCCAAATGATCGGCCAAAAAAAACCAACATGTCGGTTCAATGTCCAATCCGATTTTTAGTCCATTCCGATTTTGTTTGGTCGATCTTCAGGGTGGGCAAAACTCAATTGATCGCTGATCGATCTCGTGAACGTGCACGGGTAAAAATCGACCTGCATATAGGAGCCTTTAGATACATCAAGCCTTCAGACAAATGCCAGAACTGTTAAGCTGCCAAACTAAGCTAGGATTCTGCAATTATTCTCTTTGTTCTCCAATGCTTAGTGCAAAGACAACACTGTTTACACTGTATAGAGCTTCACAGTTTGCAAACGGGGCAAAAGTATATCTATTAAGTACTAAGTATTCCCAATAGTTTAAGTCTATATTGAATCAAGACGTATACACCTATTAAACACACATAGATAGAAGCTCTGGAGTTACACATGTCTGGAATGTAATGTGTCACTTTATTAGTACCCAGAACTAGATTATGTGGTCAGATAACCAGTTTCATGAGAAAGAGAGAGGCAGCGGAGTTACCTCTAACTAAGCTAACTATGATCTAGCTTAAAGCAAAACTGTCATACATAGGTTAGAAGATTCAGCCGACCATAAAAATATGACAGTATGACCCTTTTCTGCTGCCGACTCTACCAAACAGCTCTCACATCCTGAGAAAAAAGTTCTGCAAAAGTCAAGCTCATAGTTTCTTCAAAGCTCTTACTCATGTCTCCTGCTGACCTCCATGTTGTATCCCATATTTATACAGTCGAGCCCATAATTATTCATACCCCTTGCAAATTTTGACTTAAAGTTACTTTTATTCAAGCAGCAACTTATTTTTTGACGGGAAATGACATAGGTGTCTTCCAGAAGATAAGAAGATGATGTACAAGAAGCATTTTTGTGTCCAGTCTAAAATTATTCATACCCTTCTAAATAATCAATAGAAAAGCCTTTATTCATTATTCCAGCAATCACACGCTTCCTATAATTGCAGACCAGCTTTTTGCTCCACAGGTATTTTTGCCCATTTATCTTTAGCAATGAGCTCCAAATCTTTCAGGTTGGAGGGTCTTCTTGCCATCACCATGATCTTTATCTCCCTCCACAGATTCTCAATTGGATTCAAGTCACGACTCTGGATGGGCCACTCCAAATCATTACTGAGGTACTGAGGAGAAAACCTAGCTTAAATTTAGCTGCCCAAGACAAGGCTCTCTTAGGGTTGCTCCAGGGGCGTAGCTAGAAATGGGCTCCATAGCAAAAATGTTTATGCCCTCCCCCATCCCAACCTGCCACTCCAATCCCTGCCCTTCCAGGAGTGGTGGGACCCCTTGTGAATATGGGCCCCATAGCACTGCTATGGCTGCTATAGTGGTTCCTACACCACTGGGTTGCTCGACACCAGACTCATACCATGTCTATTTTTTAGCAGGGGTTCTTAACCTGTGGGTCGGGACCCCCTTGGGAGTTAAACAACAATTTCACTGGGGTCACCATGCTCACTGAAAACATTAGAACACTGATGCCCACAAGCAGGTTGGAAAGTTAGAAGGGAGAGTAATGCCCCCACCTAACTCCTAACACTTGGGCAAATGATGTGCGGGCAAATATAATGAAGGGGAAATAACACCCAATTGTGCTGGAAGTGATGTCAGGGAGTGTCACTTCCGGACGGTATTTGAAATGTGGAAGTTACACTCCGTACTGGCACTTCGGGGTTTCAAATACAGAAAGTGACACTTTGCAACGTTACTTCCATGCGGATCGTTGCGGATTAAAAAAGGTTAAGAACCACTGATTAACGGGGTTAGGTTTGTGCCAAGAGGCATCCCTCATGCTGAAAACAGAGAAAAGCCTTTCTCAAACATAAGGATGGAAGCTCACAGTTGTCCAAATTGTATTTGTATATTGTCGTATTAACAGTGATGGACATAACTCAATAATTTGCAGGGAATACTACAAACCTTTGGCATCAGTGGCATGGAAGTTCACTTAATACCTGGCCATAATGACCTCTCTACTTGTCTATAGAGGAAGACACTTATCTCCCCCTCCCACTGCATAGAACAGTATGTGCGCTCTGTGTACATTTCTCGTTCATTCTGTTGTTTATGGAAATATAACGAAATATCATTGCCAGCCATATTTATTAGTAGTGCATATGAAGGTTTACAGGATAGAGATATTGTCCAGTCCTGGACTGTGCCAAACAATCTCTGTATCTCAGCAGCAAAGGTAATTTTAAATTGCCAGTTATACTTATTTGGAGTTTTGTGTCTTTCTTTTTCTTCCCCTGGATAATACAAATACAGTGAGACCCATTAAATATCAAACAATAGAGGACTGTACTTCCAAATTTGGAGCTGTGACTGTTGCCAGCCATTGTTTATTCAGTGAGCTCACAACGGCGTTCATGGCACACGGGACCAAGCTTACCTGGCAGTGGGTGACTGGAACCTGGGAAATGAGTAATATACCATACAGAACGATTCAGTGGTCATATGATGTCATAATACCTGACATCATCCCTGAGAAATGTTTGCTGGGTCACATTTGTCACCCTTTTCTATTATTTGGCAGTGGAATTTGTAACCTCAGGTGACTAATTTGATTAGGCAGTAAAATCATTACCGGAAGGTTTTATCACCTGGTTGGATACAGCATACCTGTGGCTGTCATTATAAATCTACTTTGTCCAGGAAAAAGTTTTAACATTACTTACAGACCTTACCATTTTTTAATGTTCACACAAAATTATTTCTCTAATCCCCTAATTCTTTATTCAATGAAGTGTTCTAGTGCTGTGTTAAACAAACAAAAATGTTTTCGCCTTTACACACTTTTAGTATTACAAGCGACTATTAGAGACTGCAAGCATACCACAGTAGGTGGTCAGAAAGTGGGTGCATGAGATATATGTGCAGGGGTGCACATAGCTTTTTTAGTGAGCTCCTCAAATGAGTACCAGGAAGTGGTGTTTGGTACTCACCCCATATGTAGGATGGTCTTCCTCACTGTCCTCTGCTTCCTACATGGTAGATTCTGCTGCAGATGGACCTCCTTGTCCTTGATTGTTCTTCCGATTAGCTGTCTCCATCCACAGGTCACCAGCTGGCTTTGGGTCAAATGTATCTCTCACAGTACAACACTGTTTGAACCCTCAGATCTCATACCTTAGTACTGCAACCCAGAGATTTTCTGTGTTAGTAACTAACACCTGAGACTACCTGCAGCCCCTATGTCAACCTTTCATAGTCATATTATAACATTCCAACAGTGCTTTTCTCTTGTCAGATACTTGTCATACATATGCCTATGCCTGTATATGTGGCTTGAGTCAGTTAAAGCTTATATAGAAGCGAAATTATTGTGGTGCAAATTTTTGGTGACCTTAGATGAAAATATATAACCTGTATAGCTCAGGAGAATGTGACAGGATAGGGAAGGAATACCTCTTATACGGTAGAACACATGGAATGCAGTATGTTCATGGCTTTATCATGGGCCTGAAGCTAGGACAATCATGACCATTATTTTTACAATAATTGCACAATTGTCTGTAGCGTATAAGATTGTATATGTGTAATAAGACACAGTCTGAAACCACTGCTAATAAAGTTACAAACAAATCATTGTTTCTATGGCTGTACAAGGGCTGCATATGGCCATTAGACTGCAGGTTAAATTCTAAAGTTTCAGAACAATGGTTTTAAAAAGATTTAATACTTTGCACAAAAAGTTTAAATGGTTTTGTAGAAAGTACTTCCTTCTAAAGCATGGGGGTAAAAATATAAACAATATAGTCATCATCTAGCAATAATTACATAATCGTCCTTCTGGTGAGGTTATGTGGAATAATGAGAAGCCTAAATATAAAGATGACCCTACACTTTGTTGAAGAGTCTTGAGATGAGTTTGGGATGCCCCCCTCCCACCTCAGAACATTACTTGAAGTAAAAGAATTTGAGAAAGGATAGGTGGGGGGTCATACCTGTAATTATCAATCTCTTTTCATCTGTATGCTTAACTCTCCATTAGATGCCTCAGCACCAAGGGCAAGATGTTCCTTGTGCCAAAGATATGCAACGCCAAGACTTTGTCCCCAGGATTAACCCATCCAAAGCAACAGGAGAAGTGAGAGATGATCTGGCGGTATTGCATAACTCAGGAATCACTTTATCTAGGAAATCGAGGTTTTTATTATCAAATACTTGGATTTGGTCTTATCTGCTGCAATATTGCGAATATAGCGAGGAAGCCAATTTTTCAGCTTTGAAGCGAGACATGCCCTTTAAGTAAACATTCTTGGTTAAATACAATGCCTTCAGAATTGTTTCAACTTCCTAAATTCAGCTCAGACCTAATATTTGATAACGGATCATTGGTAAGATAAGTCCATTGTGTGGCACAGTCAGATGCAAGGTTCTGGCCTTGTTACATAATGTTGTTGTCCCACCCAGGGCCATGTGATGGGAACTGCTATTTTCAGACACCGAACACATTGTACTGAGTTTGTTCCAAGTGTGTTCATCCATATCCTCCAACAAACAGCTCATATAGGACTGAACTCATGTGAGAAGTGTACAGAGTGAACAGAGACCATTCTGTCATTGGAAGGTTAGGCTCCCCCATCAACAAACGTCAACAACAGGAAACACTGCCTGAGTGACAAGTGAATATTTACGCCATACAACTTTAGTAATGTGTCAGTTACAGACGTCATCACTGCATATGGGGGCCATTAAAACATTGTACAAGTGTAGTGACCCGACAAAGGGCCACAAACTGTATATTTTGTGCTGTGTATATTTGCCTGTAAGGTGCTTCATATAGTTGGT
Source organism: Ptychadena robeensis (assembly GCA_036250615.1). Taxonomy (NCBI): domain Eukaryota; kingdom Metazoa; phylum Chordata; class Amphibia; order Anura; family Ptychadenidae; genus Ptychadena; species Ptychadena robeensis. Next base: position 68,146,752 of record CM070039.1, read on the forward strand.
GTATGTCACGTTAAGGGCTACACTTGATGTTTACCAGTTGCTGGAACCTTTTGCAAGGACAGGTTAATGGTTTTTCCCACTGGTCGTGGAAGTTGCTGCACTAAAATGTAAACCACAACGCTACACAATCAGACTTTGTTTTTTTTACAGAAGCAGACTTGTTTACACCCATACTAGTGAACAGAAGAATAGGCAGAAGAGTAGGGTGGTGGTGGTGTGGGGGGGATGTTAGACTAACGCTGCATAAAAAAAACTATTAAGAGGCTGGCTATAAAAATTCATTCGGTCGTGGCCGAAAGGATGCCCCCTGGAGGCAGGTGACCAAAAAATCTGTGCTTTTGGTGCTGTCAAGTGCCATATCAAGATGTTGGTGTTCCCAAAACACCATGCAAAACTTGAATGGCACTGTCTAGGCTGCCACACTAGGGGGCACATAACACCGGGGGCCCTTCAAGACCCCTGGCAAGACCAAGGTAGCGCTATTTTATCAGCCAGTACTCATACCTGTCAAGTGACGTCATTGGCATCACTTCCGGTATATAGATTGTGGTTCTTCTGCGTTCCATGTACCGGAAGTGACGTCATTGACGTCACTTCAGTCATCCGCCCGGCCTTTTGGCTGATCTAGCAGGGAGAGGGCGTTACTCTCCCTGCTAATGTCCCACCTGCTTGTGCTGATAATGTGCGAGGTGGGACATTAGCAGGGAGAGTTACGCCCCCTCCCTGCTAGATCAGCTCGATTTCAAGAACCCGGGAAAATCCGGGATTTCTTGAAATCGGGATTTGGCCGGGAAAGCTACATAAAAACGTGACTTTCCTAGCCAAAACAGGAAGCTTGGCCGGTCTGCCAGTACTGGGCCATCGCCATTCCTGTTTGATGCTAGACTTATTGTACTACAGGAAAAGGAATAATGGGTGGAGAGACCAGTGGTCCTGGTCCAACCACCCATCAAATTTCTCCCTGCCGAAGCAGGGACGAGGGGACTTTCCTTGGGCACCCTCACTATAAACACGTTACCCCTTGCAAGGATTTTAGAACATATGCACGTTTGGTGGGGATCAAATTATAACAAACAAGGTGAATCAAAGGTTATGAGTTACTAAGGTAACTCTCATACAAGAGCTGATTAATTAATTGTAAAGTCCAAACATAAGAATCATGCGTGAAAAAGTCCAAATAAAAGTTTACAAATCCGCTTGAAGGATGTTTTACATTTATTCTTCAGATTTTTGATAAAAGTCGTCAATAATGATACTGTCCGCAGTGGGCAATGCCCCATGTGCCCCAACCGTTAGTGTGAGTTCAGGAATTTGGTTTCCAAAACACCTCGACGCGCGTTTCGAAATCACGGTCTTCCTCAGGAGGTGTGGGTTAATGTCATGAAGTGGTATCAATGGTAAGTGCTAATCCGGTTGGTGAGCTGCCTGGAGAGAACGAGGGGCCATTGCAGAGAACCATCAGTGAGGGGATGAGTGAGGGCACACCTGAATGGTGGTATTGGGTGATGCACAGGTATGCGGTAAGTAGAAAGTTCTGGAGTGTACAGGTCGTCTGGGTATAATAGGAGTGGTGTCCCTCAGCCAAGGTCCCCCAGCATATGCATATACCAATACCACCTCCCTATTCGCACTAAGAGGCTCTATGGTAAACTATTTGGCTCAGACTTATTGTACTAGTCATGCTGATTAACCTCCTGAGCGTTTCGCCGAGGTTTCTGCACCAAAATGCTGTTTATTATTGAAAAAAATGTTGTAGGCCTGTAACTGACCAATATATGTCCAGACACAGGTCTAGTAGACATCCTGAATATATAAAGTTTCAAACGCTTAAATATTTTTTTTTTATTACATTTAATGATCAAATTAAATAGAAAATAAAAAAATCTGCTCATTTTTTAAATCAACCAAGACTGACAGGCGGGCGGATTACCTGCAGCTTGCCCGTGGCTTAAGGCTCGCTCCTGACGCTTTGGGGGAGTACACCCTTTTGATTTAGCTGAGCCAATTGCAAAAAAAACTGCGCCCGTACTGCATTCATACATCTTGGGACACCTCCATTGATCTCCGGTGAACTGAGGTGTCTCTGGCGGCAATGTGCGATGCTGCAATAAAGACGTGGCATCCCCCAGCTTCATATCATCACCGCGGACGCGCCACTCAAATAGCGCAGAGTGGCCACTGTGCCATTCATTAGAATAGGAAGTGTCCTCTATGCGTCTGGACGCAGTGGATGCAAGCCCTTACAAAGTATTTACTTCTTATCCGTTTTCCTTTATTTTGAACTTGATTGGATATAGTAAGATCAATCCAATCAAATCCAACATAAAAGAAAACTCATTATAAGCAAATACATGTGTTGGTTTTTTTTATGTGTTTTTTCATTGTGAATTGGAGGCAAAAAAATGCTGTCAGAATGAAAGAAAAACCATAAAGAGCAAAAAAAAAAAGTTATTTTTTCTTTTTCAAATTTTGAACTTCTTGCCCCTCCCCATCCTGATGACGTCATCACCCACTGGTGTGATCCCGAACACCAGTGTTCTGAGACATTTTCTCACCCTGAAATATTTTCCTATTCTTACAACTGCGCATGTGCAGATAGCCCGAGTTTTGGTGTCTTCAGGGTTATTCTTCCGATTTTCGGGTGTCAAGGTTAGGGGTTGGGGGGGAGGCTAGAGTTAGGTGGAGTGGTGCTTGATAGTAGGGGTGAGTTTTGTGGATCGGGGGTGAAGTTTTGGGGTTCGGGGGATAAAATTCATCTCCCCTTGTATCATACATCTTTTCTAGTCTCTGACCATCTCTTGCTGTATGCCCATAGTATCTGACTATCTCTTGTACCATGCATCTCTTCTAGTCTCTGACCAGCTCTTGCAGTATGCCCATAGTCTTTGTCTATCTCTTGTTGCATGCATTTGTTGTGTTCTCTGACCATCTCTTGCTATGTGCTCTGCTATTGTGACTGCTAAAGGCCTAGGGACAGCTTGAAATATATGAGAGGAATGTGCATATAGAAGTATTTACCGGACAAATAAAGGAAGGACAGCCAAGTACATTTCTTGGATGCAATACAGTGTGTACCTGCCATCCTCATCCTTGTGAAATCAAAGCTAACAGAGAGTGCAGAGCTGAAGCCGTTGTGTATAACGCCTCTGCCCTCTCCAGTGGGGCCAAAATGTAACTTGTGTTTGTTGTCCTGTTATGAGTGATTGTCTATAACAGAGGAAATGCTAAATGTCAAATATACAGGCTGTGACACCCTCTCACGTGCTAAAACATGCTTCTCTGTACTCTTTGTGTCACCCTGGTTCTTATACATACCTCTTAATGAGCGAGGATTTCTTATCTAAATATTGGGACTTGCCAGGCTTCATATGTGATAACTGCATTCCTTTTCACTTTTATATGCAAGAATGTTTTCCGCGGATTCTACCAGAAGTGCCGTGGGCTGTTCTCTTTTTTTAAAATCAATACACAGAACCCAATCTTTGCACATGAGACGTCCCATCAATTCATGTAATAGGAGTGACCACCCATCCTGGGTGACAACCCTGTTCTGAATCTGGTAAAGTGTACAAATGAAGTAAAAGAAGATGGATAATTCATGGGATTACTAGGTGAAAATGAATCATAAAAAAAGAAAATACAGTCATCACTGTAAAGGCAAGATTTTCAAGAAATGGTGAAGGGATAATGGACTTTTAGTCAAAGTACACTTACCTACCAAGCATAGTCTTGGCTTCTCATGTATACCACTCTACAGTGCCTCCAGCCAGTCATTTGTAAATGATATGTCACATGTTCTAAGACCCTCCATACATAATCAGTCTAGTAGAGCCCCCAACAACAAGATCCCCACCAGCTACTAAACATGGTCTGTGTAGTTATGTTTATATTCTTAGTCGCAATGTTCCTCTGCAATGGTCACCCTTGTGCAGGGACTTCATGAAGACCATCTCTGTAATAATAGAAGTTCCTGAAGGCTCAGAGCAGGGGCACAGCCATGAGCGAGGAGGATGGTAGAAGGAAGGAGCAATACGCTATTATTGCTTCAGGGGCCATTGGATAGTTTCAGACTATAAGCACTGAAATAAAACAAGTGCTTAATTTGAAGGTGAAACCAGAATCAGAGGGCTGCACAAAATATTCTGGTTAAGGGCTTGTTTCCATTGATGCGGTTTGCCGCGGTTGTGTCCGCGCGGCTGCCGCCCCTCCGACCGCATCCATAGGCAAACCATCAGCCAGGCTCCATTGGTGCGGCTGAGTGTGGAGTCGGTGCGGATGTGGATGCGGTGCGGTTCCGAGCGCTAGCTTCAGCGTTCTCGTGCGGAAACTGCAACCGACCGCATCCTTTCACATGTTGGCTGCCCAGAGTCTTCATCCGAACGCACGGACGTACGCGTGCACCCGGATGAAAACAGCTTGGTATATAGACCCTGGATAAGGGACCCTGTCTCCGGGGTGAAGTGGACCCTGTTAGACAGGGTCCCTTATCCTAGCACTATCTATAACCATGACCCATAAACTTATATTTTCTTGTTTACCTGTATACTATATGGACCATTGACTCTATTCATCTGATGTATTGATGTTAACCATTCTAGCAATGCCATACTATAATCTAATGCCATTGTATTCATTAGATTATATGTAGCGACTATCTGTATATAGGTAGGGACTATGTGTATTCATTATATAATATATAGGGACTGTGTGTATTCATTATATTGTATATAGAGACTATGTGTATTATGCATATTATATATAGGGACTATTTGTATTCATTATATAATATATAGGGACTATGTGTATTCATTATATATTATATAGGGACTATGTGTATTTATTATATTGCATATAGAGACTATGTGTATTCATTATATTGTATATAGAGGCTATGTCAATTCTGTATATTATATATAGGGACTATTTGTATTCTGTATATTATATATAGGGACTATGTGTATTCATTATATAATAAATAGGGACTATGTGTATTTATTATATTGTATATAGAGACTATGTGTATTCATTATATTGTATACAGAGACTATGTGTATTCTGTATATTATATATAGGGACTATTTGTATTCTGTATATTATATATAGGGACTATGTGTATTCATTATATTGTATAAAGGGACTATGTGTATTTAATATATTGTATATAGAGGCTATGTGTATTCTGTATATTATATATAGGGACTATGTGTATTTGTTATATTATATATAAGGACTATGTGTATTCATTGTATCATATATAGGGACTATGTGTATTCATTGTATTATATATAGGGACTATGTGTATTCATTTTAGTATATATGAGACTATGTTTATTCATTATATTGTATATAAAGACTATTTGTATTCTGTATATAATATGTAGGGGCTATTTGCATTCTGTATATTATATATAGGGACTATGTGTATTCATTATATTGTATAAAGGGACTATGTGTATTTATTATATTGTATATAGAGGCTATGTGTATTCTGTATATTATATATAGGGACTATGTGTATTTGTTATATTATATATACGGACTATGTGTATTCATTGTATTATATATATATATAGGGACTATGTGTATTCATTTTATTATATATGAAACTATGTTTATTCATTATATTGTATATAAAGACTATTTGTATTCTGTATATTATATGTAGGGGCTGTGTTTATTTGGAATATTATATAGAGACTATATGTAATAAAGTAAAATGTCTATATGTTATAAAGCCATCATACAAATCATAATAAATAATGGTGATATACCAATAAACATAACACACATAGGGTTCAGTTCAGTTTTTTATTACTTTCCAGAAATGTGCGTTTCATGGATATAATACATTTTTTGTTACTAGCGCTGCAATAATGGATTTTGTAAAGTGCAAAGCTTCCACAGTTTTATTAATAGGAAACAAAGGGACGGCAGTGATTGGTCACAGTACAAACAATAATAACAGTCTGATGCCTTTAATCTCAGGCCAGTTGGGCACAAGCCTGAGTCACTGGCTTTAGAACACCCAGATCTAAAATAAGGAGCGCAGCCTGCACCCTCTCTGGGCAAATATTTTCTTCCGTCAGTACAGCAAGATTGTGTACAGACCGTTCTCTCCCAACCAGGATGTAGATCTGAGTGTCAGGGATTGTCAGTGTGCTGATGCATTGATATGAAACACAATGAAAATACAATTTTACCATTTAAAATAAAATTAGCACAGTGTGCATCCAATCAGATTTTACCTGGGGCAATTAAAATTGAATATACCAGTTACTACCCTTGGTCTCTTTGAATAGGGCAAATATAACCTATAAAGGGGTGTTCTCAGGTTTACAAATTAAATACATGATAGATTGGCAAAGGAGGCATTTCTGTACATGGGGGTAATCTCACCAGCTCCTCTCCCCTCAACATCATACCTAATAGATTGAATGAAATGTAAAGCTGGCCCAAGATGTTACAATATCTGCAATGTCCTTAAAAAGTTATATTCATTTACCAAAACTACGAGGACACTGTAGCACCGAATAGACGGCACTGTATATAGATTTACCAGCATGGTAGGAGTTTAATGTCATTAGACCATCTACAGCAATATAAACAGGAATTGTATGCTTTGTGCAGATGAAACAAAAATAAATAGCATTCACAGTTCTTACATCTCTTCAGAAGAATGTCCATTCTAACATAATGTCTGTTCCATTTAAGTGTCAACCACCTTCAGGTCCACTTATGCACTCTCAGAACCTACCCAGCACCGGATATTCCAGTTGCTGTGGAACTACAAGTCCCAGATCACCTAAAAAGTTTTCAATGGCACAACAGTGGCCTAAAACCAGTGATCTGCATCAGGGCTACTTTCAGGAGCGGCCAGCATCTCCGACGTCAGCATTAGAGTATCAGTTCTCGAGTCCAGTGGCTCTTTAGGATAGTATACAGTCTTGCTGCTTCCTGCGCGGCTGTCTCTTCCTGGGCTCTGACTGCGCGCTGGCTCTTCGCCTCTCCAGCGCGGGGCTCAGCAGGCAGGGAAGGTTGACCCTGCGGAGAAGCTCCTCGAACACATGCTGGACTTTATGGTTAAGCTTGGCCGAGGTCTCCACATAGCCACAGTCCCACTCCAGCTCAGCCGTGGCGGCAGCCTGTAGTGCCAACAGCTGTCCAGGCTCTGACTCCATCCCAGGAAAGCGGTCGGTCTGGTTGCCCACGACCACTATGGGAACATCGTTCTCACCCTTGATCCTCAGGATCTCTTGCCTCAGGCGTTCCACCTCTTGGAAGGACTCTAGGTCGGCCAAGGAGAAGACCAAGGCGAAGGCGTCCCCTTGCTGGATTCGCAGTTTCTGCATGGCAGGAAATGAGTAACTTCCACTGGTATCCACGATCTCCAGGTGAAGCCTGAGGATCTCAGGATCTGGCTCCAGGCAATAGACCTCTTCCACTGTGCACCGATGCCTCTGCTCAAACTGGTCATACAACAGTCGCTGGATCAGCGCCGTCTTGCCCACACCAGCAGCACCCATGAAGACCAGGCGCACTGGACTGGGGGAGGACACTGAAATGGACATGGTAGCCAGAGTCGTCTTTTTCAGAGAAGTTTAGCTGCTGTCTTTCAGAAGATCTGGGTAGTCTTTATAGAGAAATCTTCTATTAGCCTCCTGTCCAAGTGGTCAGGCTGGGTTTCAGGTGACCAGACGGTCCTTCTGATGGTCAATGTCTTCTTAATGAGCAGATATTCTAGCAGGGAACACTGTGAGTGCGTAGCTCTCCCTTCAGCAAGAATCTGGGCTCTCTGATGACCTGAGCTGCAGCGATCACATTTATACTTCCTAGGAAGCAGCTCCAGCCAATCACCAAAAATGGATCCTCCTCTGGAAGGGAGGGGGCCAAGGCTCTGTGCCAACAAGCCCACAGAATTTTTTTTTAGAGCTACACGTGTATTGTGTGTACCAGAAGGTAGAGAGGGAGGGCGAGGATCTGGGTGTAGAATGGACAGACAAGATTTTATATCGCTGGCTGACTTAACACTTGCAGCGCCTTTAGAATGTGGGAAGTGGCAGCAATGTCACCTTTACGTTCCTTGAAAATAAATATAAGTAACAAATACATTGTTCATTTGTTGTCCTTACTCCCTATAGTTGTATTACTTGGTAATTGTGGCAGGAGATCTGTTAATTATCCATTATGAACAAGGTGACAACGCTTCATTCTGCACTGAAATCTTGTCACTCTGTGAAAACAGAAAAGTTATGAACTAATTAGACAGAAATTATTGCAGCTCTGTAATCACTAACACATCTTTTTTATAATGTGTAGGTACCTCAACTTGACCTGGTATCGTTGTCTTTTTGTATAGCTAAGCTGGATTGTGAGAAGAAGAAGCACAAAGATCTAACCAAAAGCATGCTGAGAGGAGGAGAGAGCAGAGTGACAGAGAGATGACACAAACTTTCCCCACGCTGCATTTGGGCTTTAAAACTAAAGCTATGTCTCCACTGCGTTGTGTGCTCGGTCACGACCCCCACGTTAAGCACAGTGCTTGGTGGGGTCCAGACGGAGCACATACACAGGCGGATCGTCTGTTCACACATCTGCACGTACGTTAACCCCTGCATTGGCGGATTGGCTCAAAGCCATGTGAACAGAAGCTCCACCAGGCAGATAATGTGTATGTGCTACGTTAAGTGCGGGGGTCCCGACAGATTACACAACGCAGTGGAGACAGAGCCTTAAAGTGGTGAAGGGGTCACAAGGAAGGAAGGTGTATGGGTCACAATGAAGGATGGTGTAGCGGGTCACAGAAAAGGATGGTGTAGGGGTCACAAGGAAGGATGGTGTTGGGGTCACAGGGAAGGATGGTGTAGAGGTCACAGGAAGTGATGGTGTCTAGTTCACTGGATAAGTATGGTGTCGGGGTCACACGGAACACTGGTGTAGGGGTCACAGGATAGGTTGGTGTAAGGGTCACTGGAAAGAATGGTATATGGGTCACAGAGAATGATTGGTATATGAGTTTAAAAAAAAGGATGGTGTATAGGTCCAATAGGGGCTGGTGTAGGGGTCACCCAGGAAGGATGGTATAGGGAACACAGCAAAGTATGGGCCGCAGAGAAATATGGTATATGGGTTCACAGAAAAGGATATTGTAGAAATCACAGGTAAGGATGGTGTATGGGTCACATGGAAAAATGGTGTAGGCTTACAATTAATGATGGTAATGGTATAACATGTGGGTTTGGGTGAGGTGGAATGTTGGTTAGGCCATTGTCCTCATCTACTTAACCAGTAAAGCTAATTTATCAGGATTACCAAGGATGTCCAGGTACATACTATAGTATGATTACTATAATGGACAGATACATTCCTTACACTTATTTTCTGAATAATACAGCAATCCGGTTTCTGTGTTATAATTCCCAGCTGTGTCCTGGTTGTAGACATACAGACACTTCCGGTAATCATTTCAGTGCTGTTTATCAATGAATGACTTTCCAGCGATCGGGAACAGGGAGCCAAATAACATTATTATCTCTGTTGTCATAGAGGTTGGGCAGCACTTATCAGAGCAGAAAGCAGCTCATAATGTGGTGTATGGTCACCTACCACCACCCGGGGGCGACATCACAGAGCCTGGGCCAAACGCTCAACAAGTGGCATCAACCTGCTTTCACGTGAACCGAGAAAATGTGGTGGTGTTCAGTGTTTTCTCATAAACAGCCAGAAAACAGAAAAAATACATATGTGCTGCTGGTTTTTTTTTGCCTTGCATAGAGCAGGAAATGTGTTACTGGCAGGATCACAAAGTAAAGAAAAAAAAACCGTGAAAAAGAAACCATTAGCTAATGCAGCGATTACATCTAGTAGGTTCATATATGGATTTTTTGGCTGTGGGTAAAGACGTTCCTTAAAATTAACTGTATCTTTCTGAAAAAAATAGTACTGGGAAGGGACAAGAAGGTTATTAGCAGCACAATGTAAGTGCTCAGAAAAAAAAATATCACAGATCCCAGTAAAATTACACATAGTTATCATTTTAACACAATATACACTATATTCCATGGGGCCCTCACTTACAACACAGGGTCACTGGCTCTGAATTACAGGAAGGGATTGTTTTTGTATAGGTTTTTACTTGAGATAAAGTTGGCCTCATCCCCTCTACCCATGGCCCCTATGTTTTACAAAATACAACGTGTGTGTTTAATATGAGTCCCCCTTCAGGTCCGCCAGGAGCTTTGGGTCCACTCTCTGCCCAATGCCCCTACCACTGACCTTTGGCTGGACAGCTAATCAACACCTCTGATGTCTCTGATGACCACATTTCTGGTTCTTCTGCTGTTGTATTAGATTAGGGATGTCATGGGCCTTGGTAATGTACCATACAGTACTTAACTCACACCTTGTTTTTGCTCCCTATAAGATGGTGCCCAACAGGCTTGCCATGTATTTTTCGATGTCTTAGAAAAGCTTGCTTCAGATGCCCCCTTAGGGCAGTGGTTCTCTCCCCTTAGGACTCAGAAGGCATGGGGAGGGGAAAAGGAAGCCGACCATGGAGGAACTAGCTGCTTACAGTAAGTAGAGTGTATGTAATGTGTGTGTGTGTACGATGTATGTCTCTGCATGATTGGTGTGTGTGCATATGAGAGTGCAGTGCGAGTGCATGTGTGAGTGTATATGATGCATGATTGCTGTGTGTGTATAAGAGAAAAAGAGAGTTCAAATAAAGTTTGAATCTGAACCTATGTAGTTTAAATAGGGGGGATTGATAAAGTTTAAATCTAGAAATCCCTGCAAAGAAAGTTTAGACCTTTTGACATTACTAATCTAATTTCAAACATAACCTTCCATCTCATAACATTGTACAGTCACCTTTCTTGTCAAGAGCTCATGACTCTTGAAAGTTGATGTTTGGTCATCTAGTCCTTTCCTCCCCAGTCTTGCCAAATGCTGCCTATCATTTAAGTTAAATCCTGAAGGATGGAAGCTATGTACAGCACCTGCCACCAGCCATTTAGTTACCCTGGCTTTACCCATCCTCATGTGGTGGGAGTGTAAAGGATATAAACACATACTTTGACCTTCTGAAGCTGTAATCTATAACTAAAGCAGAACATGTTCCCTAAGCTTCGAGTCACCTCCATCAGTGGAATTTCAAACAAGACCCAGCCTGGGCCCGGCGCTGACTCCCTATTAATGTGGAAGATGTCCAACCAGCGATAGAATTGTGGTGACTTCTAAGCTTACATTTCCACATTTCGTTTCATGTCAAAACAAAAACAAGAACAGCTGAGCGGCTGGCAAAAACAGAGCGCACATGAACAAAGCGGGCGTACGGTGTGGGTGATAAGCTGACACCAGCAAGGTGGGGTGGTTAAAAAGTGTCAGCTTTGCAGTCTTCAAGTACAGCAGAAATATATCACATTGTTAATGATAATGACAAGAAAAAAGCAACAAGTAGGTCAAAGTGACCCCATCGTGAACCTACACTGCCAAATAAAGCAGAGCAGGTCAACCCAAGAACAAAACATTTAATGTAGATGTGGTTTCCAAATTTGTTTTCTTTTATTTATTTCAAGTACAGTTGTTAGGTGAGCAGGCATATTCAACGTTGGATGACAATTGTACAAATGGCCACATGACATGATCACAAACTATTATGTCGGGAGTACAAAAAATTTTATGTACAAGGCTTAAGGGAAAATCTGAGACTCAATGATCATCAGACATCAGTTACGTTTACCCCTCCAGCCTCCCCGACATGGTCCTTTTCCTATTATTAGGCCCGTAGCAGTCCTGAAAGTATGGTGACATTATCTGAAATTGTGCCTCACTCACCAAACTAACAGCATTAACAGGGGTGCACATAAGTGGTACCCTGGTACTCAAAAGGGGCCAAAAACTAGCTATGCGTACCTGCATTATTGTTACAAAGCTCATATGCGTACTAACACCTTGGAGGCACTCTGTGTCTGGGCGGTGAAAGTCAGAGTAGGTATATGTAGGGGTAAAATCTGACAAGAGAAAAGCACTGTGTGACAGCTGGAATATGACTATGAAAGGTTGACATTTGGACTGCAGTTAGTTTCAGGGGTTAGTTACTAAGCCAGAAAATAGCAGGGTAGTACTAAGGTCTGGGAGTTCAAACGGTGTTGTACTGTGGGAGTTACATTTGACCCAAAGCCAGCTGGTGACCTATGGATGGAGACAGCTAATAGGAGGCTAAAGAGGGAACAGGGAGGTCCATCTGCAGCAGAAGTTACCATGCAGGAAGCTGACACAGAGGACAATGAGGGAGACAGTGAGGAAGACCACATAGATATGGGGTGAGTACCAAACACCATCTCCTGGTACTCATCTGAAGTGCTCACTAAAAAAGTTATGTGCACCCCTGAGCATTAACTCTCAGCCAGCTGGGCTTGTCTGGCCTGCCAGGAAGGTCCCATATAACTGTGTTAGCTTTTCCATGAATATTCCACCCGCCTTCTACTTTTATATTTACAGATCTGGTGTTTACAGTAGAAAATTAAAGCATCTGCACAGTGTTTAATTTACTATGCCACATGCTAACGGCTGTAAACAAACCTCCCAGGTTTATAGTCCTTACTGCTTCCATATAAAATCCAGTGATTATGACTTGGTCGTTCATAATCCACTTCAAAAAGAAAATGTTTGAATTTAAAGCGCAATGAAAAGTTTAAATTGATAAATAAATTATGCATTTAAAGACATTGTCAGCTTAATATATGATCAAACATCTTAGCAAGATGCTGGTTTATGTGGATTGGAGAATAATGGGAATATTACACCATGCATTGACCATTGAGTGTGAACAATTTGGTGAAGGCTTTTTATGTTCCAGCATTACATAACAAAAAAAGTCACAAAAATTGCCAGCGGCATTTTTTGTTTTAATAGTCGTAATGAAAAGGAGCACAGTTATTTGACCTCTATAATCCTGTTAGTGCAGGATGTGCTGATTAGTAACCTGGAATGGCAAGTTTTATTCAATTTATTGGTACAGTATGGTACTTTTGCATCTTCAACGTCCACCTACATGTGTGCTTAATGGCGAGCTCAAAGACATCTGCCAAGGAATGGTACTTGTGTCTTCACCAACAGCCTAGTGACATTCACATTTAGTGCCAAGGAGTACATTGTATATATAGTATACATTGGATACTTTGGGTGGATGCCATTTTTGCCATGGCAGTAGGTGTCCTTTAATTTTACATTTTAAAATTATACCAAAGCCCCTTTCTAGAATATTTAAGGCTTTGAGGGTCACTTCATCTTACTTCATATTTTTCATAAAGGTGGTGGACAGCAGATTATCACACCTATTCAAGTGTGCTGGACCTCCTATTTAAACATGACCATATACAGTATATGGAGCTGGCTCTCATTTTCATGCTATAAAAGCCTTCACTCTGCTAGGATAACTTTGCATATGAGTTTGTCCATTTATCCAGAAGGCCATTTGTAAGGTTATGTACAGATGTTGGATTAGACCATTTACGAGAATTTCATAGTGTAGGGCCCCTATATGTATATATTAATGTGCCATTCTACAACTACCATACTGGTGGCCTCAAAACAGGTCCCTGACTTAAATCTATAAGGACTTTTTAGGCACAAAACAATCTTAATGCAGAGGTATTTACCAAAATATTATTAAATGGTCTTTATCATTACAACATCAGGACCATATACAGTACATGACTTAAAACCAGACGCTTTTGCTTCACAGCAATGGTTTAGGAAATCAATAAAATTAATATTTCCCACCATATATATTTACTATTTGGATATTACAAGTGATGGTATATCAGTAATCCACAATTTGAGTATCACAAGTGATGGTACATCAGTCACCCGACGCGTTTCGCCCACGCGGTCAGTTGACTGATATACCATCACTCGTAATACTCAAATTGATAATATATATGGTGGGGAACACTAATTGAAGTGATTTCCTAAACGATTGCCGTGAGGAAAAATCGTATGGTTTTAGGACCATGTGATTTGATGTGTATATGATCCTGATGTTGTAATAATAAAGGTTTTGGTAAATACCTCAGCATTAAGATTGTTTTGTGCCTAAAAAGCCCTTATAGATTTAAGTCGGGTGACCTGTTTTGAGGCCACCAGTAGGGCAGTTGAAGGTTGGATAAAACCAATGAATCCTTAAGCTGTTCAGTAGGGTTGAGGTTAAGGCTGTGTTTAAGACATCATGTCTATGTGTGTATTTTTGTGATGTAGAAAATCATCAGTGTGTGAAAACATTAAATGCAGTTTGAAATGACACTTTATAGGTGAATGTGTACAGTCTATCCATGTAGCCATGGAGTCCCTGGTTTGATTTTTGGCCAGGGCACCTTCTAAAAGGAGTTTGCATGTTCTCCATATATCTGTGTGGGCTTCCACATACTCCAAAACATACTGGTCAATTTTCTACCTCCCAGGCAAAACTGTCCTCAAACTGTGCTGACACATTATTCTGTAAACTATTGCATAATATGTTCACACTAACTCTTTGTTACTCTTTGTCTAACTCTTTGTCCTAATTGGCTGTTATTGACAAATATGTTATTGACCATTAAGTGTGAACAATTTGGTGATGGCTTTATATGTTCCAGCATTACATAACAAAAAAAGTCACAAAAATTGCCAGCAGCATTTTTTTTCTCAAATAGTATATAGTATATAGTCATAATGAAAAGGAGCACAGTTATTTGACCTCTATAATCCTGTTAGTGTAGGATATGCTGATTAGTAACCTGTAATGGCAAGTTTTATTCAATTTATCGGTACAGTATGGTACTTTTGCATCTTCAACATCCACCTACATGTGTGCTTAATGGCGAGCTCAAAGACATCTGCAAATGAATGGTACTTGCATCTTCACCAACAGCCTAGTGACATTCACATTTAGTGCCATGGAGTACATTGTATATATAGTATATATTGGATGCTCTGGGTGGATGCCATTTTTGCCATGGCAGTAGGTGTCCTTTAATTTTACAAAAGCTGTTCAGTAGGGTTAAGGTTAAGGCTATGTTTAAGACATCATGTCTATGTGTGTATTAGTGTGTATTTTTGTGATGTAGAAAATCATCAGTGTGTGAAAACATTAAATGCAGTTTGAAATTACACTTTATAGATGAATGGGTACAGTCTATCCATGTAGCCATGTAGTCCCTGGTTTGATGATTGGTCAGGGCACCTTCTACAAGGAGTTTGCAAGTTCTCCATATATCTGTGTGGGCTTCCACATACTCCAAAGACATACTGGTTAATTTCCTACCTCCCAGGCAAAACTGTCCTTAAGCCCCCCATACACCTTTAAGCCCCCCATACCCTCCATACAATTTCCATCAGATCTACCAACAACTATGTAGTATAGTGACCTCCATGATAGAATACATAGTCTTTGGAAGGTGTAGAAAGGTCCTCATATTACATGGTTTTGGTAGAAGAAAAGTTGGTTGTACAGAAATTGCATGGGAATTGTATGTGGTATATGGGGGGCTTTAGACTGTGCTGACACATGACTATGGTTATATACTCTGTAAAGCGCTGCTTAACATGTTGACACTAAAGCCCCCCATAGACCGGTCGATTCCCTGCCATTGTTGCAGCCGATCAACAGGCGTGCTCGCTCCCACCGAGCACATAAAGGTTGGTTGGCTGCAACTATGAGGGAGCCCACCTTGAGTTTTGTAGAAAAAAAGCCGGCAGGTCGGATCGTACACGGATCCGTCCTGCTGGGTTTTTTTCTGCCTGACTGTGCTGCAGGCTGTTAACTCGGAGGGGGAGTTTCCTCCCCCTCGGAGTTAATTGGCTACAGTCTGACAGGAATCGCGTGTGTTAGTGGAACACACGAGATTCCTGTCCTCTCTGTAGCCGACTGCTCACAGCGTGGTGACGTCACCACGCTGTGAAGAGTCTGCTAAAAGTCGGCCATAGATCGGGACGTCTATGGCCGGCTTAACTCTTTGTTACTCTTTAGTATTTATAGTATAGTTGTCCTACACAAAAAAAGTCAGCAGCATTTTTTTACTCAATAGTCATAATGAAATCTTAAAAGAGAAAAAAATAAATCAAGGGTCAGCGCAGTTATTTGACCTCTATAATCCTGTTAGTGCAGGATGTGCTGATTAGTAACCTGAAATGGAAAGTGTAATTTATTGGTTCAGTATGGTACTTTTGCATCTTCAAGGTCCACCTACATGTGTGCTTAATGGCGAGCTCAAAGACATTTGCAAATGAATGGTACTTGGGTCTTAACCAACAGCCTAGTGACATCCACAATTAGTGCCAAGGAGTAACATAGTATATATAGTATATATCAGATGCTCTGGGTGGATGCCATTTTAGCCATGATAGTAGGTGCCGTTTCATTTTACATTTTAAAGTTATACTAAAGCCCCTTTCTAGAATATTATGAGAAGCTTTGAGGGTCACTTCATCGAGAAGTGATATATTTCATTATCAGCCAAGTACCAGCCCCTGAAAGATAATGGGTAGTTGCGCACAACCTTTAGCAGTGATAACACAGCTATAGTGATAGC
>CM070039.1:68205386-68220164 GCA_036250615.1 Ptychadena robeensis
TTTTTTTTTCTGGTTTTCCTGCCCTAAAAACTGGGTGCGTCTTATGGCCCGGTGCCTTATAGCCTGAAAAATAAAGTACATTTCGGCATCCCATTGGCCATTGCTACTGGCTAAAACCACATGCAAATCCAAGTAGATATGTTTCTTTTATATATATATATATATCTCTTATATTATATATATCTCTTATATTTTATATATATAATTCCTTAAAATGATTGGCCTTAACAAAGCCCTATACCAAAATGATGGATATGGTCTCCCTTCTTCAGCACACGTTGTGATCTGTATCTCCAGTGTTTACAGTGCAGTGCACACCTTTACAACCCCTAGTAAAACATTCAGGTAGGTGGTGCAGACATCCTTCTCATGTTGCTCTCAGTCCTGGTCTGCAGACCGGACCCCCATCTGTGTGCCAATTCCATGCATTGCTGGCATAATTTATGATGGCGTGATGTGTAATAGGCGGCGTGTGACAAGGACGTTATTACCTTTTCTGCACTTACAAAGAAATGCTAGTTTATTGCAATGAGCAGAGAAAATTCTAAGAGGCTGCCTGTTGTCACCATGAGGATGCGCCCACAGTGCTGTGACCACGTCACTGCATCACCCCCAAGGCAATGTTTGGACACCTCTAGGCATAATGTGCACTCATTGCAGAGAACAAGCGGAGGGGAGCATCTTTTCAACAACGTAACAAAGGGCTGGAAAAGGAAAGCTAAAATGGGCACCTTAGTTTGGCCACCCCTGCTGTACACTGTAGCTGCAGTCACACACACTATTGTGTACTAGTTTGGGCCTATTATAGGAGATTGCACATTCGTTTACCTTTCAGCCCACCCATGAGCATCCTCACTCATCCTTCATCACATGCAGGATACAGAGCTGCTGTCACACGTCTGTGTGCAGAGGGACCACAAGGGTGTGTCCCCCTATACAGCTGAGGTGAGCTGAGCTTTCTATTTTGTGGCCACCATGTGTACATGAAGGTAATGATAGAATATAGGATAAACCATCCTGGGGTCACATGGCTCCCCTGTATTAGCCACGGACCTGTCACGGTGTATATGTATACAATGACTATATACAAGGGTGACAACGCTGGCACACACACAGGCATGTACGAGTCTCAGACATGGACGCCGGAAGCCCCCTGACAGGCTCACACAAGGGCCCCAGACTGCCCCGGGTCCCCGGCACACTCACTGTCTCTATATACTCCGACTTGTTATACAGCAGCTCACTCAGCTCCATGGCTCCTCCGGCTCGGCGTCACTTCCGGCGTGCCCTGGCCGTCACATGACCCGCTGTCAGGCCAGCGCTGAGTGGGCGGGGCCAGAGTCAGGGGACACGTGATTCCCGGGATGAGGCGGCTGAAGTGTACGTACCGTGTGCTGTGTGGAAGTTGCGGGCGGCAAAGGGCTCCTTAGTATGGGTAGGACTACAACTCCCAGCAGGTCGCCCGGCCGGTGTTAGTGTACGACGGGCTTGGTCAGCTCTATAGTTCCCGTCATTTGAATTTATATCTATCGGTCATGTTGTCCTCCAGGCTGCCTATGTGCTGTGCGCTGTGGAGACGTGTATAAAGAATAATGAGGGCGCTGGAAATAATAACTTTTTAGTCTTTCTTACAATGAGTATGGAAGGGTTAAACCCCCTGTCAGGTGTTGTATTATGTTAGCAGTGTGGGGGTGAATGTCCCTACTAAACATTTGTGACATAAACCCCTTTTCTGCAAAATAACAGTTTTTGCATAGCGCAAAAACGACCCTGTCTGCAGGACCCCAGCACAGGGCTCAGGCTGAAATCCAATCATCTAGTCCAATGATTGATGTAAAAATACGTGACAACATTGCATCCACGTTCACAGACAATCAGTGTGTGTTGTCAGTATATGATAGGAAGTGGCTGTCAAGTCTCCAGAAGCATTATCACATACAAATAAAGGACTGGTGGGACAAAATAATAAACAATAGAGGACACACTTGGACCAAGGGGTCATAGAGTTTATTGAGAGCCCCTGCCATGTAATAAACGTATTCCAAGAAACAATCTGTAAAGGAGACATGACACTTACCTCGGCTGCTGTCAGTGAAGAGAGCGGTTACCCTCTGAGGGGCCAGAATTGTTTGTCCCCATTGCTGGTATCCCAGTTAAGCTGGCCATACACCTTTAGATCTCTCTGTCAGATATCCTTTGGATCTGCCAACAACTATGTAGTGCCGAGTCCTCTGCCATTGAACACAGATAGACTTGATGGTTTAGAAAGTCCCTCATATTACATGGTTTTGGTAAAACGAAAGGAAATCTAATGGAAATCTGACGGAGAAATCTCAAGGTGTATGGGGATACTTACCTAGTTGTGCTATTACTTTTTAAATGTGGTGGGGGGGGGGGGTCAGGCATCAACTGCATGTAATGAAAGACTCTTTAGTTGTCGTCATATACAATGCCATTGCTGCCCTGGTTCTAGAAAATACAATCTGCCTGGCTGGTGTTCTGATCTTAAGCTTTTTATCATTTCTGTATCAATGACCCAGGAATTGAGCTAATGGTTGCTTGGCTTATCCTACATTTTAGCTGCAGTGTGACTGAAACTACTGAAAACAAAAGGCAATACACATTTATTTTTAGAATGGGTTCATCAATGACAGCTTATATAATCGCTTAGTAATAGATCTTTTTTACATAGCTAGTTATATCTATACTTTAGGGCCTAGGTGCCCAACCTGCGGCCCGGCGGCCACTTTGGGCATTGTTTGGTGGCCCCCCTTGGTCCTCCACATGTGGCCCCCAAAATCCTTTTAATTAATTAAACTATTAATGCATAGTGTATAGCAACTCATCTGTGTAGTGGTTGACACACTGGCCCAGCTTTTTTAATCAACTTTGGCGCTTCTACATCAGTAAAAATAAAAATTTTATCAGGGAAACCAGGTCTACATATAACCGCTTCAATAAGGGCCGGTGGGGGGGGGGGGGGTTTAGTGCTGGCGGCTTTTGACTGCCTGTTGGATCTGGTCCACCACCTGCTGAGATATGTCGATTGGGGAGGGTCTGGATCAATGTTATGTGCGGCCCTTAAGTGATGCCGAGGGCCGCACTTGTGGCCCTCCATATCAACTCAGTTGCCCACCACTGCTTTAGGGAATGTAGTTTCAGTGACATCCTAATTCTTATCTGCAATGGGATGCAGAGATTACAACATTAGCATGTAAATTGTATGCAGACTGAAACTGAGCCAACCAAATGCAACAGCTGCTGTATATGATTGGCTCGCTTTCAGTCTCCACACAATGTATATGCTACTGTCCACATTTTGGCATCTCATTAAACCTCTCTGTTATAGATGTGACAATGATTTAGATTTGTATGCTATAAATTGATATATTTTACAGTCTCCTAATGTTATTGTATTCCTTCTTTCAGCAAGAGATGGATAACATGCAAGAAAAATGTCTCACCCTGGAAGACAAAGCTAAGGTATTACCCTTCACCATCCAAATGTACTACATTAAAATAGCATAAAATAGGATTATAGCCAAAATTTCCACTCTGCTCCAATAGATTCTCCACACCATCTAGTATCATAATCCTATCTAAACGTTAAAGACCTGAAGGATTTTACGCGTTTCACTATGGCTGCAGGTGCTCTGCTGCCTAGAGGTTTTCGTTTGATCTATAAGAGAAAATATTGATTACTATGTAAACATAGCAGGACGGCTTTAATAATTGTAACCCTCACAGTGCTGTATATTTGTCACAGTTATAGAACCCTCTGAAATGACGTGCATAACAGCTGCTATCATCGCTAAATCATTATAGCGTAATATCATTTTACATACCTTTCAGCAGTCATTAGCTGGACAAACCAACCCCCTAAAAACCTTGGGCTAGATCGATGGCCGCTTTGAGCGCGGTGTGCCCTCACGGCCGTCTATCTGGCGCATATCTAATGTGTCCATCCCACAGGATTATCTGACATGACTGTAAATCACCGTCGATGTCCATTGCTTTGGAAAGGGACCGCAGGTCCCCATCCTAAGCTTTGGCTGAGCTCGATGACGCAGAAGTGCTGCGCCTTCAGCTCCTTTGTTATCGGGCTGAGCTTGAAGGCTGATCTGTCTCGCGGGCATCAACCTGTGTATGACAGCTTTTCTCTAAGATGGACAACTCAAACTTTCCCTTTTACTGGCCAACGCAGCAGAGCAGACTACATCAGGGGTCTGCAACCTGTGGCTCTTCATCCAGTTTGCTCTGGCTCAGCGTGCATGCATCCTTATTTCCTGCCACCAGCAGATACGTGCTGGAAGGAAGAGAGAGCAACCATGTAAGGAGCTTTTTCATTCAGTGTGTGGGGTTGCTGTAAGGGAAGAGAGCTCTTGTGTTTCTCCTTGATCTATTGTCCCCCCTTAGCGGTTCTTTAGCTGCACAAGGTAGTCAACAGCTGAATTAGATGAAGAAATCCTCATCCAGTCTCCTCATCTTTAATGGCGTACACAAACTTGAGGGGCAGAATGGGATGTCATTCTAGTCTTTGCCCCTCAGTGACACCTTGGTGGACTTCCTGGTGCATGGGGACTTGAGAAAGTAGATGTCACTGTGATGTCTGCCTTCCCAAGTCCCCTTGCGCACAATTGCAGGATGTCACTGGAGGGGAAGAGCCTTGCTAGATCTTCAGGTTAGTGTTTTTTTCACGCTCCACCCTATTATTGTCATTTTAGGATGATAGGTCCACTTTAATGTAAAGGACGGCATTAATGTGAATGGTACACAGGTTTCTAATGGGGATTGGAAACCGGACGTGTCACCCAATTAAGATGGCAATGCACACAGTGTGAAAGACATTATATGCGCTAGTTTACGGGGAAGCTAAAACCTTTCAGTGTGTAGGTGGCACCATCATCTTCCTGTTTTTAATTGTGTCATTGATATTTTCTATTAAAATAGTTTTCTTCTTCTGGAATAAACTCAGTGTACTTACATTTCCAGCTCAAAGAAAGGCTCGCCTTGCTGAAAAAGGAATACAGAAGAACAGTCAATCGTTTACAGGTACATGTTTTATGTGAGGACTTGGTATAGTAAGGACTGATCGTGGCAACTTGAGCTCTGCATAAACTGGAAAAACCTTGTCCACATGGGACATTTCTAGTATTGTATATTTTTATATTGAATAAATGTGCTAATGTTTTTTCTACCTGATAACTTACATTTTGGCGAGGGCTGGGTCTGCCAAATAAAAGTCCCCATTGAGGATTATTTCAGTCCACATTAAAGACAACTCCTAGTGTGGAGGAGGGTTTCGTTCTACTTTAAGGGATACAAAGCCAATTTGTGGTTCTGCAATGGTTGACACAATGTTAGACACAATGCAGCAGACACTTTAAAATGATCCTGTTTTTCTTTTGCTGCCCTAGTGTTCTGTCAAAGTGGATGGTAGCTCCACATGGGAAGAGTGGAGATGATCACATACATATTTAAGTACCCCCCTATATATATATTTCTCTCGACACCCAGAGATGCACATTACACATTACATTAAATTACAGTGCAGTATCACAGGGGCTGGTATAAAGGTGACTTGTTGCTTTACCTGCATATATATTTACTCATGACATTCACTTTCATATGTGTTCATATGTTTACAGCTAAAATGTTTCCTGAATACTCCTATATATTAACTTCAGTGAACCGTCCTACCTGGCTGTGCTGTTTGGTAGAGGTTTTAAATAATATGACTTACTGAGGTGCAAATGTGTAGGTGTTTATATTTTAGATTAATATATATTTGTAATAAATTAGGTTTAAGATGAACAGGATTTCCTGATATATATTATAAATTAAGTGTAATCCATGCACTTGTTACAGAAATCAGAGCGTGCTGAAAGGGTGAAGTCTCACGTCAAGAGGACCATTGAAGAACAGAACCGACTGCTGAGTCAGGAACACACTGGGCAGGATGGGGTGCCGCTGTCGGCAGGTTGGCCACTTCTTGTTTCCACTATGTGATTTACCATATATACTCGAGTATAGGTCGAGTCGTTCGGTACAAAAATCCCCCTCAGCTTATACTCGAGTCAGGGTCACACATATCTGTCAGGGTGTCTCCTGGTCTCCCTGCGCTGGCAGCTTCTGTGGGGTGTCTGATGACTGATCTTTCTTCTGTATTTGGTATTTTATCTGTGGCATTCCCAAACTGGGCTCTGCTGATGAAATGTAAACTCTGACAACACACTTGGTCGGAAGCGCCATCTTGTGGACATTTTATTAATTGTTACTGGAGATGGAATTTCTACCATCTGGCTTTGGTAATAGCTGCTGCATTTTACAGCCTAGGCTTATACTTGAGTCAAGAAGTTTTCTTGGTACGGGCGAACACTGCTCTAAATTCCAGCCCTCCACCTGCATCTGTCCTTGTCACCGGCATAATCAATGACGCCAGTGAAGTTGACTGGGAGACCAACACCCCTCCATTAATATGAAGGTCTCTGGCATGCCCCGCCCCTTCAGCGTCACCATGACGTCGAAGGGACGGACCCGGCAGCGATATAGAGAATAGCTGCAGCCTTTCTGGGAAAATGGTGTCATCATGACCGCTTGGGACGTCAAAGTCAACCTACTACTTTTCATCAGACCTCATCCACATCTTTGCCTTTGTTACACTGTTTGCATTAGTCACTGGTGTGTTTTTTCATTTGTTATGCTGTTTTGTAGGCCCAGAAAACCTTACCAGTGATGCTCGAGGGAAAGAAGTGCATGAGATGCCCTCTACAGAGAAGGAGAGAAAGTCATGTGTCTCGTTTAAGTTGGAGCCAGAAATCGTCAGCAGGACCCCTCCATACTCTGGGGGGGAAAGCAGCGGACCAGAAACTGAAGGAAGCAAAGCTGATCAATCTAGTCAAACTTCCAGGAGTCGACTGAGGTTAAAACGATCAGCAAGAAAAGTCTGCTTTTCGGAGTCACCATCCCCAAATGTATTTCGTGGCAGTAGTTTTATAAATTTCCAGGATGGAAAGGACAGGCCTGTCGATAAAAGTTTATCACCAGTGTTTAAGAAGCATCCTACAGATAGTATCCCTCTGAGACCAGAACATTTCACTGGTGTTGGACATGAGATAGCTGGTGCTTCTGGGGGTGACCTGTTAAGACCGGGCACATCAAATAATTCTCTGGGTGGAAAGAAGAGTAATTATGACATTTTACCGTCTGGTGGTTCACAAATCACTTCACCTAAGGAGCTGGAACAATATAGTATGGAACGTATATCCCATAAGTCAGAAGAGCAACAGCTAAGCCCTTGTATATCTTTAGATGTAGAGACAAACTGTAGTCCCACTTGTGTCCCATCAGCCTCTCCTTCTTTAGCACTTACTTTGGAAAACCCCACAAATGTGACAATAACTCCTAAAAACCATCCTCTGCCAAATCGCCAAGTCTCTAATGACTGTACTTTGACAGAGGAAGGGTGTAACCCGCTCAGTTCCTGCACCCTGGTCGAGGGACTTTTATTCCCAGTAGAATATTATGTCAGAACAACCCGCCGCATGACCAGCTGTCAGAGCAAAGTTGATCTTGATGCAGTAATAAACAGTCATCTCGGAACAGGAAGAAAAGGATTTAGAGGAAGGCCACGGCGCAACAGCACATCTTTGTCCACACCAGTTAGCACTGGTGATAAACTATCTAACTCAATGACTCCTCTTAGACATCCCTCTGGAGGGGTTACAAAATCAAGGCGCGGAAAGGGAAGGAGGTCTTGTCCTGCCGTTCTCTCTTCTGGTCTAAAAGATGTGTCTGTACAGCTTAAGTTTGGTGGTGAGAACAACGCAACACCAAGCGGCTCACAGAGTGAGAAAGAAAACAATGACGAGACGTTGGCAAGCAAAGAGTCTGACAATGCAGCAAAATGCCCAACAAATGTAAATGATGGTCCTCAGGTAAAAGAGGTGGAGAGATTTATGAAGCTGCTGTCCAATAAGCCATACAGGCTTAGATCTCAGGAGGCCCCTGTTTTCAATGTACAAACATCAGATGGTGATAAAGACAGCAAGCTTTGTCATTTCAGGAGCTCAATGGAAGTCTATGAACCTACAGGTAACTTGATGGTCATTGGTGAAGATAGAAAACAACTTAGGTTAGATACCCATAGGTGTACTGCTCAGGTGTTATTTTGTCAAGTATCTAATTATCCGTATTAGTCAATATAATGGTTGTCATAAACAACTCAAAACTCTAGTTTTTTTTTTCTTTATTAGGTTATTTTTCCACGGCATCAAAACCCCTCCGTTTGAGTGGAGGGATGTTGGCGCATTACATTACAATCAATTAGCATGTTTCCACATGCGTTTGTTATTGAGCTAAAATCAAAGTAGATCACTACTTTGACATTAACGCAACGGAGCCCAACGCAAGTTTGGGTGCGCTGATTCACCCATTGACCATTAATTTCATCAGTTACCAACAGATGGTAATGGACAGTTTTCTTTTAAAAAAACAAAACTACTTACACAACATCACTTCTGGTCTTGTCCATTTATCACTTCCGGGCCAGCGGAGAAGATGAATGGGCAGAAAGTTCCCTCCATCTGTAATGCATGCCTTACAGGATGTCCATGGATCTCCTAACGCATTATAGATGTGTTAGACGGTAGGGACCTTGGTGGACTCACGGACACCATGTACACATAGTCTAAATGGATTACTTTGTGGAAGGAGAAACATATTTTTTTATGTAGGAAAACAAATTAAAGTAACTTGTTTCTCTTTCCAAAAGTTATTCTAAAGCCTCTTCCTAGTAATGATAGAGCTTGCTTGCATCTTCACATAAAATGCCAATCTCAGACTCTTTCTAGTAATGATAGGGCTTCCTTGCCCTTTACATATACATTTTTGTTGGCCAAAAAGATAGCCTATCATAATAGGAATGTTAGGGAAGGAGAGGAAAAGCTGGCAAACTAAAACATTATATAGCAGTGACTGAAATCTGTCCATTTGCTATGTACCGCTCTATTGATGGCAAGTACAGATTTGGCTATTTGATTAGCATGGACAAGTGTTTGAAAAACCTCTGAATACAATAAAAAATATGTCTACCTGGCAAGTTATTTACCCTCCTATTGCAAAGTACTAAAACAAATGTGACATAGTAACTTGATTTGGAATTTGAGAATGTCGATGATTGAGGCAAAACTCAAGAAAATTATGTGGTTTTGATTTTAATAATCTTATCCACATACAAATTGTTAGTAAATTAATTTGTTTCTTTGAACAGAATTTACATTTTCCATCACATTTTTCCATACTAGCTTATGTGTTATTAGTAACTTCACACAGGTATAGTTGTTACTAGCTCCTTGTAGATGTCTGCTTCTCATGTCGGTTACAGGTACACTTTAATTCTAGAGTTCTTGTACAAAGCTAAAGGGTGTAGCATTGATTTATGTTTTATTCATTGTGGTACAATTTTTTTTCAAGCATAACTAAGGATTGTATGTTTGTGATGTCTTCCCTGCAGGATCACCATTGGCTCTGCTTTGCGGCAGAGTTAGTCTGGACTATTTGTCTCAAAGTTTGAAAACTACAGATTTCCATTTACCAGATGAGGACTTCGGTATTCTGAAGCTTGAAAAGCTGAAGTCTGTGAATAACCTGGAACCACTTGTGTCCCCTGCACCCAGGGACTGTTGCAAGCATCCTAAGAATGACAGTATTGCAATGCTAACTCCTGGTAGCTCAGTAGTGCGGCAGGAAGGGAATCTGGAGGTTTGCTCTGAAAAAACTAAGCAAGATTTTAAAATATTAGAAACTGACAAACACTGTTGCAGAGTTGATTTGCCTCTTTGCCAAACAAGCACTTTAGAGAATGATGATCTAGCGCTATCAGCCAAAGTAGAAGATGCACCACAATCTAATATAAGTGAGCCATCGAATGCTATGCTTTCCAAACTGTCACCTGTCATCAATATTGTTTTAGGTTTTAAAGAAGACATATGCAAAGATTTCCCGTTCATCCCATCGTCTGATATTACCAATCATAATGACACAAGCATTGTTCTGGAAAGAGCCCTTCCAGATGAAAAAACACAGCAGAATACTGCTGATTCCCTGAAGGATGGGAAAGAACAAACATATATTCCTTTTACTGGAGAATTAGAAGCTGCTGAGAATCTGGAGGCAGATTTGGATTCTCACAAAATTAAAGACTCCATTGATGACCCCACAGCACCAAAGAGCCCCGGCAAATTTTCATCTTCAACAGAACTGAACAGTAGTGTCCTCTTCTCAACTTCGTTATGTTCTGTTCCTATAGAGAGTATCAATGATGTGGTGGCTTTTCCCTGCACAGCGGGGCTCCCTTTTTTAGGTTCAACTCCAGCTATCTGCCCTTTAACACACACCAATAACATTGTAACTCTCAGTCCAGCATATCAGGGTCAAGAGGAAGTGCTGCACCCAGAGGTCTATGCAAAAGAACCTACATTGATATCCCTGAGCGGTTTGGGAGCTACTGGAGGTACAGAAGACACCAAGCAATGTAATGATGTACTAGAACAAGACAATGTGGTAGAAAATCACTCAGAATATCAAGAAGATCTACAGATGAGCAAAGAAACATGTATTACTGTAAGTTAATGAACTAAAGAGAGAAACGTACGCTCCCCACATACTTTAGTTCTAGTTTAGACTTAGCAGAAGGCACTTTGCAGAGAGTCCACCGCTTTACCGTAGTGCAGTACAGTCAGCAAATTTAAATGACTACCAGTGTATCTTCAGCTCCAGTTAATACGTGCCATGCCGGAACTTTGGGATAAATAAGTGAGGTTTGGGTTTCAGTTTGGGCACCCAGTCTCTAAATGGTCTGCCATCACTGGCCTAGGAGGAGGCATTCACTTACATCAGTGATTTGTTTGAAAAGAGAAAGGCCACACATATGGACAGACTTTTTGGAAAGTAGAGTATATGTATGGGGGGGGAATGTTTAGAATCCAAAAGGGAAGAGCTCTGACTATTTCAGTGTCATCACCTTTTAGGTCAGGCTTCTTAAATTATAAGATTATATGTTCTGTTTTCAGAGGTTATCACTCTACTACCCCCAGGTTATATCTGAGAGACCTAATAATGAAGAGCCAGAGGTCGGTACTGTTTTGGGGAGTCGCCTACATTTGCTTTCAGAATTAAAGGTCAGTACAATGGAAATACCATTTCACCCAGGAAAGCTTTTTAACTTTTTTTTTGCAACTTTAATGTCTGTAAACCACAAAGATCTGTTAATTGGGTACATTAAAGGTCCTGAATTGTAATACAATTCTCTTCACCTCAATATCATGTTTTGTATGTTGTAATGTGTCATGGGGAAACCGATAAATAAATTAGGACTGTTTTCTGCCATTAGAAGAAAATAATGTATTGCAGCATTTATTGAAGTTTATCTGCGCAGATTTTTCCCTGTAAGATCCAAGGTAGGTAAAGTCAATCTAATTCAGCTTTTGTGATAGTGTGGCAACAATTCTGCACTGCTCCTTAATTTTTGGATGAGTTTCTGCACTCTCAAACGCTGTGTCAGCCTAATGTAAAATTAGGATGAAAATAGGCGTTGCTTTGGTCACTGCTGATTTACAAACCTGCAGTTTTTCAGTCAGCGCCTGATCACACCTAGTCCTTCTCATTGCTTTTTTGATTGAAAGAACTGACTGTTCTGCTCAAAGCTTTTCACTGTGAGCTGTATTATTTAGTAGGGAAAGCATAAAAGACACAATGAAGGGTAGATTTAGTTCTTCAGAAAGTGGATTTAATGCAAGGCTGTGGAGTCGGTCGATAAATTGTGCGACTCCTCAGTTTTTGATACTTCCGACTCCTCTGTATTTAATATGCTAATGCTGATGAGCAGAAGGCAGCAGCCGCAGCTGTTCTAATATTTTCCATAAAGACTCATGTCTCCAAGTATTGGAGATTGAACAGGGTTTTTGAACATGTTGGAACCCCGTTCAGTCGAGTTTCTTCGAGCTGGCTCTATTGATCCCGCTTGAAGGAAGGCACACGGGTAGATTTGTAAACAGATAAGAGTACAATCAATCACCATGAGCTCGCAAGTTGATTGATTGTACTCAAATCTTTTTACAGATATACCTGTGTGCGCCTAGCTTTAGTGTTCTGATCTTCTGCTGAAGATAGGGCAGTGGAAGGCTCCAAGAAGAGGCAGGGCGAAGGGGCACTTCAAACATGATTCATGATTTCCCTTGAATCCCATGGTCATGTATAAAGTTGAAGCTAACAAGTATTTATCGCCTCAGCTGAATGACAGCGGTTTTTCAAATGTTTTACAGCTTCAGCCTTGAACTATTGGCGATCCATTCCCTTCACTTATACAAGCGTCTCTAGTCCGGCAACAAACATTTACTTCATTATCAGCGAGAGTTAGGCGAGGATCACAGTGGGCGCTGCGTTCCTTGTAACAGCGGAACACAATGAAAAGCGGTGCCGCACCTTAACTGTGCATTACGTCCCATGTAGTGATGCATACAGTCAATGTGCAGCATGCTTCATGGTCATGTGATGTTTTCGTTTTGCGGTAATGTTATGCACGGCATGCATTTATAGCAGAGAAGTCGTATATTATTATTATTTTTTTTATCCCCATTTAAATTTAGTCGGAGTCGGTTAATTTTTTTCTGACTCCAGGTACCCAAAATTGTGTCCAACTTCGACTCCACAGTCCTGATTTAAAGCGGATGTAAACTCTAAAAAAAATAAAATAAATAAACATATATACACAACTCACTTACATCATGTCTTTATCCAGGGACAGCAATCGCTAAAAACAAAAAATGATTCCTTTTCTGCCTGCTTGCTTCCACGCCGCCAGTGTCCAATCCTCCAGGCTACAAGATGGTGGAGCGAGACTTTACGGTCTTGCTCCCTCCACCAATGCGTATCTTATGCCTGCCATACACAACCCGATGGTGTGCAGGCAGACCTGTCCCGATATGTTCCAGGATGCTAATGTGATGACGTCATCACGTTAGCATCCCGGTGCATTATGGGGACCCTTCAGTCGGCGGCATCCTTTGTGTGCCGGCCATAAGCTGCAATGAAGACGCCGTCTTCATTGAAGCTTATGGCATCGGCTTGCGCCCATGTGGGCACATGCCGATAAGTGGCCGATCTTTAACCTGACCAACGGCGCGAGCGCGCACGCCCGTCGGTCAGGTTAAAAATCGGCCGCTTATCGACATGTGTATGGCTAGCATTAGTCGGGTAACACTCTGCCCTTTCCGTGCCCCCCGATTCAGATGTTGCTGGCTGCGGGCTTGGTAGACGTCAGAAGTGATGTCACATGTTCCCTTGTGGCCGCCACAGCAGGTTGTCACTAGGAAGGTGAAGCACCGTTGTAGTTTTAAAGTTTTACTGGATAAATATCTCTGATTCTATCTATTGTCAGCACCAGAGGTAGGTCCACTTTAATGTGTATTCTGATAACCTTGCCCTTGAGTTGTTTAAACTGCCGTATTGTCAAATAGTTATGGTACCATATGTCTTATGTTTAGGTCATTTGTTTGTTCATTGTGTTAATAGGACAGCTGCCGTGGTGGTTGTGTAGTAGATCTGTGCCCAGTTTGGTGGACCTTCTCTGAAAGTACAGAGCTCTGCATTGTATCAGCAAGCGAATCGTCTGTTTGCCTTTGGAGACCCCAAGCAGATAGGACCTGGGAATGTGCTCACATCTGGAGCTTTACGGAGGTAATGATGTCCATTATTACCCTAATGACAAAGACTTTTGTATTAGATTAGAGGAAATAAGGGGTTAACTCCCCTTAATTTGCTGTGGTACAGCTGCCTTTTTATATTGTTCTTCAACCAACTCACCTGGCACCACCATTCTTTATAACACAGACTAAAGCCCCCCATACACCTTTAGATCACTCCATACAATTTCCATTAGATCTACTAACAACTATGTAGTGCTGGATCCTCCCTGATAAATACATAGTGATTGGAAGGTATATATCACTGCTATGTAGTGCCGGGTCCTCCCTGATAGAATACATAGTGATTGGAAGGTATATATCACTGCTATGTAGTGCCAGGTCCTCCCTGATAGAATACATAGTGATTGGAAGGTATATATCACTGCTATGTAATGCCGGGTCCACCCTGATAGAATACATAGGGATTGGAAGGTTTAAAAAGGTCCTCATATTACATGGTTTTGGTAGAAGAAAGTTGATTGTACAGAAATTGTATGGTAAGATTGTAAGGTGTATGGGGGGCTTAGGATGAGGAAAGGGTAGCAGATCACAATCTTTGTCTAAATACCTAAGAATAAGTATGTGCTTTTATTCATAGCTTTCATCGTTCAGAATATATTCATACATATTATCCACTAGATCAGGGCTACTCAAATGTAAATTTGAAAGGTCCACTTACCACATTTCCATTCAGTCTGAGGTCCGGAGTTTGGAATTTTACTGTGCACTGCCGGCGGATCGGCAGTTTTCGCGGCGCTGACCCGGTCCGCCGGACAGAAGCATGACGTAGTCCAGTACATTTATATAAATATTCTCTCTATCGTCTATACAGGACACAGTCTCAAACATATATATTTAATTACTAGACAAGGGGCACCTCACAAGTATAAATTGAGGGGTCAGTGGAGGGTGAAAGGGGTAGGAGGACCTAAGGAGCCCTGGGATGGCCATTTTCTCTGCTCACAAAGCTTTCTTAGGAAATATTGATATACATTCAAGCTTTTATTAACCTTCCTGTGCAGGGGACCCCTAC
>CM070039.1:68231156-68241819 GCA_036250615.1 Ptychadena robeensis
GCATCTCATGCGGTTTTTAGCGGCGGCCATTCACCTCTATGGCTGCGGTCAGTGCTGGGCTGACCGCGGCCGCGGACTAGCCCATTCAACTACATGGGCGCAGTTTCGTCCGCCCTGTAGTGAACCGCGGGCTTCCGCTTAAGTGGAAACAAGCCCTTACTTTGGATGGGGAAGCTGCAGCTGCAAGTCGGATGCACCCACCTGGACATATCTACTAGTATGGCACCGTGATCCAAATGGTTGGTAAATTCCTGGCCAATCACATTACTTTGTATGGGGACCAGTCTCCCCATCCAAAGTAGCATCCAGCACACAAAGGGTGTGCTCCAATCCGGCTGACGCCAGTATGCTGCAATCGGCCGCTAGAGAATCAGGCGGGGATTGTACTGTGTATGGCTGCCTTTTATTCTAAGCTCTGTTGTAGATTGAATTACAAGAGGTTGGTTTTAATTTAAAAAAAAAAACATTTTTACTTAAGGTAACAATTGCGCTGCAAGCTGTTACCGGGTTAACCTGTGTAGTTTTGACACTAGCCCCAAGTTGGCACAAACACCCTACGGTCTGCATTTTTGCAAGCGCAGCACATTGCAAGCAGCTTTTTTTTCACCACGGAGAGATGCAGTCAGTGGACGTGGTAGCGTAATCGCTAATGCATCTATTGTCTGCAAAAAAACGCAGGCGCACCCCGGCAAGTGTGAATGAGCCCTTACACCTTCAGCGGGTTCTTTTTGGGAAGCCTCAATGAATTAAGTGGCCATATATATAATTTACCAATAAAAGGACCTGCTGCCTCGTCAGATTCTACACTCCGGTCCATACAGATTTTTATTTAATTCTTATGTTCATTTCTTCAGGGCATTTCTTAAATTATACATAGAAATACTGGTAGGTCACATTTACCCCAAAAGATCCTTAGACTGTGTAATTGACATGGCTAAAGCCCCCTATACACCTTTAGATAACTCCATACAATTTCCTTTAGATCTACCAACAATGTAGTTCTGTCCTCCCGGATAGAATACATAGTGATTGGAAGGTATATATAACTGCTATGTAGGGCCGGGTCCTCTCTGATAGAATACATAATGACTGGAAGGTATATATCACTGCTATGTAATACCGGGTCCTCCCTGATAGAATACACAGTGATTGGAAGGATTAGAAAGGTCCACATATTACATGGTTTTGGTAGATGTGAATTGTACAGCAGTTGTATGGAAAGATAGTAAGGTGTATGGGGGCCTTATGGGATAGCATCCTCTGTTATAGGCACATGTGAACACATACATGGCCTTGCATGTGTAATGGAGCCTGTGGCGTCCTCTACCATGTGATTTGGCATGTTGTAGTCAATTAATGCGTTAAACCACGCTGAAAAGCATGGTAATGGATACCATGGAAATAAACCCTAAGAGGAGTTTGTTTTACCCATAGCAACAAATATCTCTCACGGTAAAAAAAAAAAGGTTGGCAACTAAAATGTGATTGGACGCTACAACAAACATGCCCACTGTCCTAAATGATGACCAAGATATAGATTCTTTGGCAGACGAGCCATGTGACAGCCTCAATGACACCCCGTGACCTTCCCCTCCGTCCTTATTGGGTGCACCAAGATGGCGCGGGGATAAATGACAGTGGGTAAACCAACATGGCGGAGTGTCGCTTCATTCTGTACAATTTCATTTCCACACACCACATGTTGTGTTGAATTCAAAGAGAACAAACTCTACTCCGTTCCAACACGGTTTTCTTGCGCTAACAGCCCGCTTTAAGGAGAGGCATCTCTATCCGCTCCGAGTTTCTCTCTATGGTCACCGGCTTCTCAATCCCGCCCACCGGAAGTCTCGTTGGTTCTGTCCGCGCCGTGGTGCAGTGTGGGTAGCCGCTGTCAGCCATGGCGTCCCGTGCCCTCTGTGTGTGTGTCCGCGCAGCGCTTCGCCCCGTACCCCGGCGCTCTGTGGCGGCTCTGAGCGGAGCCGTGTGCCGGCAGCGCTCCACCCTGAGCAGACATGTGGAGCCGGCCCCGCTCCTTAGCACACAGGTACAGTGCGGGGTCAGGGTCACCTAGGAGAATGGTGGTGGGGGGGACAAGGCCTTATCCAAGGTGGTAAGTGTGGTTACCCATAGCAACCTATCGCAGGGTACTCTAATAAAGACACGCAGCTCCAGGTGAGTTCTAATTGGTTGCTGTATGATTTGTTCTAAGAGGAAAGATCATGGTGCCGCCGCTCACCTCTCCTGTGCTCTGGCTGTCATTGTGATCCTGCGGCTTTAATGCACACTGAGCATGGAGATCCATATGTATGATGAAGTGTGTGCATCCTTCCCTTGGATTGTAAATGTGGGCTCATGTGTCTGCTCCACATGCCGCTCACTCCATTCTTTCCATCCATATGTGTGGCAGATGGGGTGAGCGCTGTGCTTCCATAGAGGAAGGCATAGGGGCGCACACTTATCATCAGGTATCTGGTGAGGCTGTTTCCCCATAAATAAGACCCCGTCTTTTATACATTTTAGGTGCAAATTGCACTAGTTCTTATTTCTGGGTTAAGAAGAGGTGAGAAAATGCCACATGTCATGTCTTCCCTGAATATGGAAGCTGTCTCTGGGACAGGGTAGGTCTTATTTTTGGGGAAGGCTTATATTAGAGGTATGGGGGGGGGGGGGGGGGGGGGGGGGGGGGGGGGGGGGGGGGGGTGATAGCAGCTAGGTCTTTCAGGGTAGTGATTTTCTCCAGAGCAAGGTTACTGGTAAGTATCTAACACTGCTGGGCGCTCAAGGGGTGTGGGGTCACGTCCGTAACACACATTTGTATAAGTTCAATATTTGTAACTTGTTATCCTACAGCTTTAACAATTCAGGGATGCTAAGTATGAAGTTATACTCTTGTAGTCTCACCCTGCCAAAATCAGAACTTTCTTGTGGTTTAATACTTGGAATGTGTGACCTGCAGCATCTTCATGATCAAGGTTTAGTTGCTCATAGTATTGAACTGGAGGGCCAGCATGGCCACTAGTCAACCAGCGTCCTGGTTTTTCCAAGAAAGGTTTTCTTAATGTTTCTTTCACATTGTCAAACACTGAAATATTCTGTGAGAATTGATACTTTGACCCAGAAAGGTAAAGAATACAAGTCATCCCTAAAAAAACATTTTAATGTATGGGAGGTCAGATTGCTGTAGAGCCGTTGTTCTAGTTGCACCTGTGGTCAGGATATGAGGAGCACATGGCACGTCAAAGTTTCTGTAGGATTTGGGAACCCATGGAGACCTAGTAAGATCTATGTGTGATCATTCTTTAATGACCTTTATTATACAGATTCCAATGACTACATATCTCCTACACTTTGTCTGCAGGTCTCTGATTACTTACTTCAGTCATGTCGCCAGTACAGCGGTGGTCCTCCCCTTACCTTGGAAAGCATTGCAGAACGAGTTTTATATGTATTGAAGCTGTATGATAAGGTCGACCCAGAAAAGGTGAGTCGGCTAGTCTTACTAACATCTGGTTTGCATTGTAGACATTTTATGTGCTGTGGAGTACCCCATGTACATTGCCAGACTACGGCTTCAGATCTGCTGCTTTATATCACTCGGTCTGTGCTATAATCTCCTTCTTTTCCTTAGGAATGCTTTTTTTAATGCATCACCCTATTATTGTTCTCATTCATAGGATTAGAAGTCATGTTAGAGCCTAGTCCTTTGCAAAATGACCACTAGAGCATATAGACCATTTCAGTAAGAAGTTTACATTGCCTCTATTGAGTTTTTTTCTTTCACAGTTATGATTTTTACTTTTTGTCTTCATTTCCTGCCCAACTTTGTTTAACTACTAACCGTCCCATGTTGCAAGGCACTTGACTCATCATAGACTTAAGGGTGGGCAAATGTTTTGAATCATGGGCCACAATGACAGAAGTGCTGGACAAAGAGCCTGTAAGGGCTGCCCTTCCCAAGTCCCGCCAGCCTGGATGGGAAATATAAATAGATTACATAGATAAGTGGATACATTTTCCAAATCAGTAATTATCATACTGCCAGCGAGGGTAAAACATTAATTAAACATTTAAAATGGAGATAATCATCCTTAAGGCATTATCTCCAGGTATTACGGGAACAAGAAGAGTGGAGCCAGAGCTTTTGACACCAAGGTGACAAAGGGATTCTTATTATCCTGCATTTTCCATGTTGGAAAAAGCAATCTTTCAGTTTACATCCAGCCATTGAAGACACCTTACATTGCTGGTGGTAGATCTAGCAGAGATTTTGTGTTTTTACTATTTAGTAAGCTTTAGGCAGATGAGACTAGAGTACATTGTTTATGTGCTCCACACATTGCTCATATTTTGGGACTGTCTGTGCTCTGTCAGTGAGCTTCTGAGAGAATCATGCCTGGCATAAGTAGGTCCTGGTTCTCAATGTTGTACAGAATTTTGTTCTGTCTAAGTTTTGAGTTGTCTAAGGATATGTCTCCACTAGCTTCAAATGCAAATGCATAGAATAAGCAGCATGCGTTTTCCTTGTATTGAGTTCTTATTTTACATGTGTCCAGCACCTTTTTCTTCCAAAAACCCAGTGTGGAATCACTGGGACAAGGAATGTTGTCATGAATGTCATGGTGTGAGCTAATTGGTCTCCCTTTATAGAAACGGTGAAGTAAAAGCATCCATAACACAAGCTCTCCTTTACAAATGAGCTCCATACACTCTGTTTGCATGTGGATGTGTTGACGCAGGGAAAGCTAAAGCTCCTGTGTAAACTGCCCCATTGCTTACCATGGAAAACATTGGTGCTGCAATTCTGAAGCTTCAAAACACCTGAGGCCAGTGGAGTGTTATCTCTGGTTTTCCTAAAGTGTTCCAATTGTGCAGCAGATTTATAGTGGTAGTGCTATACTTCATGCTAAGTTTAATTGGTGCTTTTTAACTGAAATACTGAATGTTCACGTCTTTCAGCTCAATGTCAACTCTCATTTCATGAAAGACCTGGGATTGGACAGTTTGGACCAAGTCGAAATAATCATGGCAATGGAGGATGAATTTGGTAAGATGGCGCTTCCCTGGCTCATCATCAGTACCTTCCTCCTATTATTATTATTATTATGATTGAATCCCATGGCACCATCATCTTCTGTGGCTCTGTACAATGCAGTTAAATGTAGGATCGTTATTTCAAACTGTTTATAACCAGTGAAACAATGATGCATGCAATGTTTAATATAACATACAGAAAATGTTAGAATCGCCACAGAGCCCTGACAATCTATGCCTGCAGTCTATGGGTGGGAAACTAAAGCAAAATGTTGGTTTGGCGGCCGTTACCTAGCACGGTTTAGGTTGAGCATGTTTTGGAAGGATGACAATGGCCACTCCCTCGTACAGCTAAATCAAATGCATCTCACATTTGGCATCTAGTTTAAATATGTAGAAATCTGGAACTTGCACAGACCTTGTATTGTCAGGATACAGCCTGTACCTTCTTTGTGCTGCCTGCCACTCCAGAGTGCCATTGGAGCCCTGATGAAAAGACACCACTGGCAATTATCAGGGTTTTCCCTATCCATGGTATACAATCTTTAAAATTATTTTTTTCAAACCCTCATGTAAAAAAATATTATTCCAACCTACAAGCAATACTTGATAGATATTATCCTTTATTGCTATTTTCCATTCATTGTCTTCCTGTGGTTCTCAAAACCACATATGGTGCACATATTGACATCCCTAGTGCTCAGCCGGATCATAGAAGAGTACACAGTACACATGTGGCCAGGGAAACCAATGGCCCTCCATTAACATGGAATTCGAAGGCTCCCGCTGTTAACTGCATATAAAGCACACAGCTTTGGGAAAGTCCAGTGTAAACTATATTTATAATATCCCCTGCCATGTAGTGAAAAACGTTAATGCCATTATGAATTTTATTGCGACAAGGCACACATTTTTTTCTTTATTACATACTGCGTGACGCAGGTTAATGAAGGGAGCTGCTTAGCCCTTAAAATGCATTAGCTTCTCATTCTTGACTATATGTTGTCACACTCATTGTAAGGTTTACACTGGGCTCCCCTCCAACTTAAATGTGGTGGTAAATTTAATCCTAAATTGGCTGAGGTGACCATGGGAAAAAAAACAAAAAACATCAAATACAGCTTCCAAATCATAGGACCGGTAAGCTGCAACATAACGTTTGGTACTTTGTATACCTCACCTGCAAAGAGTGGATGCCTCTTCATATACTCTTGGTCTTTGGAACTTTTAAGTCCCATCTCTTTGCATGTCTTAGTGTAGGAGAAGGCATCTTACACAAGCTTGGCTTGAGGTATTACATTAGTCAGTAAGGGACACTGGGGTTGGGTGAAATTAATATTGACAAAGCATTGCATTTTACTTGTCTTCTGTAGGTAAATGAAAGGTCAGATTTACCATGGGGAAAGCTACTTGGATATTTTGGTTATAGTGCACACTTTATAGGAAAAGGGTGGTGTATTGGGTCAAAGAGCATTATTCCAAAAAACCTTTGGACTGCTTTTCATTTGTGCGAACTGTGAACAAGACACATCTGCCAAGCTAATGTTTGTTTTTCCCAAGTAGAAGTTGTGGCTTTCCATTACAAAATGTTGAGCTAAACTTTCAGTCAGGAAAATGTATCTCACCCCCCCCCCCCATTTATAATTATGATGGGGTCAACTTCTCCTGGACACTGTTAGTGATATGACTCTGTAAAGGGCTGTGTAATATGTTGGGTCTAGATAAATGAGATAATAATTCTTCTGGAAGTGCAGGGAGATATGAGGGTTTTCCCCAACTTCCTCCCTGGTTTTCAGAGTTGAAACGCATTCAAAGTTTAGGTGCACTTTAAAGCAGGGTTTAACTTATTGTAGAATACCCTTTCTCATCAAAAGACGAAAAGTTGTCCATTTGTTGATCATGTACCTAGGTTCCTCTGCTGTAGTGAACACAACTGGTACCTGACCCAAGTCTACCTTCATAAGCTCAAATCCTTTCTTCTGTATACAAAGGATTGGTCCACTTATTCTTAGCGTCTGTTTTGATAACTGTGGCAAAGCGAGCATAAATCTTCACAAAAAGGTTCTTCTAGCACAACTTAACCACTGCCATTCCTGACGGCTCCACCTCGTCCAGCGCTGTCCTGCACTGGACGAGATGGAGACATCCCGTGAAGATCAGAGCCCCGGCAGTGCAGATTTACCATTCCGCGCTGCTATGGCGGCTCTGATCTTAAGAACAAGCTGCTGGAGGAGAGCGGGATAAATCTAAAATATAAATCACAAATGTGCCATTCTCTGGACCCTCTTTTCTCCAATGGTTCCAGAGGGTACACAGAGAGTACCAATTCCAACAGCCCAACCAATCCGGGAAGTTGGATGGATTCCACTTTGTCCACTATTATCGATGTTAAAGCCTCAAAACGCATTTTGCCCCAAAGAATTCAGGGCTTCCTCAGGAGTATACAATGGTGGATATACAGTCTTGTTTTATGTGTTTTTTTATTTTTTTTTTTTTTTTTTACAAGAGTGTATATTCCACCATATACACCATTGTCTACCCTCTGGAACCATTGGAGAAAAGAGGAACCAGAGAGAGTTGCACACTTGTGATTTATATTTTAGATGTATTATGCATAGTATGTAATGTTGGTGTGATCTCCCACACATTTCTATGTAAGGGATGAACAACCAATTTTTCTAGTCATTTTATGTATAGGTGGTCAGCACAAATAAAGACCACTTTCAGTTAATGTTTGCTTTGGTAATTTTCGTTGTGCCTCTAAAGCCCCACATTCGCTCCACTATTGGTGCTCTGTTCATGGCTGTATCCAATACAAATCAAAGTAAAGAAAAAACACACAACACATTTCCAATTGAATTTTTTTTTATTATAAACGCAATATAAATACATACTGTTTTTACATAATTGTGTGTTTCAAACATTATTATATTCAGGGTGTCTAATAGACCCTTGTACGGACATATTTTGGGAAGTTACAGGCCTGCAACCACAACAAAAAAAAAAACATTCCATTAGTCTGTGGTGCACCTTTTGGTACAGAAGTCTGGACCTTGCAAGGGCGATAGGGACGTTGATGTCTTCCCAGTGATTTGGTTGTAAATGTTGGTCTCTGTTATAATGCAATGTGACCACTAGAGGGCAGACGCACACCATGTGACCCTCCTCATGTCACCAGGGCTTTGATGGATGATGTTTTTTTTGCTTGGAGGCATACGTGGGTGA
Source organism: Ptychadena robeensis (assembly GCA_036250615.1). Taxonomy (NCBI): domain Eukaryota; kingdom Metazoa; phylum Chordata; class Amphibia; order Anura; family Ptychadenidae; genus Ptychadena; species Ptychadena robeensis. The sequence continues at coordinate 68,239,413 of CM070039.1, forward strand.
CATACCAAGTATTGACCGTCCACTGCATGAAACAAGGATTTTATAGAGCAAACGTTGGGTAAATTAGAGCTGCAGTCTATCATTATATATTGGGCTTTGTCTAAACCTGCTAATAAAAGGTTCAGATAACAAGGTGTACAGTGACTTTTACATGAATGGGCTTGGCAGTGGAATCATTCATTTATGAATCTCCCAGCTTCTCCCATATTCCACAAGCAATGGATGTTTAGGATATGTTGGGTTCTAGCTCATTCTTAGACCTAAAGTCTACTTTAGTGCAAAATATATGTATATAATTATCATTTTGTTTTTATAAAAAAATAATAAAAGCTGTGCTCTTCCACGACCTTGTGCTTGGCAATGATTATTTTTAATTATCTGTGTCAGTAGGACAGTCTAGGCAGAGGTAGCGAGCTTGCGGGTGATTTTTCTACCCCTACCCGCTCCGAGGTTGCTAGGCAACTGGCTTGTGCGCAAGCATCGGTAAACACACGTGCGGGTTGAGGCAGGGAATGTCAGCGTATTAATTTTGAAGGTGAAGTATGGCAAATATTAGCTTATCACATTTTGAGAGCTTATGAATAAATATGTCACTGGTAGTATCTTCTTCCAACTGTCAGTTATCTATACTTGAAGAGAAGTAGTCATCGGTCCTGCTCATTGTGCTTTCTCCTGGTGTTGGCATACAACTACAGGAGATTGGTTCCTTTTGCTGCCCTTCTCTTTCTCAATCTAGACCACGGGTGGGCAAACTTTTAGACTTGTGGGCTGCAATGTGTTTTTAGATTTGACAGAGGGGCCAGACCAAGAGCCTGGTCCCAAGTTCTCCCAGCCTACTGTTTAAAATAAATAAACATAACACTGTAAGGGAGGATAAATAAAGAAAAAATATTAAAATAATAAATGTGTGTGTGTAATATATATGTCGAGTGGCTTCGACATGGGCAAGTGACCGCCTTTTGAAAGATGCCATAAACCTCATTCTCTAGGCATTGTTTCCACTTATTGCAGGGAACAAGCAGAAGGGAGCCAGTGAATCTTAACAAGGTGACTAAAGCTGGGCATGCACGGTCCAATTCCTGCACGATCCGATGCTGTGCGTGCTCCCGCATCCCTTAGGGATCGGGTCGTGCAGGAATTTGGAGGCTGCAACTGATGAGAATTGGGCTAATATGAGCCGTCCTGTCGTTATCTGACAGGATGGTAAATTTTAGCCCGATTCCCATTAGTTCGGCTGGGGACAGCTGCCCCCAGCCGAAGTAATGAGCTGCACATTAAGAGTGCCGTCCGATTCTCGGCACTAGCGGGCGGGCATGATGACATAGGGCAGAGGATCGGATAAGGAATAGACGGCTTAAGCACCAAAAGGCTAAGGTTCCACTATGCACTGGCATCTGCTGATGTCCACACAAGCCTTGGACCAATCAATTGAAAGCTGTGACGCGCTGTGGAGACAGCCCTGTCATAGCCCCATTGCTGTCAATAAGCAACTTTGTGCACTGTGCTAATATCCCTATGTTTAGTGCATGTGGTGCCCTAGCCTTAATGGGCCATATATGGCCTGTGGGCTGTAGTTTGCCCCACGTCAGGTTTAGTGGTATGATCTGGTTGATGAAAGGTGGGAATTTCAAGTTGATCAAATTCTGCTGCACCTGTCCTTGATTGGTTTAGTTTCAGTTGACATGTTAAAAAATATTGGCATCTCGTGGATCATCTCTGGTGTTTTTCTGTCTCTGACTTGAGGGCTTTCCAAGTCTCTGATTTGCACAGATATGCAGTACATGATTATGTAACTCCTAACTGTTCTGAGTCAGTTACACTGACATAGTTTCGGTAACTAGGTTGCTTTGACAGCCAGACAGCTAGCATTTTCCTGACGGGAGGAACTAATGGGAAACGCTGGTTAAATTATTTGCTTTTATTGCCCATTAGCAAGATTAAGAAAGTCTGTGTTAGCTACAAGAGCTGTGTATGTATCATGGGAGGGAGGACATGAAAAGCTCTTTGCCTTCAGCTTTAAAACTGGCTTGTCTGTAGACAAAAAAGTTGCTGGCTGGGAATTACTTGCAGGAAACTGTTTAAACAAGTGATGTCTATAGCTGTTACTAAATGGTCTGTGACGCTGCCATTGCTCTGCCCCCTTAAATCAGAGTCAAGGAAGCTTTGTGTCCTCCAGCAGTTGTAGAACAGTGGGTTATTATTATTATTATTATTATTAACATTTATTTATATAGCGCCAGCATATTACGCAGCGCTGTACTATACATTAGAATGGGGATACAACACAGTATAACACACAGGTACAGGCAATGACACAGGAGGAGTAGAGGACCCTGCCCAGATGGGTTTACAATGTAATAGGTTGGGGAACAAGGTATACAATAGGTGGGGGGGATGGGACTGGCAT
>CM070039.1:68261801-68273330 GCA_036250615.1 Ptychadena robeensis
TTTTTTTTTGTTTTATAATTGCGGATCTCAGCAGTTTCGGCTTGTATGTACCACCAAGTGGTAAGTCCGCTTTAAAGTATGTAGGGGAGGGTTAAAACAGCCATCATTTTATTATGTCTCATTAGGAAAATTTCGCTTCACTTCCTATTTAGTAGTCACCAGGAAGTGAGAAGATAGCTTCGGAATGTGAAAGATATTTCCCCCAAAACATCTAGTTTACATGGTAAAACAAATGACTGCTGTACAGACAGTGTATTGTTTTGTTTCATAAAGAGGGGAGGTTGGAGGACAAGCAGTAGGTGCCTTACTGTGTCCTAGGAAAGTACAGCAGTCATCAGCGGCTGGTCATTTATAGATCAGATGAGGCGTAGCGCTGAACGTTGGGGACAGCTGTTCACTTGCTGGATTTGCACCCGAGACGATCAGAAAAGATCACCTTGAGCAACAAAAATATAACAATATATGAGATAGTTACCACTATAAGTTTCCCTCTGTTATTATGCTAGTGGCACTTATAGATGTTTACTCAATCAACCATAAATTCGATAATATAGTTTGATAATTTTATTGAACATCGATCAAATATGTTGAACGTACACACTAGATGTTTGTTCGATGAAACATGAAATTGCATAAATGTAAAGTGCTCTCAAACAAATAAAAAATTTAATAAAACAATGGTACATATCATTTACATTAGTTTTTTACAAGATAGATAAAAGTTTACCAACATGTCCAGTCAGCTTTTGACAGATTTTTTGTTTGATATCATTCACTTTTGATGGATTGCAATCATTGGAACACTTTTTCAGTTTTCCATTTTCGTTTGAACGATTACAAAATCTATCGCTTTTAGTCTATCAAACAAAAAAATGTACCTGTGTATTCGCAGCCTTACTGGTGATATAACTAATCAGACCACCTAGAGAGAATTCACAGATTTATTTCCAACAAAGGATTAAAGGAGGTAAGGGAAATACACGAAAAGGAGACTACAGCTCCACCTGCTGGCTTACCATAGTAATAAAACATATTCACAAGTATTTCTAAATTACCTGGAAAAAAAGCAATACACGTCTCACTTTTTAATAACATTTTAACTAAATATTACCTAAAACTATATATTACATATAATAAAATGAGGGTAATATATAAAAAATAACTGCAGAATTGCTCATTCAAGCCACAAAAAAATCAGTTTTTTTTCTGGCCTATGGGAACAAGTGACCTACCCATGATGCAATACTTAAAAAGGAAGATCTATGAAGAGGAAGATGAGAGGTTTATATAAATTCCTACACCATCCCACAGGAAACTTATACAAGTGTTGACTTGAGTTGGTAGTTGGAGGAGTCAGAAGATGGGTTTCCTTGTGACCTTGCCACTTTTCCCAAAATCAGAAAAGTCACAGAATGCTGTAAAATAATGTCATAAAAGTAATGAGTCTTCTAACAGATAGTGTTTTCCAAATAATCTCATGGCACTGTGGCACCAGACTTGGCTTCCACCACTCCTGAATGTGCGGCATGATGCGCCATCTGCCGCGGGAGCTTTGTCAGAATCTCAGCAGTTCATTAACACAAGCTGTGTGTGTTGTCCCACTCTTGCCTAATTGACTGCCATTATGTATCTGCAGGGTTTAGTGATCTGGCTATTACCCAGTGACTAATTTGGGCTTTCCTCACGAACAGCTTGGAGGCGGTCTCTCTAACACTTTTTAAGAATTGTCATGTTTGAGATGTGAGAGGCATATGGGCTGCTTGGTAATATATGCACATGTAGAGTGAAAACTGATTACATTCTGCACAGTTTCATATTTATTGTTGACATAACATTGAATCTAATTCCGTTCTGTTTGTTTCGTGTGGGCTATGTTTTCAGAGTTCTTTAGCTCATTAAAATGTATAATTTTAGAGTTAATATAATCTAAGAATCAACATAATCCTTTACTCTTATAACAAAAAAGTGTCAAGCCATAGTCCATAGCCCCACGGGCCACAGAATAATCCCTGTAGTCCCACAGAATAATATATTATTATATAAAAATAAAATATGTTGAGACAAACATATATCCAAATTATTACAATAATAGACCTGCTCCCACTTACATACAATTTAACTGAAGGACAGACCTACAGTCTCGCTCATATACCGGGAATTTGGGTAGATCCCAAATTCTAAAGGATGGGTTGTGCTAGAGCAGTGGTTCTCAACCTGTTCTCTGGAAGCATAAGTGCTGCTCTTAACAAGCAAGGGGTGGGAAGTAAGTAGGGAGCTTTCCACCGATCATATCATTTGCACAAGTGGGGTTGGAAAATATAGGGGTGAAGATATAACACCCACCTGATTGTACCGCAAGTGATGTTGCAGATTCTGACTTCCGGTAATTGGAATGCGCACTTCTGCTTTCCAGATACAGGAAGTGGTACTTTGTGATGTCCCTTCCAGGGTCACAGATCTAAAAAGGATGATAACCACTGTGCTAGAGGATGCTCTTCAGTCCCTGTCAGACCCTCTACCTGCCCAAAAGCTTTACCAAATTTCTTACCAATATAAGATCCATAGGCAACAGCAGCTCATATCATTAGTCTCATGGACCAAAATATTCAGTCCTAGACAGTTAGTTTACAGTTAGCATTAACCAGACCTAAGGGAACTGGACCATGAGTAATAAACAGGATTTGTACCTCTGTATATATTACAGATAAGTGATAACGAGTTTATCCCTGTTTGTGCAAAAAAAAATTCTCAACAATTTATTTTTTTAAATAAGGTTCATTTTGTTTTCAATTGCAGAATGTTTTATTCATGTTTACTTTAGTTAGATTTTAAATTCAACAAAAAAATTGCAATAAGATCACATACTAATGGACTATGATTTCTGCACAATACTGCACCTAACTATACAGTGTGCACTTTTGCCCCATAGCATATGCTTCTTAAAACCAATCTAAACCCAAAAACAATTATGTAGGGTTTATCAGACAAAATGGATCATCCACATGTGCTGTTTGGTGTTAGTTGAAATGTCTGGATTTATTATATGGAGAAGATACTTTACTTATTGAGGTCTAAGTTGGTTACTGCAAACTGGCTGGGGCCCATGTATTGTGAGATATTGTCTCCATGCTAATCAAATGCCAATGACCCACTTTTTTGGGTGTTATTCAAGAAATGTTTACCTGGCTGAATGTAAAACAGTGTTTGGTGTTAACATCCTTATTAATATTTTCTCTTTTTTTATCACCATTTAGAGCTTGTTGCCAATAACACAGATGCAGTGGAATCTTTTGAAAGTACTACCTTAGGGGTTCAGTTCATTATGACTGTGACCCCCAAGACAATGCTTCGAAAACCATTACCAGCAGCCCGCGGACCAGCAAACAAGACCGCTTTGTCTCACCATCCACTTAAAGATGGCAAAAAACAACACAGTCTTCTGAAAGATATATTTGTAAAGTCTGCCACGGTTCAGCCAGTGCAAGGGGGTACAAATATCAGTGATACAATTTCCCCCCGTTATCAACAAAAAAGTTCTACACCATTTGAGTCTCAGCTAAATTCCACCAAAATGCCCATGACTGTCAGGAGCCATTCACTGAGTGATACCCCTCAAAAGCGACCAGTAATAAGAAAAGGGCCAACTGTACCCAGCAAAGCCAAAATGGTTCCAAAATTTTCAGTAAAGAACCCTGCTGCAAGATATCAAAGCCTTGTACATTTACCTAAAAATGTCTCATTACAACCTATACCAGGTCAAAATAAGGACTCAAATTCTACTGCTAGCTTAACAAGGTTGATTCCAATGCCACAGAGGACTTCTACACAGAGGGGCACTTTAAAACCTGCCCAAAAAGGGGCGCCATTTCCACCAGACAGGGTTAAACAAATTCCGGTGGCGTTACAGACAGTAACACAGATGGGTAGACAGCTGAAGGAAAAATCAAGTAACTCATCAGTTCTGCTCAATACTATTGTAAATCAGAATTCTAGTTTTTTCACCAATAGTCTTCAACACATGACTCAATCTTCTAATTCCACATTTACTACTGGCAAAGAGTCTTTATTGCATGAACTGAACTCTCTGAACACCCAAAACCATCCTTTGAACTTTGAAAATGTTACTTCTGTGCCTGAAGCCGATCGGCACAATGATGTCTCAAAAGATGGACTTTTAAGAAAGGTCATTTTGCCAGGAGCACATGAATCCAAAGTACATGTAAGGATACCAGATAGAAATTTATTTACCCCCACAAACCTGAGCTCAACTGACCTTTCTAGACGCCTCCAAGAAGACAGAGTTCAGATCAGTTTAGACTTAACCACTCAGACCAGTATTGTTGGACTCACACAGACTGATATATTGGCCACTCAGACTACAATGTCTGGGGGAATCACACAAGCCAGGAGTGAAAAAGACCAGACTCAGCTGGGTATGACAGGAGGCCACCAAATTCACCACAATCTGACACATCCCCATAAACACAGACACCTGGTTCAACAGCTTCTTAACAAGTCTGAAACCAACACCATAGCTCACCATAAAGGCACCACGCATAACAGAACAGCATCTTCAGTGCCAAACAGACACCATCATAAACACCAACACAACCACACCCAGCCACACTCACATAACCACAAACACCGGTCAGATCACCATTTACACAGGAATCATGTGTCCCAGAATGTAAATGCAGAGGATTTTACCACCCAGATACAACAGTTTCACACAGAGCTGGTACCATCTACCCAGAGACAAATTTCTATTTCAAATTACACACCTTCCAGTATGGGTCTATCAAGTCCGACCGATACTGGAGCTCTGCAGGAGAAGGAAACAAGGTCTGTCACAACAGAAGGTCTTTCAGAAATATCTGGAACAGCTCATCCAATGCTAACAACCTCAGACAGTCGATCTCGATTTACAGCACAGTCCCAAGAACCAACAAAACATATCTCAGTGTCTGTAACTGACAGCCAAACTGAATTTTCCAAGCTAAACAATGTTGAACAAAGTAGACAATCTGAAGCATACTCTAGACCACACACTAAACCTTTTGTACATAGACATTCAGGATTACACACCAATTTTACAAAAACAACACAATACAATTTAACCACACACAATCAACTATCAGTTACCAAACAGCCTCAGTTAGATGTTGAATTATCCACTTTAGATGCAAAAATCATACAGAATGAGCTAGGTTCATCCTCATCCCTAGATGAACTAACAACACCCACACAAGAGCTGCAAACCATAAGAAACCAGCCAAATTTAACCTTGCCGGGTCTAGAGGTGGGTTTAACCACTCAAACCCAGCCTAAAGTAACCACTCAGACACTTTCATATCTAGGTACACATGCACATTCTGAGGTGTCTACAGAGCAAGATTTTTCTACAAGGTCTGTTATGTTCACCCAGAAACCAACAAAAACCCCACCCATGACTGTTACAATGCCTTATGTAATCACACAATCCCAGCCAGAACCAACAATAAAGAATGTGCCATATTCCAGAACAGTAGAATATGATTTTAAAACCCAACCACATGTGTCCACGGAGAGCGACTCAATAGGAAATGTGCCAATATCTGGCAATACAGAGCCAAACACAAGCAATGCTCTGGAGTCTACTTATCAAACAAAACCCGCCCCAAAAAGTCTCACAGAAATTGGTAATAATACTGAGCCAACCACAAGCACTCCATCACCCACACAAACAGAATTAAATACAAAGACCAAGTCAATCTTTCCAACAATGCCAGAGCTATATACAGAGGTCATTACTAAATCAACTAATAATACAGAAACAATTCCACAGGGAATCACAAAGAGTCAATCCAGTACACAAAAACCAACATCGGTTTCTCAATGGGTCACAGATGAAACCGATATCCAGAATCGGACAATGCCAACCACAAACACTCATATACAATCAACCACACACACAGAAACAATGATGATAAGGACAGAATCTATCACACAGTCAACCACTGAACAAGTAATAGATTTCACAAACACAATGCAAAATATAAGTCATGTGGCACAACATGAGACAGAAAAGGGACCAACCACTACAAACAAGATAGAATCATTCACACAAACAAGTATCACAATCTACAGTGTAGATAAAACCAAACCAGCCACACAGATTGAGACTGATATAACCAACAAAACAGAATTTAAGCCAACTGTAGTCAATCATTATATACCTAAATCTCACAAAGAGCTAATGCCATTTACACAATCAGATGCTGGAACACCTACATATCATCAGCCAGTCACACAGACTGGACCAGTGTTGACCATGAATACCAATGAAGAAGTCAATAGGCAAGCTTCAAGAAACCAAGCAGTGGACATGTACACACCAACTGAAAGGACAATATTTACCAATGTAACTGAGCAAAGGACAGAAGCATCTGCTGCAACAACTGGTAGACACCATGGTTATACTCATAATGGTGTGCAGCATTCTAGACCAACAGCATTTGCTTTGGGACACCATCAAGACCAAGCCACTACAGTGAACAATTATGAGTCTCCAAGCTCAACAAAGTCAGTGACTTCACCACAACTCAGCACCTTCACCCCTCAGACAACTAGTGAGATGATGTCTTCACCTTCCGGGAGAGACAGAATCTTCATTGTGGATGAACAACAACCAGTCTTTAAAGGTCAGTCGTGAAATTTCCTCAGCATTGATGAAAACCGTTCCTTTGTTGGCTTTTTTTTCTCATATGTTGGCAGAGATATTTCTAAAAGAAGTTCAGCCGCGTCTATTGTTTACTGACCTTTTCAAAAAGACAATTCATACAGATGTCAAAGGAGGTTTTCAAATTGTAGGGCTTAGGATACTGCCAGATTTGTATTAAAAAAACGGCCATTTATGATAGTGAAGAAGTGTCTCTTCCTTTATGTAAAAGTAAAATGTATCTCATTCCATGAAAACAATATGTAGCACACATGGATCAGTCTATGTACAGTGATATGTCACCAAAAAGACTTTCAATTGGAAAAAAGTGATTCCGTAGCTGGGTATACATATGGGCCTTCCAATTTCAGGAAAGTTTGGGCTACTGCAGGTATGTACTGTATTTCACTAGTTGCCTGCACAGTATACCTGCCCTGCATTCCCATAGTCTCATAAAAATTTATGCCTATTGCTGGTGTCATCCAGCTTTGTATACACCTGGCGAAAACTTTGTATTTCAGTTATCAATTCTGCTTACCAGTGGTGCCCCTTACAAGACCTATGATATAAAGAGTATAGCAGTAAACATTGGTAGATTTGTTTGACTTTCAGAGACTATCTATGTTTGGTTGACTAAAGGTCCCCATACACTGGCCGATTTTTAGTTCAGTTCCCGAACAATCGATGCCATGCACATTCAATTGTTCGGGGATTGAACGCAGACACTCTTGGAACATGAAACAAACATGTTGGTGAATCCCTGTTTGATTACCATTACTTTGGATGTGCAACGGGATATATTGCGCAAAGTGGTGCACATTGATTCACCGTTAAATCGATGAACGCTTGAGTGCAGCGCGGTGACGCCATCGTGACGTCACCACTCTACACTTGAGCGATCACCGATCAAGCAGTAATTGACCCGTGTATGGGCACAATAGCGGAGTTTGATTTTTAATGCCCAGAAATGATAAACACCCTTAAGGCTGCCATACACACAGACAGACCTTCCCCAATAATCACCGGAATGCAAACGTGATGACGTCATCACGTTTGCACCCTGGTGCATTATGGGGCCCCTTCAGTCGGCCAGCACCCTTTGTGTGCCGGCATTAGCTTCAATGAAGACGCCGGTCTTCATTGAAGCTAATGCCATCGGCTTCAATCGGCCAGAGATTATCGGACATGTCCGTTCTCTGGCCGGCCAAGCAGTGGGGCGACAGGGATCTGTCGCCCCATGTGGGCACCTGCCGATTAGCGGCCGATTTTCCTGCTGACCGACAGCGCGAGCGCGCACGCCCGTCGGTCATGTGTATGGCTAGCATTAGCCTGTGTATTTTGAAGACCCTACAGGACAGAGCGGGTATTCTAATATTTCCATAAACTGTGGCACCATGAAAGAAAAAGCATTACTGTAGCACATTCAGGGCACTTCATAAACTGTTACTTTGGAATATATCTTAAATTTTTGATTCTCGTCTGTTCTATGGAGCTGCAGTGTCAGACACAGGTCAATGCACTGGATCTGCTTTGTGTTGAACTACATTTCATATGGCGGTACGTTTTGAAGTAGCTTTCTCATGATAAATGCTGTACGATCCATGTAGTTATGATGGAATAGGAAGTGACATAAGACGCTTGAATACTGGAGAAATGTGTAAGGCAGCCCAGCAGATGGATGACTATGGGCACCGTAGTGCCCGACCAATTTTTGTTCCCCTGTTATTTCTCCTTCCTCCCTACATTCACCATGGGTGGCGGGGGCCATACACGGCCCTTCATGGGTCCTCCACAATCATGCACTAGTCTGCTCACATTTTGGCTTGTATGCTGAACACATTCCTGATGAAGCAAGGACGCAAAATGCGTCGAGAATGCTCAACATTATATGGTATGCATGTATACTAATTGCTCAACATTATATGGTATGCATGTATACTGATTGCTCAACATTATATGGTATGCATGTATACTAATTGTCATCAAATATAATATGTTCATATTACATAGATTTTTACAAAGTTTTTTATTATTAATATTAGTACATGAATAAATTCATATTTTTACCTAGTAATTGATTACTTATGAAGATTTTGGTGCCTTAAAAGTCCTGTAGTCCTAGACACCATATAGTCCTAGACTCTGCTCTCCATTTTTCTTGTATATGTGATTAAATAGCTGCTGGCCGGCCGCTTCCATGTATATCTCTCTGCTGTACTGCTTCTATCAGCAGCGCTCTGCTGATAGAAGCAGTACAGTGCAGATGAGGGATATGGCTGTGGCTGCATCTCATCTGACAGCTTGGGAGAGCTGGCAGGAAGCCAAGGTGTGACCACCCGTGGCAGCGGGGGTCGCGCATTCGGACCATAACACGCAGGCACTATTTCCCCCAGATTTTGGGGGTGAAAAAGTGCGTCTTATGGTCCAAAAAAAAGATTTCAGTAGACCCTCATACCCTGTTATATATGTCTTGTCAGTAACATTCCACTCCTCTTTTTTTCCTCTTTAAGTGCCATCCATCAGTGTGACTTACAAAGTGAATATACAGCAACCTGCAATGTGCAAAGATATTGAGACTTGCAAAAAACGTTTCAGCCAAGAGGTCAGTGACCCTCAATACTCTTCTAATTGGTGGCGTCACCCAACCAGCCTTTTTTTAAACAGCTAATCGGGTTTGTGTCTTCCTGCAGGTGACTTCCGCATACAAGTATACAGCTGGATTTGACAGAGCGGACATTATCAATGTGACGTAAGTGCAATATCCACAGCTGTGTCTCTGTGCTGGGAATGAAGTGGATGTATGAAATGTCAAGAGCACATTGTAACTAGATTATGTAAAATGTTGTCACTTTGTCCTTGGCTGATGTTATTTGGGCATCATATGATATGTGTGAGCAACAGATGCTTAAACATATGATATCACTACATGGATAGGACTCCATATTGTATAACACCTGAGGGCACTTGACGATTGATGAGAGCAAAAGCATTGCTTGAAGTTAGGAAGCACATAAGCAAATTATTATCATTTATTGTTATTATCATTTATTTATATAGCATCAACATATAACGCAGTGCTGTACAATAAGTTGAGATGCGACACATGATAACACACAGGTACAGGCTATGACACAGGAGGAGTAGAGGACCCTGCTTACAATCTAATTGGCAGTTCTTAAATTCTAGATCAGTAATGGCGAACCATTCTGAGGCTAAGTGACCAAACAGAAACACATGACCCATTTTTAAATTTATATTTTGCAAGTAACGGACACCGTTACCGTCGCACATTCCGTCACAAAAAATACTACCGCAGCCACACGGCAATGTGAAATGGTGCTAAAATTTTAACATTTTACAGGATACAGTAATGAGGAAAAAGCTAGGAGCTGGGAGGAACTTGTGGCGTCCTCACCACCATGGCAGCGTCATCTCTCTATCTTCGTTAACAGCCAGTTTCCAGACAGTGAAAGATGAAAAATAGTTGCGCACAAACTTTAGCAGTGATTACACAGCTACAGTGATATCAGTGGCCAGAAGGGCCCTCAGTGGGTGTATGAGGCCTGAGCAAGGATCACAAAGTAAAATAGGGTCAGTATGAGGAATGGGTGTTTAAGTTGTGTGTAGGTGTGTGCAGCTCTCAAAATGGAGGAGTGTGGCCCCCTGTAACAGACAAATAAGAACAAGGACAGAGGCACACAACCTAGTACAACAAAGTAGGGTACTGTAAATGGTTAAATAATATGGAATGGAATAAAATGAAACAAAACAAAAGACAAGATACTCACATTAAAGGAGGTTTACAAGGATTGATCTCTCAGGGCTATGTGCTTTCCAGGATGACCTCACTTCCTGTTTGGGGATGAGATCACTTCCTGCTTACAGATGCTGGAGGGCTCAACAGGAACAATGGGACATGTTTCGAGCGGAGGCTCTTTTTCAACCAACATTGGTTGTCTGCTGTTTTGTTTAATTTTATTCCATTCCATATTATTTAACCATTTATAGTACCTTTACTTTGTTGTACTAGGTTGTGCGCCTCTGTCCTTGTTCTTAGTTTCCAGATCGTGGCTGTGCTTTTTATGATGCTGTCGTAGTCGAGTCGACTTATTATGATGATGCCATCACAGACACAGTTGAAGAACACAAGTGTCCATCAATAAACATATTTTATTATCTGTTACATTAACAGTCAACAATGGAAATAAAGGAAAAGTAGGCTAATACCTTGAATTTCCTGTAAATTATCAGTATGGCCACACGATGGTGTTGCTGTCTAATTACATTTCACCAGCCAGTCCAGATGTTACTGGAGCTGATAAAAAATCACCCTCCTTGTCCTTCTGTCCCCACCAATCAGAAACAGACACTGCCGACACACAGTGAAACACAGTCTGTCTACGCGTGCCACCCAAATCGGCTGTGCGTGCCATCCTGGGCACCCATGCTATAGGTTCGCCATCATGGCTCTGGGTTGTATAGTAAAGATATATATATATACATTTGCCTGTTCTGGGATGAAAGGCTGAAGTCATGTTTAGTGAGGTAAGGTCCAGCATGATGCATTTGTACTTTGTGATATACTTATATGTTTAACTCACCTAGAAAACAAGTTGTAACCTGGTTTAAACAAGTAAAAGGATGGTTTTCAGTAAAATAAGATGTTGAAAATACATACACACCAGCAGTTTTTACTTCACTTGACTTTCTAATTTATGTGTTGTTTTGTGACTGAGAGGATATAAGAGCCAGAGACCAGAGGAAGGTCATACTAACTACAGGGAGTGCAGAATTATTAGGCAAATTAGTATTTTGACCACATCATCCTCTTT
>CM070039.1:68286981-68306681 GCA_036250615.1 Ptychadena robeensis
TTGATGCTAAAAGCTAGACACTTCAAATGCCTATATTTGCTTTATAGCAAAGATATCAAACTCTGACCGGGCGGACAAATTCAGACCAACCATGGTAGATGTGGTGCATCTGATAGATCTGCCTTATCCGCAGCCCCTCTGCCCGCTACACTCACTGAGCTTCTGTACTCCCACTCTAGGAGTAGAGAACTAGGAGTACTGGTTGTTCAGCAGCAAGCTCTAGTGTCATCAGTGAGTTGCCCAGAGCATGCTGGGATTTGTAGTTCTCTACTCCCAGACTGGTAGTACAGAAGCTTAGTGAGTGCAGCAGAGGGGCTGTGGAGAAGGTAGATCTTTCTGCCACATCCAGTGCAGGAGGAAGGAGTAGTGAGTGTTCTAACGCCAAAGATGCACTTTTGTACATGTCCAGTGCATAGCATGTGGTTGGCCCTAAACTTTGTCCAAGTTTTCACCTTTTCGACCACTGTGCATTTCAGTTTGACACCTCTGCTTTCTAGTACAGGCATCTGGAGTTTTATTTTTTTCCTGGACAGTGAAAAGAATGGTTGCAAGCTGACATATTCTGTTTTATTCCAGTTCCATGCTCGCAGGCCTCACTCTTATTTTGAAGGAATGGAGCTGGTGAACACAGAGCGGAGCTGGACCGCATAGCTGGGTGCTGGTGAGGAGTTTTGACTCGTGAGAACATTTAACAATAACACTATTGGTGGTGCATATAAACTTTCCTCACACTGTGCCGGCCCCTGCAATATTACCAGATGTCGCATCAATGCTGGTAGGAGGACCCTAGACCTCTGAAGATCAACTACTGTGAAAAGAGGACAATGGACCGCACAAGATCCAGAACTGTACAGACTATACCAGGATTCACATGGGGGGAGGTGGGGGGACACTGGATGAATAATGTGCTGCGTGTAAAACTTATTGTGGTGTTCATCATGTGACCCATACCTGACTGTTACTGACTGATGTATCATGTGACCCATACAGTGATATCACACTCCTTACAATAGATAAAACCATTACACGGATTCTGAAGTGCTGCTCCGTACTTGTGGACAGACCTGTTGTCACATCAAAAATTAGATTGTCATTAGCTTACTGCGTTCTTCAAAATGTAGAAGATCCCATCGCCAAAACGGTTTTATGAATAGCAATCTGTCATATTAAATAACTAGCGGAGACTTCTCTGAGCCTGCCTCTGTGTATACGTCTGCTGCGGAAAGACATGACTTGCTAAGCTTAGTATGAAGAACTCCAGAAACTTCCTACAGACTATTCAAGCCCAAACTGCCCCAAAGTTTTCTTAGTAATGTTACTTTCAGAGAGGATCAATCTTTCCATCACTTACTGGTCTTCCCAATTCTTAGCTGCAAGTCTAAATCAAAAAACCTTCCAGTGATGATACCGCTCAACCCATTTCATAGCTGACAGCGCCGTAGCGTCCATAGCTGAAATACAAAGCCACAGCAACCTTTTTATTTCTGTAATGGCTTCTTAACAGAGATTCATCAATTGAAAGCCAGGTGGAAATAGCAACTTTAGAGAAACCATTACATTTTACACAAAAGTAAGGCTATGTTTCCACTAGAGCGATCGGCCGCCATCACCCAAGTTTTTAATCACGGCGCGGTGACCACAGCCTACCGCTCCCATTAAAGTCAATGGGCATGCTTTCACTCATGCGATCAGCTGCAGTCACGATTTTAAACGCCACCATACCAAGTTTTTGATCACAGACCGCAGGCAGTCACTGCCACTCGCCATCGATAGTGCCCATTGACATGAATCTGCGCATTAAAAAACTCGCCTCAATGAATTGGGACACAATTTTTGAACGAGTCCCCAATTCATTCTCTATGGGCACAATAAAGGGGTGATCAAGCGCGGCTGAAAATCGCAGCCAAATATACCCTCCATCGTCCTTGCTAAAATTTGCGAGCAATCTCCTCCCGCAATTAGGATCGCGCCAGATGGAAATATAGCCTAAGGGTAGCCCATACACAGGGAATCAATCTCCACCCACCTGTTTCTGGTTCGCAAAATCTCACATGGAGTGATAGGACAGGTCGGTAACTTATTTTGATAGTTGGCATTTACATGTCTTTTCCCCAGGCGCCCTCTTGTGGCAGAAAGCAGTAATGGTGCTTAAAATTACAATCATTTGTGCATCTATAACACTGTGGTGGTCCAAACGATCAATGTTCAACTGTTTTTTATTACACAATATAAATCACAAAATAATCGACCTATGGCTACCTTAAATTAAAAAAAAAAAAAAAGGAAGAAAAAGAAACGCCCTTGTTGCCACCCCAGCAGATCTACTGCTTAATGGGTGGCGACAGAAAGAAACCTCCCCCACGGATCTCCCTCCCTCTGCCGGGATATTCATAGAAACGAGATTGGAATAATAATATCATAGGTAATAAATGCTTCAATTTCGGTGTAATGCTGTATGATTCAAATACATAAGGATGAATGAAGGGGGTGCAATGCTATGGAAAGAATGGGCACCAATCATCTCCCCAGAACTTTCGCCCTTATTGTTTCTGAACACCCCACACAAAAAACGACACACCACCAGCAGAGATAAGAGCAACCATACTTTATTACATAACAAGCTTCATAAAACAAAGAAAAAAATAAAACAGGAAGCATTCAAGCATTTGAACAATACAATAAGATGCTGTAATAAGAAACGCTCCATTCAAGTGTTTGGAGGGCAGCTAAACATTGAGATACTTTATACCTTCACCTGGGAAGTGTCACAAAGCTAGCTTTGGTTTTTTTTTTTTAGTTTTTTTTTTTTCATGATTTGTTACTGTTTTTTTTATTTTTATTTTTTATAAGCCCCACAAAGCATGAGAGAGACCTGAAATGATACATCTTATTATAGGTCCCCAGCTCACACCATTAGTCCTTTTATCGCTGGGGGAAGGGCCCTGCCATGCACAGTATCATAATACCGAGCAGAAGCTCCTCCCCCATTCAGTAATAAGTCGGGGGCCGGCGTTCACTACAGTACTGTATTGTAATAAGTTACAGATAAAGTGTTTTTTTTATTGAAATACAGAAGGCTGACTTTGAAATGACTACCTTTACAAGGATCACAGCGCACCCAATTGGCAGATCGTTAGACCAATTTGCCTAGCTACAACCATACAAAACACAGTTTGTGCTAATAAGAGCACCAGGGGAAACAGAAGAAGCAGGACATCATGTGCTAAACATCAGAGAGAACAAAAAGAAAATGCTATTTTAGTCACTGCTGGGTTGTTCTTTAACTGAGGTATAAAAGGCCTTAAGAGTACTCAAGTGTTAATATCAAATGTAAAATCCAAGCGGCTGTGTCCTGTATATATTTTTTCAAGTTACGAGTTTTAGTGCAGGATAGTACAGTTAGAAAAATGTTCTGGCAGACTCCTCGACGCTGTGAGCTGCACACGGCACAAGGCGGCCATTTTGTTCCCTTGACTAGTCTCCCTCATTGGTTCTCTGGCCTGGGTATGATAACTCCACTGGTGCAGATGATACGATGGACCACGTGGGTACACCCCAGGAACATTCTTAGCCTAGTAACATGGCCGAGGCAGTGATATACGCGATCATACAAAAAGGCTCGCTGTGCCGTGTGCATCCCACAGGCTTTCATATATTCCTAGATAAGCTAAGGCTATATTGTTTCTATTCCAGGAACCAACGCTGAAGTGTTTATTTTGTCTCGTACAATATCACACTTCTCTTCTGATTATTCATCACGTCACACCACTACATACAGTCCAATCATAATCTAAGGTTTAAAGTTTTTCTTTTTTTCAGACTGCATTAAAAGAAACCAAAATGTAAAAAAAAACAAAAAAAACAAAAACTTCCAAATAAGTCACAAGGAGAAAAAAAACAAAGAAACTTAAAAACCAACTATTCAAAAGCTAAGCAGCGCAAAAACAAACCCACACAATTCAATAATCTCTTCAACTTCAATCAAAAACAAAAACAAAAAAAATTGTAAAATGTACAATCATTTCTATCTGTAAACAGTTAAAAAGCCACAAAGTTGATTTGTATCGGTCGACACAAAATCAGAATCAAGGCAATGAGTCAATGGCAATGTGTGTAACTAGAGACGCGGCTCCTCACATCTAGCTTGGGGCTCCCACCAGTTTTTGGGAAGAAGCTTGGGACTGCTAGAGACATTAATGCACCTTTTGTTAGAACTGTTTGCTATAATATACACAGAGAGAACAAAAAGAAGAGAACACACACATATATATTATATATACTGGCTTGGCTGCCCCAAATATACATTTCGAGAACCCACGATAATTGTGCTCCTGTTGTCCCCACCGTCAGTGGCTGAGATTAAAGTGTCCCTTTTTCCCATTCTGAGAACCACGCTGAAAACTGTCCAATTGGCTCGCTAGGATCTAGAGATTGCCAGTGACACGGCTAGTCCCTGGCACACAAGTTGGCCTTGCTTCCCTGAACATGGGCCGTGACAACACAAAAAGCTGCTTTTCTTATTCCAGACAGATGTGTAAGGCAGGGCGGTGAGACGAGGTCTGTAAACACTATTATCCATATTGTTCTGCTATGCAAGCACAGGCAGATCAAGTATTCAGTGCACTCAGTCACAAGTTATTCTGCATCAGTGTGCCGATACAGCGTCTACATTGTGATGTCCTATATCCACCCCGATCTCTATTCGGGAAGGGTCACAACCTATGCTAGAACTGTCATGTGTGGCCAAGAGAAAAGTACATTATTCCGTTTCCTTCATGTTCGGAGCCCTGAAGGAGGACGTTCAGAACCCAGAAATGTGTCTTTCTGAACCATATACAACTAGCCAGGCATTTCCCTTCCAGAACATCACGGGGCTTCTAATCCTTCACCAACCCTATGAAACAAAACACCAAACCATAAAGTAATCTCACTGTAGTAAAGTAATGATCTTCCCTAGACTATCTGAAATAAAACAGGCTTGGATGTACACAAATACATATTCTTCTTAATGTTTCCTTCTATTGGCCTGAACAGTTTAAGCTGGCTATACACCTTTAGATCTCTGTCAGATATCCTTTAGATCGACCAACAACTATGTAGTGCTGAGTCCTCTGCGATTGAACACAGGTAAACTTGATGGTTTAGAAAGTCCCTCATATTACATGGTTTTGGTAAAACAAAAAGGAGATCTAAAGGAAATCTGACAGAGAAATCTAAAGGTGTATGGGGACCCTTATTTGGGAAGGGACATACCTGTACACCTTATGGATCCTAAAGGTTATACAGCTGTTGCTAAGATACCCCCTTGACACATTGTTCCCTATGTGAGCTTCTGCTTCCATTGCTTTCAGATATGGCTCAGCTCAGATGCACAATGACTCACTAAAACACAATACAATCTCTAGGTGGCTTGTCCTGCACTTGGTGGTTTTATCACACAGGACACTAGGAAGAAACTTTGTTTTTATCAAATACAATCATGAAGAAATAAAACAGCAAACAAGTAAAAATCTGAAAGTCGCATCAAATCCGGCTTTCCAGTAAACGTCACATACACATCTTTTTACTGATAACAGCAGAGAATTTCCCTAGAATGAATAACTGTTTGCATAGAGGCGAAGTTACAAGTATAAAGATTTGCCGATCACAGAGGCACACGGGTAGCCTGTCCGGTACAACGCTGCAGGCATAACAGAACTAGCTAGGCATTACATTTACAAACATCAGTCTCTCTGCCCTGTCCCAGGACTCATTCCTCACAACACATGTATAGTCCTCAGCGTCTGGAGATCTGCCATGGGAGGCAGACACCGGCCATTGTCACAGATAAAGGTTTTATGGGATTCCCATTGGATGTCACAGGTCTCCTCTACTAGCGGAGCTCCATGTCTTGGCATAGGGCAGCTGTAGAGAATTTGGTATTGCATATATAAGTTCTGAGGGACAGTTGCTTCTGACCTAGTCAGGGACTTGTGTTGATGGGCTTTGGTTCATACAAGAGCTGCTTCGTTCACAGGAATGCTAAAGCAGCTTAAAGCAGGTTGATGCAGCTTAGAAGGAGCTCCAGGAACATTCAATGATCTCAAACTTAACTCAAAGGCAAAAAGAACGCACCTGGAAGCACATTGCATTTGGTTATTGACACATGACCTGAACGTCTATGGTTTGCTATGGTACAGGGAATATCTAGAGAGGCTTATTGTGACAAGGAAGCAATAACCTGAAATTAATCCCTATGCCTTGAATGCCTACTGAAAAAGAGCACTTCATGGTATATGAGGGTGCCTAGGCACTCCTGTGTACCTGAAAAAGTGAGATGCTTTCTGTTTCCTAGTCAATGTAAATAGAGTAATACTTCGGGATAACGCCACATCTGCTGATATTGAAAAGCCTGCGTCTATTAAGCTAGTCACATGGTTCAGGACAAGGCATGGCAGTTCAGTAACGGGGACAGTTACTAGTCCTTACAGATCAGTTTTTGGCCACAGCTTATACAGTTCATGTCCTCTGACTTTGTAATTTTGCCAGGTTGTGGGAGCAGGCACACGAGAGACCTGTAACATTCTACTACCAGAAAACATGAAACCTTTATCAGCGGAAGAATAATGCACGGTGACAACCCTCCACCACAGCATTATGATGTCCTTTGTCATAATTCAAGTGATCAAAGCAGATGCAGGACACAAGTTATCGGCAGACACAAAGGAGATTCAGAAGAGATTGCACTGACAGGCAGAATGCCAACAACTGGCATATTCATATATAAAAACAGAAACGTGCAATCACCCCGGAAGTCTCAAATCCAACTTGCTGCATCTCCATTCTGTTCTTTGCTCTAAATATAGTTATTTCTGACAGTTGTAAGTAAGGCTATTTGGATATCAGGTTTATTCCTGGAAATATCACAAACACACAGTGGCGATAAATCTTGATTTGCAAGTATAGTCTCAATCCATAGGGCGGGAGGGACATCTGCTATGGCAGCGATGTCACTGCTAATGGGCAGAATGGCTGAATCCAGTGAGTATAAACCAGTGATCGGCATCATATATGCACTAATCAAGTAAAATCTCCCTGTACCTGAACCATGGAGAACTCAACAGTAAACTTACAGAAGAGCACTGTCAATAAGTAATCCTTTTTTTTCTGATATTCTATTGGTTTTTGCCGATACAGCACAGATAAATATAAGGACCTATCACCCTCATATTAAGGTCATACCAAGTCACTACAAAAAAACATTGACATTATGAGAGAGGCTGGTTGGAGGTTCTGATCAGTCCAAGCATTCAGACTACCCTGTGCACAGCTAACGTAGCTTCTGCTGTCCATCAGGAATGATCACCGACTGATCGGAATTTGCAGCATACAAAAAATAAAAAATAAACCGTCACAAATGCATCACAAAAGTAACAAATATCGGTATAAAAATGAGCTGCTTAAGGCGAACGTGTAAATAAAAGCTCCATAAGAAACTGCAGCTCAGCAATATAGGAAATGTTATAGCATTAGAATGTTTAGAATATTGAAACTCTTACAGACAAACCTTATGACCAACTTGCAGCTCTTGTAACACAATAACACAACAGAAAAGACATTTCTGATTTAAATGAAAATTGTTGGTCGTCACATAACCTAAAAATAAGTGGACTGGCTACCAGTGGCTTCACTACCATGTAAAACCAGCCTGCAGATTAAAAATGTACGATGGCTAGAAAAATCATGATGTGCATGCTTGCATTAAAGCCATTTGAATGGCAACACCAGCCTCAATCCTTTGCCTGGAAATCCTTCAGTATCAATAAGTCTCTGACCCCCAGAGACAAAACCAAAGCAAAATAAATTTTTTAGAAGTTTACTAGTGCTCACACCTTTGATCGGAGTATCAAGGGTGTAGGGTATCACCCTACAGACATTCATTCTAATACCAGGGGCAAAACAATGTGTTGAGTTGGGAACAGATCCACCACTGCCATGCAATTTACCGCTAAAGTCCAGGCAAACAACGTCTCCAAATGGTCCTTTACAGTGCTCTATAGACTATAGTGTAGGCCAATCAGATTCTCCATACAAGACAAAGAAAACTGAAATTGTCAGCAGCTAGAGTATTTTGTTAAAAGAGTGTTACAGGATAGGACATGGTGGGGAAGTAGTGGATGTGGGAAGATAGAAACAAAGTGCTAGGCCGGAGCTAAGTGCGTCCTAACAAGCCACTGTGCTTTGCATGCTGGCAGACCCAAACAAGGTTTCATTCCACCCAATAAAACACAACATCATCTCATTCAGAACGCTACAGGTAGATGCCTAGACCAATCAAATAAAACTCACAGTACACTCCACAGACCCAAGTGTTGCCTCATCCAATTCTCCTTCTCTTACAACACCGTGATCTCTATTACCAGAGCTCCCCAGTGATAGTGCTGCGGGCAAGCTCGCACTACCCCTGTGAACAAAATAATTCCTATTACCTTTGGGTTTACTGGCGTTCAGTGTGGGGACAAACCAGGAGCAGTAGTTGCTTTAACTCCCCCATGGAAAGTGGGAGCAGGAAACAAACAAAACACAAAGAAGAAAACAAGTTTAGGAGTAAGACAGGAGAGAAATTGCTGGTAACTCCTGCTCCTCCCAAGAATGTGCGATTGGAAGGATTACAGGTCAGATTATACAAATTTTTTACCCTTGTTCAGTTTCTGAATTCTTTGACCAAACAAGCAGAATACCATTTATGGCAGAACACAAACAAAACAAAAACCAACAATGTAACTTGTTCCTTTGTTATTAAGTATTTGCAATCATTCACTTCTAGACATAAACACTTTTTTTTTCTTTTTTCTTTTTTACGACACACAATCAATCAGCCCAGTACTTGTTACAATGTGCATAAATGTGCATAGTTACTAAATAATCGGCTTAAGGAAAAAAAAAAAAAACAGACATTGCTGAACATGAATAAAACACTGTCACAAAGCAAAGACACTGAGCCACTTAATTAAACAACAAAAAAAAACAACTAGGTCATAATCAGCAAATCTCAGGACTAGTCGCTAAAAGACATAGCATGAAAAAAAAGCTGACAAAACTTGGCTTTAGAAAGCTTTAAAAGGGGATTTTTGGCAGAGTCTTTGAGAATTAGCACAGTTAGTGCTTAAGAAACAAAAAAGTTGCATTACATAGTGATTTTTCTTACTGGGGATTAAGGGAAGAGTTGCCTATCGGAGTATTACATATTATTCCTGAGAGCCAGTCTTTTTCTTCTTTTGATTAAGAGTTAAGCATCACACGAAAAAAAAAAAAAAAGACCAAACACTGTTTGACTCCCAGAGTTATAAGCATCCTCAGTACAATTTTTGCTTTTTTTTCATTTTTAAACTGATGGTACACAGTAAACATTTGGAAAAAAATATCCCACCCCCATCCCCCATTCTCCAATACCCTCCTCCCCACCCCCAAAAAACACAACCTTTCCAATAGGAAAGGTAAAACATACAAACAAAAAAAAAAACATTGTAAACAAGAGGTTCCAGGTACGGCCCCTCTAAAGAAAATGCAAAGCCTCTGAAAGTGCTGCCCCCTACTGGCACGTGTAGGGTGTATGTCACAGCTGTGGCCACTATTTTTATTTTATTGTTTTTTTTTTGGTTTTTAAAGTTTTTTTTTTATGTTTTTTTTAAAGTTTTTTTTGTTGACATATATAATTTTTTATTATTAAAACCGTAGAGCTAAATTCTAATAGGTTTAGTCATGAAAACCTGGTGCAATACTTTTTTATTTAAAAATGCAAGTTTTAACTGTAGCTTCACTCAATTTTTTTTAATTTTTTTTGCAGCGATGGAAACGCCAGCTAGTGCCATTGCTCTGCAATGGATAACCAGGCTTCGCGCTGGAGATGGAAGCCAGTTAAAACGATGTAATACCACAATAAGGTAGGTATATCAAGGCATCTTAGAAATGACAAGCTTTAAATCACTTTTTTTGTGTTTTTTTTTTTTTTTGTTTGTTTTAAGTACACGCTAGAGTAAACAGTTACACTTGAGCTGTAAAATTAAGAAAAAAAAAAAAGTGTTGGACGCACCAGTCAGTGCAACCTAGGCAAAACGTAGGGACATGGAGTTTCTAGCTTGGAAGTATAAACCCAGAGAAAGGACATGATAAACTGGAATTCAAAAACAAATGAACAGCTCACTGGACGCAGTTCTATTATGACTAGCACTAATGTGGAAGTGTAAATATAGATTCTTTTTTTCTTTCCTCTATTTCACATTATAATATTGGCCTGTATGATTCAAGTATTAAAAACTGATATGTTTTGGGCTAAAACAACCACCAAAAAAAAAGTGGGAAGTGTGCAGAAGAGCTGGCTGCAGAATTTTTAACCAAGTCCAGCCAAGGGGGCGAATATTAACAATCATCTGAGGTCATGGGTGACTAGGCTACATGGGCTCTCCGTTTAAGTGATCGACGGGGAGGAAAGCGCTGACAGGCGATGGGCTGCTCAAACCCCTGCCATCGCTGGATGGGGTGCCCCACAGGCTTGTGGAATAGTTTGGGGTGCCCCAGAGAGAAGTGCCATGGAGTTCTCCAGAGCTAGAGCCAGAAGCGCCGGGGCTGTTCCAGTGATTGATATCTCCGCGGTTCGAGATGCTATGAGGGCTATCCAAGGATCCTAGCCGATTGTGTCCAGAACCCAGGGACTGCCAGCTAGGGGAAGGGGTCATGGACTGGCCTTGTGCAAAGAAACGACTTATTTCCTCTTCACTGGCAAACTCAGCAAGGATAGTAGTGTTCCCTAAAACACACCTGTTGAAAGAAAAGAACCAGACACATTAGTATTAACACTAAACCAGATAAAACATACAGCCTTTTGGACGATCACATACATAAAGTTAACCCTTTCTGTCACAGGTCACTGACACTCCCCAATGTAATGCCAGAGCGGTCTACAAATACATGTGCCTATACATTTCTATATTTCCCATAACAAGCCCATAAAAACATGCAGGATGCACAAAGGGCAAAAAAGTGTCAGCACTACATGGTCTTTTCTTCCATCTTATGGTTAGAACCCTTATTAACTTACACACAAAAAATTCTTGTGGTAAAATATTATAGAATACAGAAATATAGCTGAACAATTAGCGTGATGAATCTTTAAATCGAGTTGAACTATAAATTGCATAGTATTGAACTATATAGCTTACAATCACACTTGCCAATGATGAGACAAAATTCAGGATTCATAACACATGGCAACCTGTGACACTTAAGCTGCTGAGAAACAAGTCTCAGCAGTAAAGAAAAAGGCACAAGATACATAAGGCAAAAAATAAAGACATGACTTACATGTGCAGAGACTTTTGTGCCTTTACTACCTCTTCCTTGGAACTGTAACGGACCAGGGCAGTACCGTGGGGCAGGTTCAGGTGGAATGTAATCAGAGGCCCATGCTGCATGCACAGAGTACGCAGGGTGGAGCCATCAATCTGGGAACAGTAGCAAAATAAGTAAGCAAAGAGCAAAACCCAACAAGATTAAATGGTAATGAATGGTAATCATCAAAACTCACTTGAGGCGTTAGGTTTTTCAAAACAAGCCAATTTGTAATTCTCCCTGAGCTGCTTTCACTCCAAGAAGAACCTAGAAAGAATATAAAGAACCACACTTTAGTGTGTGCTAAACGGTTTAATCTAAAAGAAGAAAAATAAAACGAGACCCGATCACAAATGCCAGAATCTACCAGCAGGTGTCAGTGTAATGATACTGGTTCTTGCAGTAACATTTGCAGTCAAATACGATTGTGAATGTATTTCTTGTGACGACTGTAAATACCAACTTTATGAAGGTGTGCTTTATTTCAAAATTTGGGACTTACCTGGTGTGTATCTCGAGTCAGAAGCTCCCCAGCCACCACCAAGGCGCAGGGAGTTGTTATCCCATGCAGACATGGGTGGCTTCTGACCAGTGAGCCCTGGGGGAGGTCTGGACGGAGCACTGATATTTTTAGATGGCAGAGGGACTTTCCACAGCTCATGAGCTAGGGAGGTGTTATTGACGGAACCAGGAGACCAAGTAGGTTTAGGATCACTGTTTCTTACTGTGAAAAAGAAGAAAAAAAGATATTCATATGAACCCTTAAAAATGGTCTTGAAAGAAATAGCAATTATAATTAAATTTAGGAAGTCAGGGAGATGAACTTGCAGCCATTAAGCATAGTAATGCCAATCTGTGTGTAAGTGTTGCTATTTTTTCTGGTCCATTGAGAAAACTGAAAATACTTAACCTAGAAGATGACAGCAAAAACGTGGTGTCAGACAAAGACAGACATAAGGACAAATTAGTTTAGTTCTGTTGTAATGCCCAGTCCCTGGGATACATGTCACTGCAGTACACTGCCACTTCTTTTGACGGTCATTAGTATCTTCCTATAATTGGTAATATCTGTATGTGACCCTCAACTGCAACACCTATTTTCACTTGTCCGTGACCCGACACATGTTCACATGCCCCTCATTTTGTGACATATAAAAGGTGGACACAGAAAAATTAATCATAGCTTTTATCAGATGTGTACCTGAAGTGCTTTGTGCGGTACTGCTGTGGGAGACGTTGTAGGCATTGGAGGCACGAATGGATGACCAGGCACTATTTGAAGGCAGCGTGGTGTTAATAGATGAGGATGACCCTGAAAATAAAGATTCTTTTTTTTAATGCAGATTAGAAAACAAGACAATGCTGCATAAGCCAAGTCTTTTGCATCAACAGAAATGGTACTTTAGTGCTAGACAACAAAAGGGTATGGTGTGTATGATCTTATGGATCGAATCAGTGACAACCCACGGCCAAAAGACTCTTCGTCCTCGGGTAGTTCTTCCCTCTGTCTCTCCACTACTAGAAACTTAAGTTCAGCATGCAGGCGGTTCTTCCCTCAGTATTTCCTACCATAGTAACTCAATGCTATATGCTCCAAGTCACCAGCAGAGCTAGTTATAAAAGAAAAGCATTCACTTCTGCACACAGCTGTACATAGGGGTATGTCCAATAGCCTACAAAATTTCGTTTGCATATTTAGAATTTGATACCAGCAACACACATGGGCATGCATAACCAATGTGTTGCATGACCTATTCTGTTAATGATTAGGAACTGAGGACACAGTTGAGTATTAATGTGAGAAGTATTCCTTATTAAACCCCCCCCCCCCCCGCAGTATATGTTAAAAAAAATCAAAAGAACATTATGAGCATCTCCATTAGCTTGCCTGGGACAAGCAGGTAACCCTGGGTGTAGCTCGGAGAGTGTTTAATCACCCTGAACAACACTCTGGGTTAACTTTGGAGGTCAATAATGATGTTGTCCTAAATTTGGTCCTCTGACTGCCAATCAGGGCGGCGCATAAGGTAACTATATCAGACACCCATCAAAGTGGACTTTTACAGGAGCTATTTGTACACTAGCAGCCTGTGGAATTTGCTTTTCCCCATAATGAAAGATTACAAAGCTGACAATTGTAAAACAGGTGCGATATTGATGGCAGTGGACTTGAGGAGCAACATAATAAGGGAGTTTAATGAACTTACTAATCATTTTAATAAAAAGAAACCTGATGGTAGGTAAAATTGAATCATATACACAAAATATACAAAATGTAACCATAGATGCACTTTACCAGAGGGAAAGTTGCAATTACTCACCATTATTTCTGTCCCTGAGGTGGTCAACACCTCGCACAGTATTAATTGACAGATTATTGATGACACTGCCAGGAGTGACATAAGGGTCAGTTTCTGGGTCAATGTTTGGATATCCTTTCCATGGCTCACCGGGACGGAATTCTGAAAGAAAAAAAACTAGTCATTAAGATATCACATGGAAACATGCCAATCAAAAGTACCAAGGCCTAAACTGAACAGAACTTGGATGTCTACCAATCCTTGATTACTATACCTAAAACACACTCCAAAACCTTTTCTACAATAGGAAAAATGTGAATCACAAGTTAAACCAAATGATCGCCTAAAATCAATACCCAAAACAACCGTCTCTAAACACACATGCCTAAGAAGGAAAATGCACTACATTTAGAAGTTACCATAACTAACTGAATCTGAAAATGCTAGTTGCCGGTCATGCTGAATCACTGGCTTGAGAACTCAAGGCTTGAGACTACAATTCCCTCTTTAGCCGGAATTTGGTGAATTCAGGTTATTCCCGTTTCATCATTACAGTCTTAAACAGAGTCATTTGGTTATATTACCATTGTAGTCTAAATGCCTGATGTTTTAGAGTGTGTCCAAAGCAAACCGGAAGAGTTTCTTACCCGGTGGCCAGCTGACACTGCTGGAGCCATTTGGCGATTTGGCACTGGGCCAGCCATCCCCTATAGATCCTGGAGGGCTGGATGGAGAATTACTGCTGTTCATGAAGTCATAGGAACCAAATGGAGAATCTTCAAGCCTAAAGCCACTAGAAATAGCACCTGTAGAAGGAACAAAATGTCCTGTGAGATGCTGAGCGTAATACAACCCTCCTGTAAAAGAAGCTACTGCACGTCAGCTGCAGATTAACCTCGGCATGTCACTTACCATGTTTACTGGAGTTCTGGTCCAGTGAAGTATTAGGAGACATGCTGTCTACTGTAGTCCACTTCCTCAGACGGGACTGTGGTTCTTTCATGCCCCCAAGATCCATATTTACATTCGAGTTTAAGCCTAGAACAGCAAGTGTATGTTAAAATAAAGTGGAAATATTGGAGATTACCTTAGAACAACTGATGAGTAGACTAATCAAGCCATGGGAGAACTGTTGATGAATTGCAATGCTCCTAATAAACAAGCCAATTGGCATGCATCATTTACAACAAAATCATATAATCATTCAGAAGTAACATGTACCTTAATACAACTATATATATATATATATATATATATATTTAAAACTAATCAAATTATGCTCACCTTTGTCTTTTGCAGGAATCCACCCAAAATGACTATAGTATTGTATGTTTCTCTAAACCTTACCAGATGGGACTTAGGCCATGTTTCCACTGCCAAAATTTTTAAACAAATATCAAAACGCAGGGATGTTGACACATCCAATGTAAATCAAAGGACTATTAAACACATGCACTGATCGCCTGCGTTTGGTTGTGTTGCGTTTTTGATGCATCAGTCAAAAGAAAATAAATAAATGGATGCGTCAATAATGCATTCTTGACACATGTCGCAATGCGTCCTTACACAACGCATCCATTAACGCCATGGAAACATACCCTAAGTCTTGGGCTCCACTATGCGTAAAGGATGCACTGCGTTAACGAATCCAATAAATGCAACAGGGTTGTGGTAAGGGATGTATCCTATTTTCTGTGTTTGGTTTTTTACCATGAACAGATTAAACAATGCATACCCTTGTGTTTCAACTGCCTCAATTCATTGACTTTCCCCGCGTAGGTTTTAACGCATAGTGGAGTCAAGGTCTAACTCCATAAATAGCCTAAATCAGTTACAAATGAGTAACAAGTTGCTCCACAATTGAACTACCTGCTTAAAATAAACTTGAATAAAACAGAGGGGAGTAAAAAAAATGCTTTTATACTAGTTCCACTGAAATTACTTTACCCTCACTCAATTCAAGTATGTCCAAGACAGAAAATAAGTAAATGCTCTGAAATGATTAATATGGCCATTGCACCACGTAAGATGGGCAGACTGGAAAAGTCAACTTAAACAGACCTACTAACAGCTGGTGAAGGTTGATGATGCATGCAGTATGCAGTCACCAATGCTATAAATGGCAAAATTCATACTTAAATATCTATGCTACACTGGAAGGTAAAAAGACAACACACTCACCTAATGAGAAGCCATTGTAGGTGTTGATGGGCGATGGGACTTTGGGAAGTTCCGGGGTGGAGTGGGGCAGCATGTTTTCAAGGTAGGACTTCATAGGAGGCTGGTGGTGCATTGGTTGCTGGGAAGGAGGCATAGCTTGTTTCATCAAGAGATTGGGATCAAGTTGGCGGGACTGTTGTTGCATACCAACGGAACGGGCCTTAAACAACCAGTGTAAATATCAGACATGTATCATCAATACACACACTAACCAGATAACTTATTTTTTAACAAGTAAAAAGCAGCCACTAAACATAGATCCTGATATTTAAGTGTAACTACAAGTAGCAAAAATGCAAAGGTTGTATATTGTCGTGTCGATCATAGGAATTGACCATATATGAAGAATTTGATAGAAAAGCAGCCTTTCCGGTCTGCATTATATTCACCATAGGATTGGTATTGAAAGGCCAGTTTAATACCAAGGTGAACGGGCTACAGTCTGAAACTGCATATAGAACAACAAGGGAAGGTTAAGAGATTTCAGCAGATTTAAATGGCAGAACAGCAACTGGGTTATGTGCTCAATATTGAAATGTATAGCAACAATTCTTCATTAAATTATTAAGCGAAAGAAATATGGCAAATATGTTCGATGCCTGCTATGTTTACCCTAAGGCGTGTGTGTTGCCTTCCGACATGGACCAAGCATGAAAATGTGGGTTCATTGACAATTATGCTTGTGATAGGTCTGGTCATATAGCTCCAGACACCTCAATTTACTAGGGAATATCAACCTCCTCTATATCTCAAATAATAAGAGTAGACTTACATGATTATGATGCAAACAAATTATTGAGAACAGTACATTCACCTACCTGTTGTTCCTGCTGCTGCCGACCCCCTGTGGGCATTCCTCCTCTCTGATTCTGAACTTTTTGCTGCTGAGCCAATAACCGCTGGGGATGAAGAAAAAAGTAAAAATACTTGAGACCCAAAAGCCAAGATTAGGTAAAAATGTATAGTAGATGTGTACTGTAAAAGTTTAAGAAGAAATATTTGAGGAACTTTAAAACTTTTAGTTCTGACCACATTTCTTAAAAGGTTATTGTCTACTACATCCTGATCTGTTATTTGAGGGTGTAAGTGACTTCAAAGCATTGAAGTTAGAGGGAGCACATCAAGTATGCAGATTAATGTCCATTTAAAAGAGCAGAAGGTCAAAATGATGGGAATTTGTAAGTTCATACCAAATTCTGACCAAAGTTGGGAGTTGATGTCAATATGTAATATAGCGTATTCTATTTATATATTTAACGGATACCTGTTCGTGCCTCAAAAACCCTAAACTCATTCTTTTGTCTGGGTCACCAGTGGATGTCCTACTGGTTAGAACCGCAACAAAACAATCCTTTCAATATATATTTCTAAAGGTTGCAGAAAAATGTATATATTTTAGAGTGGAATAGCAATGGCTTCCTTAAGAAAAAAAAAGAAGATATAAATCATATTACTTACTTGCAGCTGAGAGATCTGAGAGAGCTGGGAAAGTTGACTTAGTTGTGAGAGTTGGTTCAACATGGCTACTTGCTGGGGGCCAAACAGTCCATTCAGTCCCCCATTGTTAGGTGGATACTTCAATAAAGGAGGGACCTGAAGAAAGAGCAGATACAGTAAAGAAATGTAAATAAACCATATTTTGGTTAAAGCATGTCTTTTTGCCAAATGCTAATTAGGAAAACTAAATGATTAAACTGAAAAGGTACTGTTAACCAGATATGTAAGTATTGTAAATTTCTATGAAAGGTGACTTTTATAAAGGTGGGGAAAAAATTATAAAGGACAATATCCAACTATATAATACTGCACTAAAGTGTGGAACATGCACCCTCTGCTGGACAATAATCTCATTGTAGCTGGTCTATATACACACACACACACACACACACACACACACAGTATTTTCTGTACCATAAGATGCACTTCCACCCCCCGGGCCCCACAGAAATCAGGGGGGGGGGTGGAGTGTCTGCAGCTTATGGTTGTGGCTGGTCAGCTCCTTCGCTCTCCCAGGAAGAAGATTAGCTGGGAGGTGGAAGAGCTATCAGATCCCTTACGGCCAGATCTCCCATCTGTACTGTATTGTTTATAAAACCAATGAAGAGCAGAGAGAGAGATTAAAGAGCTGCCAGCCCTCCTCTCTCCTATCTATCTCTGCCTGTGTGCGAGAGCTGCACTGACACTGTAGCTTTCACACAGAGGGGAGACATCTGCACACAGCTTCCCCCTCGAAAGATGATGTGATGTGCCATGAAGCGCTAGAAGTTACATCTTGTGGCCGAAATTTAATGTGTCTTACGGTCAGGTGGGTCTTATGGTCCAGAAAATACAGTGGGTGTGTGTTATAGATATATACCAGCCTAAAATTGAGAAATGTTTGTATATGTCAACATTTTGGCAGCAGGAAAAGAACTTACCTGAGGGGGCATTATATTAGGAGGCACTTGAGCACGGAGATTAGGCTGAGATGAGTTGAGTGCTTGTGATTGAGGCTGCTGAGTGCCTCTACCTTGTGCTGCATTGCCAACACCAAACATATTGGGATTGCCATTCTGCTGAGAGAAACAATGGAGTTGGCAATACTAAAGAAAGTGTATTATTCAATTGGCCATACATTTCATATGCATAGAAGTCACAAAATATGCTTATTGCAAGTAAAATACTCTAATTTGGAAGTAAAATAAAAAGGTACAACAGCTTAAATGTCTATGATGTAATACAGCCATTTTAGAGTGTATACTACTGGAAAAAAGCATATTTAGGTATGTGAATTGTCAGAGCTCACCTACCAAATTAACTCACATTAGACAGGCAGAGAGTCTTTGACACAAGAAAGGTTTTTCAGTAAAACAGAATTGACCTCCCTCATACACACATCCAACTGGTACAGAGCACCCCTGTCACACTCACCTGCCTCACTGAACTAACATTTGGCATTGCCAGTCCTGTGAAAGAGCCATGGGATTGAGTAGGTAGTGCATTATTTACAGGGGGAAGCTTCATGTTCTGATTGGAAAGAAATTGCAGATTTTGTGTCTCTTCTGCTACAATGCCATCCTGAAGAGAGTGATGTGGAAATGAGTGTGATCAGGATCCCGGAGAGGGTGATCAGGATCCGGGAGCAAAAGCACAGAAGGAGGCAGCATGGTGACAGTAGGGAGAGAGGCAGAAAAACAGCAGTGGTTAATGCCTTGGGCAAGCAAGATATGACACTAGGCAAAGGGGTGACTACAGAGAGCAGTCATGAAAAATAAACAAGGAACTATAAGGAAACAAAGGAGACATGCATGTACGTCTTAAACAACTTGGCTATAAGGGTTGATTTGAAAAAAACTTGTCATAGAAAATACCGCCTTTTAAAACACATCTTCGGCATGTTGTACGAGTGTAAACTTGTGTTTATTTAGAAAATATACTAACCTTGTCAAAGTAAGGACTGTGATCCATGGAAGACTCTTTGGAAAGGTGTCGAGGACCAGGTCCTTTTCCTATCACCCTGCTGTAATCGCCAGCTCCCAGTCCCGATTTTTCCATATCCATCCTCTTATCAGGTAATATTCCTGGATACACAAACAAATAGCAGTTTGTGCCTAACTCCGAGCAACTTTTTTTTTTTTAAATAAGCAAATATGTCTGCCATGGATATGAAGTTTCAAGAAAAATAAGTAGAAGTGTAAAATAAAATAAGTTAACTACTCTTTGAATAGATGCTAGCACTTTAGTGTATGTTATTCTACTCTTTTACAGGTTAGAATTACCAAATATTGTAAATGTGCTTGTAATAGTGTAACATTTCTTTGGGGGGGGGGGGGG
>CM070039.1:68312019-68330524 GCA_036250615.1 Ptychadena robeensis
TTTCCTGTGATTGATGGCCACGCCTCTTTGTCAGTGCCGTCTACAATAACTTTTTCCCAGTTTGTGCCCGATTCACCGTTGGAAGATACTGAACCCCAGTGTGAACTTTCATAGTGAGATCCTAGACTGCTATGATTGAGATCTGAAATAAGCAAGAAGAGAATAAATAATTAGTTAAAATGTTTAGAATAAGGCAAACTATAGTCCACAAATGCTATGTAGCACAGGCAACAGGAACTGGTCATTGGATGATTATGTAAGTGCCATTTTATCAGCTGATTATTTAATCTTACAGAATAAAGCAATGACAGACAAGTGACAGCATAACTGTACACCATGCACGCACTATTACTACTGTCAACTTGGAACATTGAAAAACAGTATTTAAAACTATGGAAAAAGTAGATAGTTCTACTTTTGCCATCATTAGCTGTCCGTATGTCTAAGAAAAATAAACAACACAAAATATGTTTTTGAGAAATATTGACAACAGGAACAACAGCATGGCAAATAGTAACATGGATTTTACCCCATTACTATGGAAGGGATAATGAGACATTGCCTAATGGGGCCAAAAGGCAAATAGGAAAGTGTTTTTGAAATGAAAATTTAATCACATGGTGTATACCTACTTTTATTATTCAAAGCAGGCTAACACACAGCTTACAGACATATCTAAGGTTACGACATTCCATAACTGAACTAAATTACTTTTATTATTTTTATTTAATAAAATGAATCAAAAGGCTCTTTTTTGGGCACACTTCACAGAAGTTTGTGTCACCACGCCTTCCATTCAAATTTTGCATTATGAGGATTTATCAGAATGGCACATCTGCATTTGGGTTTAACAGCCTCCTATTCGAGCTGGGTAAAACGTAAAATGAAGTCTGCTAGAGATCTGAATGCGCTCCAAATTACCAGCAACCAAACTCGACTGAAACCCCAGCTTGGGGTGGTGCCGACATATAAAGTACAACCTGTGCAGTGTGCTTGTAAAAACCGTACATGATGCACAGACATACAAAGCAATTAGCAAGCACGGCACGATTTCAAAACACTTTAGGCAATTTCATCAGCTGAAGCTTCTATAGGAAAGAGAAATCTTCAAACTAAAGCCGTCAAAACGGAATTTAAAATATACCCATGCACAGGATACCTGGTATCTAGGTTATATGCACACAAACATGAAATCATAATGTAGAGCCGTGCTAAGATTCAGAACCGTTTCTGAACCACAAGGACAATTTAGCAGAAAGAAACGAGAAAACCAAAGGCATTTCTCTGGATGAAGGGGCTGGGGGGAGGGGAGCCAACTTCCTATTTGCGTTCCTAAATCCAGAGAAGAGAGAACGCCTGGAAGGGAGGAGGGAGGGTGGAGAGCCCGGCTAGGACTTTACTTCATTGGAACAATCCTGAAGTCTGAATATGAACCTTCAGAAAAAGAAAAAACAGCGAAAGAGCTCCTAGCAACGGGTCTTAAACTTCAGTCGGCAGCTATTCATATAACAAAACACAGATTCCAGCAGCACTAAATCATAGAGTAAAAATAACCCCATATTGTAAACAGCAGCCATGACGCAGGGATAAGTGGATCGCGGCTGAGGAGAAGGTGGATTGGAATGAAGTGAAAAGGTTTAATCCACAGCTCATGATTTCCCATTTGGGGCAATTACCAAACAAAGCTGGCAATTGTTACCAACTATCAAGTGCAGGTTTCTTCCAAAAAGTCAAATGCTATAAAGGAAATGGCCACAGTCACCTATAACATACCTATTAAAATTTATTTTAAGAGTCAATTACTAAAGCTAGTCATACACAGATTCCTCCGATTTTTCAGCCAATTCGCTGCCGGTCATTCGGTCTAAAATCTGCCAACATCGACCAGGAATCTAACGCATATCTGATCGCACGGTGATCCATCATCATCCCGTTACTTTGGATGGGGACAGCCGATCCTCTGTGGGACAGACTGCAGCATGATGACGTCATCACGCTGCAGTCTGTCCCTCATCTATCGAGGGAGAATTGAGGTGTGTATGCCTACCTACACAGATACACTCAGGGTAGATGTTAGCTAGCTGAACCATTTACCATCTTCTATGGCAGGGTGTCAAACTCAGATATGGCCAAAGTTTTGGTTGGTGCTACGTTTTGCATGTTTGTTTTTTTTATCCCCAACATAACTGCTTAGTCTGGAAAATGGCCAACAAGGAGTAGTATAATCCCACACACAAGCTGTAGTAATATCCTTATGACCAAGGTTTCCAGACCTTTCTACTTCTCCCACCCAACGTAACTACTTCCACAGAAACACAAGGTGGATAAACTGCCAATGAATACTCAGGGGATGTACAGGGGATTTCCCATTCAACTCAACTTTCTACCAAATGCAAAGCACTCCTAAAAAAAAACATTAGTAAGATCTTTTTTTTTATAACTTGCCAACATACTGGTCTTTATAAGGTGGCGGACAGAAAGTGATTTTCCGGTTAATGTTCTTCCGCAGAAATTTGTTATGCAGTAGAGATCCTTGTAATATGTATCTGTATGTATCCCTAATAGCTTCATAATGCTAAAATCCCATTACGAAAAATGGCCAATTATTTAACGAAGAGATAGTATGGAAAAACCGTATGGTTTGATTTCTTTAGAGTCATGCTTTAAAATATGTTGGTGAAAGAGTTTGGTTATAACCTCAAAACACAATCATGACAGCACTGCAGACATGGCATCACTATAAGGCTGTGCACATCATTTCTAAAGATCCTGGCTAAGTTTCAGCATGTGCCATTGCCTTATATCTCCATTGCAGGGCCTCAAATTTGACAAACCTTTAATCCTTTAGCACTGTTTCCTCTGGGCTTAGAGAAGATTGCTGCAGGGAGTTGTATCATACTGTTACAGGGTTGGAGGAATGATTCAGCAGTTAACATTAATAGAAGACAACCGGCGTTTCTAGAGTAAAACCACCTGGCTGTTAAAATGCAGCATAATACAGTCAGCTTAAAGTACCAAGGTGTCTCTGGGGATAACAGACCAAATCTGTCATGGCATAAGATGCAATTCAGTTCTGCTTATGAAAACTGAGCTTCATAGTGGTAAGATACCTGACAAGTTATAGAAGTGCAAGAATTCTCAAAGGACTACAGGTATACTTTTCACAACTCACAAATATTACCTCAGATATACAACCAAAAGTGACTAAATTAAAGAAGTACTCCACACACTACAGTCCTTTACAAATACACAAAGTATAAAGTCTTTGCTCATTCCAGAATATTATTTTTCCATCTGTGTGGGTCAGGCTATATGCTACACTGATCATCATTTACTCTCTTGCACTACAACCACCTACATCTTCATCTCCAATAATACCATCATATACAAAGGATACAAATACCACTACTAATATGGCCATTGTTGAATTATCAAGCACTTTCTTTTTATACATTGACTATCTAATTGTAATTAAAACTTGCTAAAAAAATTTAGGACTTCAGAAAGAGTCAGGTCTCTAGAACGTAGAACGTGTTCTACAAACTTGCCTAGCTTTTTCTTCTATTTGTCTATACTTCCATGTAGGAAAGGTGGCAAGTGGAATGGTAGATGGCAGCGCTGAGATTGCCAGAGCCACGACATCACATCCAAGCTTGTTGTGCCCAGTGGCAGTCTCGGAGCTGTTAAGGCAAGCAAGGTGCCTCTAAGACTACAGTGCCTTACATAAGCATTCTATGTGAGATTAACTAATGTACCAAAAACTTTGCATAGGATTTTTTTTAGCTGTTCTGTAATACAAAAATCATTAACCTTGCCCAATTACAAGGCTGGTTTAATGCCAAAATCTCAGCATGTTTCCCTAACTCCTACAATGTAACTGTCAGGCATCCAAAAGAAGACTAAAGCCGGATGTGAGGAAGAAAAGACTTGAGTAACCAGGTTATGCCTGAAAAGCACCAAGGCTACATACATCTAGAGCACAAAGGGTGCATATGTGGAGGACTTCTTTAATTAATCTATAATATTAATAAAAAAAACAGATAGGATGGATAGAGAACTTGTGTACACTCTGTTTAACATGCAAAATAACAGCGTAACAAGCCACAGGTTGTAAGAACGGAGAGCTGCAGCACAAGCATATACAAACAAAACAGCTTAAGCACAGCCACTGCAAGCAGTAATACACCCCTAGGGGGGAAATAAATCGCAAGCTATAAAAAAAAACAAAATAAAATTCACCTAGCTGATTAGGGGAGTGGCTGACCAAATCCCGAATGGGAGGCATGCCTATGGAAAAGCAAAAAAACATTTGTTCTTTCTTGATTTGAAAACACAGTAATGCCTATAAATTCATTTACCCTACTCTACATGGCTGACTTGATATTCAAGCAGGTTACAGATCCCACAGCTTCAGGTGAGGAGAAATAAGCAGTTATGCAAACAATATAGTGGAAGTGCAAAATAGAGGTTGCCTAATGCATGTTTTTAAATGGTATTAACATTTTTAGGAAAATGCTTAATTTTTACAAACAGTTTGTGTTTAAAAATACTGCACCCAAAAATATCCTGTACGACCTGGCCAATCCACATTATTAATCCCACTGCTTCCCCAGACATATTTCTGCCCCACTAGACTACACAAACTCCCCCCATGTTATAGGGGGTAAAAGAGGAATCAATCAACGTGAGATGCTAAAATAATGTACAATTATCTCAGGCCTCCTTAGTGGCTTTCGAATACCCATATATGTGTAAGATCATGAAAATCTGAAGTGAAGAAACGCGAACAGGCCCCTCTCATAAGGATAACAATATTTTGTGTATTTAGTTGTTTAAAAATCAAACAAAATCTTGACATCCAAAGCCACCACCAGCTCCACCTCTGTGGAGGAGGCTCTGGGCTAAGGGTCTCGCATTACATGCTGTCATTTATTGGATTTCACTTCTGTCAATCATAGGGCTGGTTTCCACTGCACCTTTTTCTCTGTGTAAAGCGTCCCATTTCACCCGATTTTTCAGCCATGAGTGCGCACAGTGGTTGAGCAGCCGAAAAATCTGGTGGAAATTTCAAACTTCACCCTTGCCAGGATCCTGTACGATTGGCAACTCTCAGTGAGCCTGCAGCATTCCTGCTTCGCTGCAGGCTCACAGAGTTATTTTGGGTCGGCTAAGGGGGCATCACCATAGACCTCCATGTTAATGGAGGGGGCATTGCTTTTCCCAGTGTGTGGAGAGCAGGAAATTGACGCCAGCAGGTTTTCGCTCCATTAAAATGTTGCGTAACAGCAGGGAGGCTAATTACTTTGGATGGGGACAAACGCCCTCGTCCAAGTGCCGGCAAACAAAGGGTGCCTGGCCAATTTTTACCCACTTTTTTGGCCGATTGACCATGCGTGATGATGCATGTTGATGTGGTCAACCAGCTGGAAAATCGGGTAAAAATCTAAACGTGTATGGGGGGCTTTAGACATGCATCCAAGGCAGGGAAAAAGACACAGACCAGACACCTCCTATTTAAATGAATGGGACACATTCATTGTCCACTTCTGCCAGCACCGCTTGCATGCTCAAAAAATCCACTCCTGCCAGCACTGAAATGCTGCTCAAAAAATACATTTCTGCTTATATTCGGGTCAAGAAATAATACTTTCCGCATTTTTAGGTGGACTTTATGAGTGCAATGCAAAGCCCCCAAACATGCTATCATCAACAAATTGGAAATGTTAAGAAGGGTTGTGGGAACATATATATTTGCTCTAGCACATGTAGTTTTTGCAAATTAGGTTCAAAGTCAAGTCTCAGTTCTTTACAATGTTCCCAAATCCCTTCTCTACATCTTCAGCAATTGTGGTGATGAAATCATGTTCAGGGGTTTTGTACAAACAAAAGCACATTTGCTGTGTGTTACGGATCCTTAGCTGCTGCATGATCAAATTTCCTGCCCTGGATGGTCAAACCATGTGAATCTCTGCTGCTGTGGCACTACAAGTCCCAGCACTAGAGGTTCCACAACAGATGAAGTACCATAAGTTTTTGTCTTCAGGTGTCTGGTGGGATCCCAGGTCATCATAATGTTATTGGGTTTTGACACTGTTTATAATTAGATTACCTGTCACAACAGTATATTTACAGAGTACAGGGGTCCCCTCGAAATGAGCCTCCGCCCTCCCAGTATCACCAACAGTTCATTCTGCTATGGACAGGGGACAGGTCAAGATCAGCCTCCCCCCTCTGGATCCCCTGTCCATAGCGGAATGAAATGGGATGCTCACCTCCACATGTACTTTCTCTACCGATGACTCTGTTGCCTCATTCTTGCCAACACTTACCTGTCAGTACTATGTATGGAGTCTATATATCCAGTGTTCTCCCCAGATTTTTTTTTTAGCCGGGCGGCGCGATGACGTCATCGCGCCGCCTGCACCGGTCCGGCGGCCTCTCTGATAGGCTGCCGGCCAGCGGCAGCACAAGTCCTCTGACAGGCGGCGCCTCCCCATTCTTCAGGAGCGCGCCGCAGCCACTGAAAGACTCCGGCCCGCGGCTCCGGTAGTGTGCCGCGGGCCGGAGTCTTTCAGTGGCTGTGGCGCGCTCCTGAAGAATGGGAGGCGCCGCCTGTCAGGCTGCTCCCCGCCAAGGACTTGTGTGCCGGGCGGGGACCAAAATCTCCCGGGCGGGCCGTCCGGCCAATCTGCTTTGGGGAGAACACTGATATCTATACTGGAAATTTATGGCAGAGGAGTGCTTTTATGGCAGTGCTCACCGACACCCACCTGCCTGCCAATACTATGTATGGAGTCTATTGGACACTGTTTACCCACTCCTACCTGTAC
Source organism: Ptychadena robeensis (assembly GCA_036250615.1). Lineage (NCBI taxonomy): Eukaryota > Metazoa > Chordata > Amphibia > Anura > Ptychadenidae > Ptychadena > Ptychadena robeensis. The sequence continues at coordinate 68,318,850 of CM070039.1, forward strand.
AATATATGGAGTCTATATATCTACAGTATACTGAGAGTTTATTGCAGAGATGTGCTTATAGGACAGGTTTCCACTTCACCTTCTTTGTACTATATATGGAGTCTAAATATCTATACTGGGCGCTAAAGGCAGAGGTGTGCTTATATGTGAGTGCTCCACTTCACCTGTCTGTTGTCTGTTCTATATATGACATCTATTTAGTATATATGCTATATATACCCGCACTACTACTTACACCCCAAGTTTCACCCCCCCCAGCTACAACACTTACATGTAAAACTGCAGCTAAAAGTCCAGCTATCAAATATTGCTTAGCTAGAGGAGTAAAACTTGGGGTGTAAGTAGTAGTAAGGGTACATTACTGACCCTAAAAGTTTCAGCTGCAGATTTAAATAAGATAGCTTAGAAAATAAATTTAAATTAATGTCATATGCATTACATTAATTCTGGAATGGTAAATTGCATTAAATCACAAGGTTCTATCAATGTATCTGCTGAGCTAACAAGTATAAAATACAGATATAAAATTAACTTAAATATGGATATGTGAAAAATGTCTATAAAATATTAAGCAAAAATTTTACCTGTGACCTTTAAAAACAGCACAAGTATCACAGGCCAAATGTCTGACACCATCTCAAAATATCAGGGAAAAGAGGTGCCACTTGATTATAAAATGCCAGATTTACTAGGCATTTTAAGATCACAGCAGTGCAGTCCAAGCCTTTGGCTGCCACAGAGGAGCATTGACATAAATAAAGAGCTGGGAGAAACTCCAATCATGTCAGCAGCGACAGAACTGCATTGCACAGTGGAAATCCGGGTCACACGGCTCATCACATCGGGCCAACATTATAATATTAACAGCAACACAGATAGTACTACGCGTCCACAAAAACTGAGACCAACCAGCTGTTCTGTCTCCAATGCCAAGGACCATTTGTGGTATCCCTTAAAGACCTTTGTCAAAGAATGTTTTCATTTACAAACATATAGGTTTTAAGCGACATGTTAACAGACCAATATTCTAACCTAGGGGGTGGGGAATGTATTTTAAACATTTTAGTGGAGGAGCTAATTCAACTAATTGTGATTTTTTCGATAATTGTGATTAAAGCCAGAAAAAGAAAAAGCTTAAACTACCTGCCACAAATGTAGTAAAAATTTGGCTAAAGGTTTCCATGCCCATTGATACCCACAACGTGACGTCACCATGCTGCCCTCAAGCTTTGTCCATTTAACTTCTGTGCAATCGATCCTAATTATTATTTTGAATCGGGACCCTTGGCAATTGAAAAGGGTTTACCAACATGCTGGTTCCCTGTTCGATCAAGCTTTCTTTAAACGGGAAAGGGTGGCTGCAATCGATTCAAGAACAATCTACCGCGAACATGGACAGTGATGGATTGTGCTTAAATCGTTCCAAAAATGCCCAACTTAAGGGTTTGCCAACTAGAAGCCTTTAAAGGCACAGATCGGCACACATTTATAGCACTTAATACGCTATCAGAAAACAACTGTTTTAAGATCTACCTTGTAACAACTAAAAGGTAGCCATACACGGCCGGATTTTTTTTCACTATGTATTCTTTCAGAGAGGCCACTTTACCACATACATGTTGGTAGATCTAATGGAAATTTTATCAAGTGATCTAAAAGGTGTATGGGCTATTGACTATTTTAATGCAGACAACACAAATGTGTTTAAATTTTTAGCAGCCGATTGGTGCCTAGCTTTACTAATTATTTACTCATTTACAAATTATTCTGTGAGTCAGTAACAACTCCTTTTACGAGTTGTATTCTTTATAAACAGTAGTGGCTGCTTTATGTCTAGCAGCTTTATTATATAGCCATTCACTAGCTGCAACTTGAAAACCACAGTACAGAAACTGGCATCCAGTGACATTAAGCGTGTGAGGATGCAAGTGTGAGCTGGGACTGAAAATCAAAGAAACATCAAAATCTGCTCATTTGCCCCATCTAAAAAAACACAACTGCACCTTGTGTAATTAGTCCATATATTTCAGTCCTGATTTGACAGAAGTATAGATGTGGAAAGAGAAAGAAGTGAATTATAGAAACATAACACTATTGAAGTAAAAGCTACTGGGAGCAGCGCTCTGAGAAGTAAACAAGTCTATAAAAGGACCGATTCCTGATCGGTATTCCAGTGACAACTCTTTCTGTTCGCACACTATTATTCTATAAAAAAAAAAAAAAAAAAAAAAAAAAAAAAAGCTAAAGAATCTAGGCCTTGAAAGTTTGTTGCCCAAAACAACCAGATGACAGCTCTATGCCAGATAGAATATACAAATCATCTGCGAGATGGTTAAATAAATAGAATCAGACTCTGGGGATGCAAGGTTAAGATAATTGCCCACTGGAGCGTGTTGAAGCTACAGATAAAACGACTGGCACGCCCAAGGTAATTACTCTAACAAGTATGGGAGTCTCAATGCTCCTGTGATATTTTCTGTCTTCTACAATAACTGTACAACCAAATAGGAGACAGATTTAAAGCAATGGCTGCAGTAGGCGAGAAATTTATAACCACAGTACCCAAGAAGTAGAAATAGAGGGATTTGACATGGAAGCACCCACATAAAGCGGGCTCTTATGCATAATTAACCATTGGGAAAATATTTTAACGTTCTACTACAGATACAAACTAGACTTAAGGCCCCCACACACGCACCGAGTGGGCGCCGACACAGCTGCTAAGATCAGCTCTGGAAAGCAGCGTGATGACGTCCTCACGCTGCAGTCCCAAGCTGACAGCATCGGCTGGCAGCCTTTGTGTGCCGGCCGTTAGCTTCAATAAAGATGCCGGTCTTCATTAAAGTTAATGGAATCCGAAGCCGAGCCCCGAAGCCGAGCGACAGGGATCTGTGGCCCCATGTGGGCACCCCTAACTGACGGCCGTGAGCGCGCACCCCCATCGGTCAGCGGCAAAATCAGCCACCGCTCGGTGGGTGTATGGCAGGCTTTATTCTGTCCTGATCCATTTCAAGCCTACACTTGGCTGTTGTGCAAGTACCAGTCCTAAGCAAACATGCAGGTAGTCTAAAAGGTCCTCTATTAAGAAGTGCATTTGAAGGCCATCAGCAATGATAGTCTTTAGTTGTCAAAGAAGCCAACAAGGGTGGGACAGTTGCTGCGGGGGGGGGGGGGGGGGGGGGGGGGGGGGGGGATTAAATAGTGCTTACAGAACTTTTGGAAGGAAAAAGAATTCTTGTGTGTTTTACCATAAATTTAAACTACTTGTGTCCTTTGGCGAGGCATTAAAAAAAGACTATAAACATCACAGGCACTAAAAAGGTAATTTCTCTAGTCCCTGTTAATATAATGTACATTACCACACATTTAAAATGCAGTTCAGCTTGAAGACTTTTTCCTCAAATAGGAAGTGCATAGTCTAAGCTTACTAGCATCATTAGAGAACAAACCATATTTACCTGGCTGAGTTTCGGTCACAGTGTGCTCCTGACCCACGACAGTGCTGTTTTCTGACTCTTGATTTAATACTTTAGTGGCTAAACCCAGACTGGCTGCAATGCCAGGAATCTGCTGCCCACGCTTCACAAGAGACTTCTGGTCTTGGTGTCGGAATCGCGGTGGTACTTCACGGGGAGGATATCGAGACACCGGCTGCTGCTGCGGGCTGAGTGCTGTGGGCCGCTTGGCATTATTATTCTGAATGCTGGTTACGGTGGAAATGCCAATGTTCCCGTTGACAGGCTGAGGCTGGCTTAGTAGTTCATCTGGCACTGCAACGTAAACAGAATGGAGTGGGCATTAAACAAGATGGAGTAATTTAAATACACACTTGGTATGGTTTTTTACACAACATCCATTTTCCTGGCCAAGCCTCAACACTTAGTGGGATGATCACAGAGGGTACAAATGTTTGCTATTATGTCCTAGGACTCGGGAACCTATAATGAGGCCTGTGCACAGCCATATAATAGCTGGGGCTACAGGTATGTAAATAGAAACCATGTAGTCATATTTCCATAGGCAATATTTGACTAAGAGGATTCAACTCAATGTACTAAAAGCTCAATCTACCTACTTGTTACATCCTAAAAAAAAATTGGGAGCGTGGTATCATGATCAATTTCTCTCTTAACGGTCAACCCCTCTTCTAATTATGTCTGCCTACTGCCATGCAGGAAGAATATGAACACAGCAATGGGAGATTGATACAAAAGAAAACAGTAGCTGGGCATTCAATATGTGCTGCAAGGGCAGAATAATGCAAATTTGTGATGTAAGCACAAGTGCATAGTTTTTAAAAAAAAAAATATTTTAGGGGTCATTCCATAGTGCAGTCTGCTAAATGGAGCCATCATGGAATCTGGGGCAATGCCAAACAAAATACTAGCTGCCATATATATGACTCGCTTCTCTTCACAGTCTAATATATTTTCACTGCTTCTGCCATCTCTTTCACCATATAACAAGCACTGTAAGAATGTATTGCACCTGGAAAACATTCTAAAAATCGAGTGGCCAAATTTCCTCCCAAGATCCTGGAGGATTCCCAGGGGAAAAAGGAATTATCAGTCTAGGGGGAAGCAGAAAAAGAGGAAACAGAACAGAGAAAAGAAGAATGCAGACATTGCCATCTTAGGGCAGAGAAGCTGAAATATATGAGATTTTTGCTGTATGGGCTCAATTTACTCAGTCTTTCAACCAAAGTTATGAGGGACAGATAAAAGTACTCCTATAGCACCCAACCACCCAAAATTCAGAGGCACAGGTTTATTTCACAGGTGACTGCAAATTTAAAGGATACACCACACAGGTTCATTTCCTCAACGAAATACCAGTAAAAAAAATCTAAATATCTTGAATAGAAGTCACATATGGCCTTCAGAAAACTGTAAACCCTTCTATTAACTTCTTTAATATTTTTTTTTTACTAAGCAGCCAATATATGTCAGCAGTAACTATTTCCATGTTTGCATCTAAAAAACTAATAGATAACATGTAAAATCACGTCAGCTAGGTTAACTAAAAGCATACCAAGTGAGTTATCATTTTCTAATAGCAAACTTAAAAAAAAAAATACAATTAATCTGTAAACATAGGCCATCTTATGTCTTCTCTTATCTGCCTCAAATTCAAACATGTATATTCTGTGTTACTGGATATTGTACAAGATGTATATACATGTTATTATGGGAAGGGGAGTTGTAAAATTTAAAAAAAATCTGTAAACTTTTAAATCAATGACATTATGTATTTTTGTTGGTAAATATGTTATTTGAAGCTTCAAATGATGCATCCACATATCCAGAGGTGCACATAGGTGGTACTCTGGTACTCAGAAGGGCCCACAAACGAGCTATGCGTACCTGCATTATTGTTACAAAGCTCATATGCGTACTAACAACTTGGAGGCACTCTGTGTCTGGGCGGCCGCAGCTAAATGTTACAATGTATACAATTTATGTCACTTGGATAACCGCAGGTGTTGAAGATCTGGGGTATGAGAGTCAGATTAGGCATATGTAAGGGTAAAAACTGACAAGAGAAAAGCACTGTGTGACAGCTGGAATATGACTATGAAAGGATGACATTTGGACTGCTGGTAGTCTCAGGGGTTAGTTACTAAGCCAGAAAATGTCAGGGTTGTACTACTGAGGTATGAGATCTGTGGGTTCAAACGCGTTGTACTGTGAGAGATACATTTGACCCAAAGCCAGCTGGTGACCTGTGGATGGAGCTAATTGGAGGATCAATCATGGAACAGGGTGGATGGAACAGGGAGGTCCATTTGCAGCAGAATCTACCATGCAGGAGGCTGACATAGAGGACAGTGAGGAAGACCACCCACATATGGGGTGAGTACCAAACACCTTCTCCTGGTACTTATTTGAGGAGCTCACTACAAAAGTTAAGTGCACCCCTGCACATATGGCTCCATAAAGTTTTAGATATGAGGGTCATTGTTTTTGCAATTAGTTAGGTATTGGAGTCACAACTATGCTATAAACAGGTTCCATTTCTGGTCAGAATTCTTTAAGCTATGTGTAGAGAAGTTAATATGTCTATTGGGTGAATCAGAAACATATCCTTTGCTTTTCAAATATTGCTAATGCACCTATAATGCTAGATGGAGACTTTGCCTTCCTGAACAGTGGGATGCAGAACACAAACCAACTCTCCAACAATAAAAGGGGTCTAAACAAATGTAAATTTCTTGAGGGCAACATCCAAAGACTTTTTTTCCCCAGTTCCTGAAGTATAGTGTGGTTCACAAAGTGTTGATTCCAGATACCCCTGGTAAGGGAACATAAGACCTAAGGTGGTCCAAAAGAGATGCAAGAGGTCAAACAGAAGTGGATAACAACAGACTTCAGAACCCAAAAACCCTAAACTCACATTGAAAAGGGGAAAATAAAGAAGCCAACGACATAAAAACAACCAAGGGTAAAGTTTACAGCCTCAACTACCATTCAATAAGGGAGGAAACACTCCAAGCACAGGAAGCCATAGCAGGCAACTGAGGGACAAAGTCCAGGAAGTTTAAATGTTGAAGACCAATTAAGTCTAGCTTTCAGAAATGGGAGAATAGATCTAAGGATGGTGTTATCTCCTTAGAAAAGGCTAATAAAATAGTCTGAGCAAACTTAAGAAAATGCTACAGTGGAAAACAATGACATATAGGGTAAGAATAATGGTTGGTGAACAACTGTTCTGACCCCTATGGAGTCACAAAATAAAAAAAGAAGCATGGATGGCAGGGGTTGGGAGCCGTGTTATCTCCGTCTGTGTACAGGACCACCATCAGATCTGACACCGATTATCATTTTTGTATTTTTGTGTTATTTTGTTTGTAACTAGATGTCAAGTCTATCACTGCCGTTTTTAGGGCTTGATGCCCATTTTCTGTGACGCTGTACATAATAAATGCCTGTCAAGTTTTATATATAACCTGCTTACCTATATACCTTACCCTTTTGGAGCCTCTAAAGTCCCCCAGCTCCTGACTGCTTCAGGGGGAACGTATTGATCTGGGTCGGTGGACCTACGTTCACCCTCCCAGTGAAAATTTTGGGGTGCCGGCTCCTTAGCCTAAAGAATAGTACCCCCCTTTGCTGCATGGCATACTAGAAGTATCACATCTTATCAGAGTGGGAAGATGGTTTACAAAAAAAAATTGTAAACAATCTGTTCGATCAATTTTTAATTTGACCACTTAAACTGACGATATTTGATATTCTAATTGCAGTAACAAAGATTGTGGTCAATCATTGTAAAACCAATTCCTTCAATAAATTTCTAGAGCTCTCTGTATATGCTCCAATATACAACCAGATACAAAACAGATCTAAACTTCTAAAAACAAACCCATCAAAATTGTAATCACTTTTGGACCCTTTTAAAGGGTAAAGGCCGTCCCACATGCACCGAGCGGCAGCCGCCGACCAATGTGCGTGCTCGCAGCCGTCGGAAAAATCGTTCGCCGATCAGGGATACCCACATAGGGCAACAGATCCCTGTCGACCAGAGAACAGACATGTCCAATAATCTCTAGTTTCAATGGAGACCTGCGTGCTGTGAGCAATGGAGTGCAGTGTAATAATGTCAATTTCGCTGCACTCCATCGCTGATCTGTCGGGCCCCCACTCGGTACGTGTGTGGGGGCCTTTAGAGACATTGTAGTCATGATCCCATGATTGAAGATGCTCAAAGAGAAATATTAAACATCTACCAAGTCAACCACACAGAATCGGAGACACAGTTCTTCTGGTTCATCACATACCAAGATTACAGAATGAATGTTAGGAGACCACTATTGCAGTCACCTGCATAATTTGTGGACAAAAAGTCTGCAAGGCAGATGAGAAAAAGAAAAGGAGGGAAAAAAAGTAAGGAAGACAAAGAATAGCATAGCTGCAACTCTAGTGAAAAATCGACAGTTGCTGGTATAAAAAACAAAACCCTTTTTATTACCTACCCAGTGTCCATTCTTCTGGTAAATGCCAGTGTTACCCAGAGGATAAGATATTTTACTCAATGGACACTTCACCTAACTTTCTACAGTGCTGCTAAACATACAAAATATGAAGACGTGTATAGATACACACTATGGACCACTGTTGCCCAGGGCATTCTTCTGATGGAAAGAATGATGGATCATACTTGAACAATGAGTCTGAACAGCCACAACAAGACCAACATAAGGGTATATAAAATTAAAATCTAGAAGTACAACTAGCATTCTTTATAACAGGAAGGAAACGCCATGAATTAATACAAATTGAAAACTAATTTTGAAATAACATTTTGAGGTGTGGTTTAAATGTACGCCTGTGCCTAGGCTATGGCTATCAAATTCCTTTACCATCAAGCCCTCACTCCCTTACATAACTATGTAGCCACGGGCCTTGTGGAGATCTATAAAATGTCACCACACAGGGACTTCAATCATGTCTTCTATTATTTTGCTAGTAGCAGTGGCAAATGGACAGCTCAGCAATATACACACACAACAGAATGCGATAAACAAGTGTTTGTAGTAATCTTTCAGGAAAAACTTTACATTACCTGCAGCTACAGAGCTCCAAAAAAGATATGTTCTAAAAATATATTTTAGTTTACTTTAAATATCCATAACCTATTGTGTTGCCCATTACGGACAGTATAAACAGGCCCAATAAAGAAAAAAAGTCTATGGACCATCTCAATATTACGCTTCAGTACACTGTTAGTATGTTAAGTACACATTTAATATATCAGAAACAATTTAGAATTGACTGACAGACCTCTGCAAACACAAAGAAGGATAAGACAAACTAAAACTGCCCTCCTATGCCTTTATTGCTCAAGGGGAATTTAGACATTTTGCGGGTTATACATCTTATGCCCATGGATCCCAGAAAACATCCAACCTTTTGTGTTCACCAAATGACAAACTGCTAATCTAAGGCATATCAGCGTTTCCATTTCCAGGCAATAATGAGTCACTAGACAAGCATGTACACAGAGAGCTGATCCAAGAGACTTGTGCAGCACCGCTGAAACCATTTTTCTGTATGTAAACCTTAATGCCACACAAAGCAAACAGGACAGCTTCACCATTCACTGAGCAAATGTAAATCCGCAGCACAAGTCAATCCGGCAGTTCCGCCTGTCTAATAGTAAATCCCTTCACGACGACATAGGCACAACAAGAAGCCTATTCCCTGCAGAGATTCTCATGTTACAGGACACCGGCGCCCTTTGCTTTACATCAATATAAGGGAAAAGCTACGAAATTGTATACCGCTGCACACAAGGTCTCTACAATTATACTAAACCTAGCGATTCAACAGTAAATTAGTAATTGGGAAATTGCAGGACCCACCCACCAAAAGCAGTGCACCCGGCTAGCAATCTGCTCTCTCTCTTAATGCTATTTTGTTTCTGCCAAGGCTTTTCATAGCAGGCTTACGTGCTTAGCATTCATGTACGGCTCCCATCCAGAGACGCACAGACACAGTAAAACCTATAGGAGGAGGGAGGCAAGGACATACACGCACATGCACACAGGCAGCCGAACAGGCACAAACCTGATGGAAATGCAAAAAGGAAGCCTCTGAGGCACTAGTTACGCAGCAAGGATCCAAGGCAAGACGTTTCCAACTCCTGTTGCTCTCCCACTCAGCAGACTTCATGAGAAAATGGAGGAGAAGCATGGTGTCATTTTACTGCCGTGGAAGTCCTGTTTGCCAACTCCTCCTGACGGAGGGGCCAATTTGGACAAGTGCTCCCTCCCTTCCAATAAATAATGGCAGCTGTCTTAACATTAGGGCTGCCATCTCAGAGAAATAATAATAATAAAAAAATTATATATGACGAAACAAAAAGACACCGGTTAGGAATATATAGAGTGCATTAAGCAGCAGACGAGGGGTTTGCACTGAGCGCGGACCCTCCACAATACTACCTTAAGAGCCTCACAAGGGCTGACAGTTTAGGAATGCTGAAGGGCACACAGAGGAGGTCTTGCTTTAAAAGCGTACACACGTAATCCGCGACACTAGAAATTTCAACGCAAAGAAAAAAAAAAATAATAAAAGATGTCCGGGGCTGCGAGTGCAGCTATTCGCTCTGGAAAATATCTTCAGTGTATGCCAACCTATTAACTCACTGAAGCCACAACTGCGGCTCCTGTCTGCGGGCAGCCATTGTCAAGCGTGTCAAACGCCTGACTCCCCCCCCATCCCCGCAGACAACACTGAGCGATTAACCCTCCGGCTGCCACAACCAACCAACCGTAGCACTCGACAGCCCTGCGTGGCTGCTGATGTAACAAGCAGCACTGTTCAACCCTCCCAGACGTCCGACACAGTGGAAAATGTCTTCTGACTGAACACTTCCAAGACCTGCTTGTATTTCATATTAAAATACGGGGGGGGTGGAAGCTATACAAGAAGTTATGGGCAACTTTATCTATGGCCAGATCATTACAAACAAAAAATATTAAAGGAATTTTACAACATAAAATTGGAATGACCCCCTTTTGATGTGGTAAACTATTAAAAGCCATTTTTGGCGTTTATGGGTTTTATCTAAAGCTGCCCATAAATGTCATTTTTACAGTATGTAAAGTCACTATACATGGCTGGCGTGCAGTAGGTGCTTGCATACTTGTCTCCCATCATTCAAGCTTTACCAAAAAATACAAGCAATGCACTAGAAAAATAGACATTTTTTGTTTAATATCTGCCCATCAAACCCTTAACGTAAACCTGTTGGTACATTAAGTATAAAGCAACAGCTCTCAATTCTGAGCTCAGTTATCTATAAATATCTCTTCTTGGTATGCTCCATTTATCCTCAGGGATATTAGGCAAGAACGGGTTTCATGTGAAATAATTTATCCCACTTGGAGCGTACATAGGGTTAAGGAGTACAACATCAAGCCACAAGGAGCCACTGTACAAGGCTTTCTTACTTTGCTCTCAGGGGTGAAAACTAAATGGCAAAGGAGCTAAAGGTATGGAAGTTAGAACAACCAAATTTCTGTTCTGTAATCCAATTCACAAATACTGTGAGTTGACACTACTAATTATATTTCCTGTATTTATATAGTGGTTACATTCGCCAGAGAAAACAATATCCTTCTCATGTGTCCCTCTCCCTGAAGGGGCTTACCATCACAGCTACCAGCTACACATGCATTCTATGGCTAATATGGTCAGAAGCCAGCCAAACCAAAATTGTTTATGGGTCTTCCCCTAAAAAGGGGGGTGAAGGCGTTGCATGCAGCAAATGCGCAAACACCGTCAGCCGTACATTTTGTGCGCCCCCTCTGCCTCCATAGCCAAGCACTGAGCAAGTACTCAGGAGGAAGATCAGACTGGTATTCCTTCTGGTTATATCCCTACTCTTTCACGATGGCCGGTAGCTCCTTGCTACCAGCCACCTGCCGACATGAATGGGCAGCACAGATATCCTATAAAAGAAATGGTGATGCTGCCATTGCGGACACCTAGTTGTATAGTTGTCATTTAAACATTTCTAGCATCAATCCATTATAATTATAACTTTCCTAATCTGAATTGCTTCCACCCTCAGTGGAGATGAGCACCAATGCCCAATTGTTTAGTGTAGTAAACAATTGGGCATTGGTGCTCATCTCCACTGAGGGTGGTGCTTAGAGCCCCCCCCCCCCC
>CM070039.1:68348013-68371821 GCA_036250615.1 Ptychadena robeensis
CCCCCCCCCCCGCATAAACATTGTAAGAAAGCCAATATTGTACATGTGTACAGCTTGGAAACAACATCAACCAAGCTAGAGCCTTTTAATGCAAAATATACAAGGTGAGGTTGTTTTAGACAAAATAAGCAAGCAATAGGCATCGGCAAATACAGAGTTCAATGCAACACACACCTTTACCACACAGTAAAAAGACTGTGCACACCGCTAACTGCTGACAACAGTCAAAAGTGCAGAGTGGACATGACAGACGCTGGCCTGTGCAACCTTTGTCTGCTCTATCCAGGGATAATAGTCCCGGGGATCAATTGTATTTTGGAATTCAGCATGTGTTAACACTAGCAGTGGGAGAGAATGGGAAGTGGCCCAAAGCAGAGAAATAAAAGAAAACATTACAAAGGACTCTAAGCAGACTTTACAATCCCTCTAGTTTATGTGTGCATTTCATGTAAAGATAGGAAACATGTACTCCAGCTTTGACATTCACACACATATACACATAATACTTTTCTGTATCATCTTAACCCAAAAGACAAGAAAACATTAAAGCCTAGCAATCCATAAATGTGGCGAGTGCATTATCTTTTACTGTCTTTATACAACTTATTTTTACTGGATAAAATCTTTCACTCATTTGCTGCAACACCTAAACAATTTGTTACTGGGAATGATCACAATCAGAGTTTGTTCTGTTTTATGGAGAGTGGAGGTCGAGCAGGCGGCACCTTGACAATTTTCTCTCCATTGGAAATAATTGCCATAGGTCTGCCAATTAAAGCCCCATCCTGCTCAATCACTAAAACCACTGACGTGGAAAGTGATACAGAAGCAAGATAATATCTGTCTACAACAAAGGGGGCAGCCATGGTGGTCACATTAAATATCAGCCTTTGGCTATGTCTCCACTGTGTTGTGTGCTCCATTAGGACCCCCTACGTTTAGCGCAGTGCTTGGTGGGGTCCCAACAGAGCACATACACATTACCTGCCTGGCGAATCACATCCGCCTATTAATGAGTTAACGTACTGCACTACGTTAACCCCTGCATCGGTGATTCGGCACAACGTCATGTGAACAGAGGATCCGCCAGGCAGGTAATGTGTATGTGCTCTGTCGGGGCCCCTGCGATTTACGTAGAGGGTCCTGACAGAGCACACAACGCAGTGGAGACATAGCCTTAATCTACCCTCAGGACACGGCTAATTGATTACATCATTTAAAAGGGCAACGGCAAGATTATTTTTAACTTTTTTAAAGGACAAAAATACTTTACTTACAAGAACACGTTTTTCACTGAAATTGCCAATGCCATCACCACATTTCAACATTAATGTAGTATACAGACTACAACTGGGACTACTCAATTATTCAGCTGCAGAGCCTAATTGGCTGAATGTGACTGGAAATATTGAAATGTTTCATAATTGTTTTTATTGAATATTATTTCTAGGTTTGGACATAATGAGACTTGCTCTGCATTGTGCAGCCCTGAAAATGATCACTAAAACTATAGATATTTACTAGATGTACCAGTATCAATGGAAGAATGTAACAAGCCGTGTTATTACTTTACAGAGCTTTCCATGTTTATTTTCAGTAATTTGTCACACTTTTTATGTATCTGTGTGACTCACTTGGCAATGAAGAATGAATCAGCGTAGAATAGTTTATGGAAGTTCCTATATTTTTATGCTGAAAGGGTTTTTAAAAAAAAATCTGTAACCACAAAAGCTATATAAACAAGCCACTTTCAGCACAAGTCAATGTGTTCTAAAGCCGTGCTCAAGAGCAAACAAGTGCTTTTCGGTAGCTGTACACAGCCAGGCAATGCAGATCATTATGTCAATCATGCAGCTGTCTTGGCATGGGGTTCTTTCCTCCTTTAGGCAGCGAATTCCATTTTCAAGCAGCTAAGCTTCCTCCAAGCTTTTATGTCTATGGGTCACCTATCAGCTGCCCCCTGTGAGATCAGCTGCTTAAAATGAGCAGTCTGCAAGAGAAGGCTTTCCAATACCGTCTGCAGTATAAATAACTGTCACCAATGTAGAAGGGAGAAAAACACATCCCAGCTTGTACGAGTCAAAGCTATTCCACAACAGAACACCCCTAATAAGGGAAACTGAACAGGAAACACACTGATTTGTAATGCACATAAGGCTGGATATGAATATGGGGTGACTAAATTATCACTACATGCCCATGCAGCATTATACCTTTAAACACATAGAGGTTCGGCATATGTCTGACTTGCCATTATGACAGGTGATATCTACTTAGTTTTTCTAATGTTTGATCCCACATGTTGTGATGTATATTATAAAGACAACAATAATAATATATATATATATTTTTTCTAATCACAATTATATCTGGGACTACCAGGGTGGATAAAAATCAATGATTTAAAAAATAAAATGCGCTTTTTGAGGAAAATATATTACCATCCAAAGGATATTCCATCATTAAATAAAGGTTTGTTTTTGTTGAATACATTCCATTAATTCATTCACAATGTCATGCTCTTCCAGAGGTTTGTGTAAGATTTTATAATCAATAAAACTACACTCAAATGTATAGTGGCCAACATCCTAAAACAATAGACAGAAGTTGATGATGGCATAAGCATATCACCCAAAATTTCCCCTGGAATAGACATAGGAGAGGGGACCACTCAATATGTAAAAGCAATACATGTATTATACACTGTGCAAACAATGAAGTTATGACCATCAGATCAATCAAAAACAATGCACAATGTTGCAGATGAACACATTTGTACATTGAACACAATACATTTTGATTAAGGACAAGAGATTGGCTAGTATGTGCCTGGCATAACAAACAAGTTACCCAGGAATTCTACACACTGCACCTGTACCAACATAATATTACCTGAAAATATTCTCAAGGTAAAAAGCTCAGGTACACTCAATAAAAGGGCACATATGTGTAAATAAAGAATACGAAAATAATTATTATCCAACACAAGGTCACAAGCGTTGTATGCGCAATGATTGTACAGCTGGAAATACAAACGCAGCTCCTAATCAGTTGTTGAATACATACAAGAGATAAAATATTTACATCCAAAGCCAATGGAAACAACATTTACAATGAAGATTTGACAAGGCCTAGTGCCTTCTGATGGGCAAGGATTCAACTGGAACACTTTAGCAAAGTCCCAAGTTCACTTGCTAATCACAAACGGGAGTTTTAGTTCAAAGCAAAGGTCATCAGTCATAGTGGAAAATATAAACGAAGGACAATAATACTATATCCAGCGAGGCTGTGTACTAGGATACTTGAGGATAAATGTAGTGGCCACCACTGTAGGAAGCCTGAACAGGCTTTTCTCCGCCCTTTTTAATATGTAACCCCTCCTATTGTTCTTTAGGGATCCAAGAAAGAAGTGCTACCATCAACATTAAATCGGGCACACTCAGGGCTTGTTTACAGGTAGTAGTTATTAACAACCCGGTATATGACCGATCAGAGCAACTGACCTCATAGAATGTTATTATCTAAATGACCCACAGAACAGATATCACACATTTTATAAACTTAACCCTCCTGGTAGAACAATCTAAAACCTGTTATAACTATGGGATGAGCAAACCTCAAACTTAACATTGTACCTCTATAGTCCACTGACTGATATGGTGCAAGTATGCACCAAAAATAAAAGATTTAAAGATCCACATGTATCGGTATAAAATGAAATACCTTTATTGTTTCAATGGGCACTTGCATTTACACACAGTTCTAATTGGCTTTATAAAACCTTCATACAATGGACTCTCCATTTAAGTTGTGAAGAATACAAAGGGAAGCACACAATGGTCATTCAAGAGCTAGGTCAGGACATTTGTATGATAATTGATCAGATTTTTCTGGTTTGCAGCACAACCTCCCAACCACACTATACCAAGAATCAGTGTTTAATGGTTAACCAGCATGGATTGTTGTATTTATGTATGTTTTTTTTCCTCCCTCCGACAGTTCTTTCTTCTCATAATACAAAACCATGTTGTCTAAAGCTGGCCATACATGGCTCGATCTTGCGTTAGTACGCATCCCACCTTGAGCGATCGGTCCCACTCCAAGCAAATGTCGATCAGCATCCAACATGTATCGGCAAGGGATCAATTCCCAGAACGAGCATTGTGCCTTCTTGTGTAATCACACATCGATTGCAGGGGTATCAACGCGTGTACGGCCAGCTTAACTAACAGGGGTTTAGTCCACATCTCATCTGATATAGCTCCATGAACAAGAGCTTATGTGAGCCCTATAAATGCTTTCATAACATCTAGTAATGAATTTGGGAAGCCAGGAAATGGCTTGGATAGGATACAATTCATCTTCAACATAACATGCCATAATATTCCTCTGGTTGGGGGGGTAGCAGCCACAAGGGTGGGAGGGGGGTTTTGTTTTCTATGTTTCTTTTCTTTCTGTTCATTATACAGTTGTGGTCGAGTATTTTGGGGTGGTGGGTGACATTGCGGAGTCCGAGGTTCCATGGGCCACAAAGAGGCCGCATGTCTAAAGCACGGATTTTTCGTATGTCTAACCGGGTCTCCCGTTGGACTTTCGCGCCGGACTGGCCACCTATCTGTATTTCTTATTATGTTCATCATTCGCTTGCCCACCTACGGGACTGGTGCGGGTGATCTCTGTGCCCAGCAACTTGTACATGGGCTGGTTTTGGTTATCGGACTCTGTACCCGGTATTTTGAAATTAATAAAAATTTACAATGCTAACTAAAAAACATGCCATAATATATTTTATTCCAGACTTGTGAATGGACACACATTACACTTGACATACATTGACAAGAAATGACATAAGAGCTGCAAGTGATAGATCAGTTTTGAAAAAATGTACAATGCATCTTCAGGGTGGACTGAATGATATTCCTTTTTTCCCCCCCAATACATGTTTTATAGATTTGTTCGAAACAAAATACAACAAAGAGAACTAAAGACTGACTTTCCTTTTTAATGGCCTAAGTGTCGATTAATATTTCATACTAGTTGTGACTGAGGTGGCTCAGCAGTCAGCAAGCTCAGAGAAGAAAGAGGTTGTATATCGTGTACAGGTACGCCTCCCACACAGGGGGAGTCAGTGGGAGGTACCTCATAAATATGCAAACACAACATCGGTCATCGCATACACTATACCACACAATACATAAAAAAAATAATAATTCCTATCAGTTTCAATGAATAAAACTGACATGGGGCTGGGAACGGTATGTCTTCAATAGGAAGCAATTAGGATCTGCACACACAGGTTCTCCAATATAAACATGGCTTCATGCTGCATGACGAGTCAATCATGACATTAACAGCAGAATATCCACTCATAAGCAATGGCTGCCAATAATGCCGTCATCAGCCAGCCAAAACAAACACAAGATGGAAATTAATCACACAAGACAAGTACAGCAGGAAACTGTTCCACAATGGAATGCAATGACACGACTCCATAATGTAACTAGAAAGGATCTGGGAGTTGTATGTTGTCCTATTTGTAACATCCATTGCAGAGCACAAAGCAGTGAAGCGTGAACACCACAACATCCTTAAATTACATGGATTAAAGTGCACCTGTCTCATCCAAAGATAAAGCAGCCATTGTATGAGCACTATCCATTTACCAGGCATCAAATACTACAGAGACATGTCATTACAAATGAAGGGACACAATTCATTACCATCTAAAGAACAGTTTTTCAGGAAAGGCTGGTTAAAAGAACGCACAACACTGACTTGAAATGCTCATAGTAAGCAAGTAAACTACAGTACAAAAAAAAAATACAGAAAAAAAAGTTCAAAAGCAAAAACCCATGAATTTATAAACCTACAAACTTTTATAAAAATCACATAGAACAGTTCTCAGATAATGGGGCACCATACTGACCGGCCCATAATAGGGCAC
This sequence comes from Ptychadena robeensis, assembly GCA_036250615.1. Taxonomy (NCBI): domain Eukaryota; kingdom Metazoa; phylum Chordata; class Amphibia; order Anura; family Ptychadenidae; genus Ptychadena; species Ptychadena robeensis. The sequence goes on from CM070039.1 coordinate 68,353,958, forward strand.
CATTCCTTCCACAGATACCAACAATGGGGTACCATTCCTTCTGAGGACACCAAGGATATGCCCACCCATCACAGGCACCAGGTCACATTTTACTATCCACTCACCGTGGGACATTATTATTTGTAATGTAATGCCAAGGCATCTTCTTCCACTGGCAATAGACCCTTTCACTAAGAATGAGTTACTTGGTTACAGGATTGAGGAACCCTTGTTCTGTGTGGTCAGTGAGCTAGCACAGGACCAGGTTCTGGCATCACTACAGGTTACTTTCCACAGCGACAACTGAACTGTTATCGACACTGCCATTTTAGTGAAGTGCAACTCCAAACAAGGGCACCTTAAGTCAGCAATACCATACAACAGTGTCACCCCATTCCGTGTTTCCCATCACCCATATTTACTGCCTTTGCAATATCCTGCACTTATCTTTATATATATATTCCTTCCTTAGATTATTCCGTATGTATGTATGTATATATTCCTTCCTTAGATTATTCCGTATGTATGTATGTATGTATGTATGTATGTATGTATGTATGTATGTATGTCATGAATGGTTAGGAATAATCTTTATGTCAGAGAAAGCACAGAAACACAGCAGCCATAGTGCTAGCTGAACCAGGCAGATTGCTGTGCTAGTCCATGGATGAGATTGGAGAAGTCAGTCTAAAGCTAGCCACACATGGTACAATTTATCATTCAATCGAGGTTCGATTCGATTTTGTACTTTGATTTACATGGGCAGCATGATAATTGAACAATTTCAACTGAAATTAAATCGAAGTAATCTAAAATCGTCGATTGGATTAACGTTTTTTTCCCAGGAAGTAGTCATATGTTAATAGCGCACATCGAGATGATTGAATCGAAACAAACAAACACTTTCAGAAATGTAGTTCGATCATTGATCAACCAAAATTTACCAACTTGTCTGATCACTTTTCAATTGACGATTTTACTAAAATCGTACAATGAATGTCAATTGGGCAGTACATCGATTAACGTTCAATTATTCTTTTTTTTTTCATCGAAAATCGTCGATTGAACGCAAAAATTTTACCATGTGTGGCTAGCTTAATACTTTACAGACTAGGCTACTGCTGCTATGTTTGCTAAACTATCAGTTACAGATAATACCTTCGATTAACCTTCCCTCTACCACAACAAACTGTGCCTCATATTACATAGTTTTGGTAAAACAAAAGGAAATCTGACAGAGAAATCTAAAAGGTGTATGGGGACCCTTAAGCTAGCCACACATGGTTCAATTTTGGTTCAATCGATGCTCGATTAGATCGAGGAATTCAATCGTCTAATCGAAAATCGATCTTAATCGCATCAACATACACCCCACATTGAGTTTGCGATTGTGGTGAGATTTCGATTCCAAAATATTACTTAAATCATCGATTTTGGTATGGAAACGTTTGAATTCCAGATTGAAGGGGTCTAAGTTATGTATATCTAATCTAATCGATCCAGGAGAAATACCACAAACATCGACGACTATAAAACGATTTTGGCACAATCGACGATTTTCCAACATGTCCGATCAAAATTCGATTCGATTTTCTGCCTTCATCGAACAATTATTGTCGATCGTACCATGTGGGCATTTCTCGATTTTCGTTCAATCGCTGGATAGCTTTAGTGAGATAAAAAAATATATTTTCTAGAACAAAGAATGGCACACTGAAGGAAATTTAATGAGTACAGTGGGCAGTCTGAAATCAAATTATCAATTATATCAAAACGATCACTTGGTTTTATTAGCCAGAAATACATTTGTCGCCATGTCCATGAAGCCCAATGTGGGTTGCAGGCACGTGTTGCCCATGTTTAGGAAGCATAGAGGAGGCGTAATATTGTAAAGCTTTCATAACACGTCCCTTTAATTATTGGCTAAACGTAAAAAAAAAAACATCATCTTGAAAAACAATAGACGCGCTTTTTACGCATTTGACACCTTCATTGAACACATCATGGGTTCCTGTGTTTCTGATGTGTGACAAATGTGCCTGTTTTTCAAGCTAAATTCTAAGTTTGGCCATACATGGGTTGATCTTCTATTCTATCAAGCAGTAAAATGTATTAAGCTTCATTAGACCATTTGCAAATCAGTACCTTTCGCCTAGATTCCACCAACTGAAAGTAATAGAAAGGAGCATAAAATGACAGATAATTGTACAATCCACTGATATTTTACTACCTCATTTATCAAACGGGATTATATGTTTTCCGTAGATTTGTATCTATGATGTTAGACTGTCACTATTTAACCTTCACAACTTTACTGAAATTGAAGAGTACCTAATAGTTCACAAACTGGGGAGGGGTAGAAAAATAGTTATTCTGAGTAAGGTCATGGTGACAGCATTACAAATTCAATATGCGCTATATTTAACATACATTATACAGTGCAAATAAAAAACGAATATTACAATAAAGTTATTGAGTTAGAAGGCAGAGCTAATGAAATTACTAGCTAAAACCAAATGAATCCCTGCAGTCAGAGAGAAGTTAATTAGCAAAGGACTCTGAAACCCTGGAAATTGCTGCATCTTTGTACACCCCCACGTTACATCACACTTACAGGGATCTGAAGAGGGGGAAGTTCCTGTTGCATCATGGGAAGTAAGCTTTTATCTCTGACTTAGACCCAATTGGCTCTTATATGTTTAAAAGGAACAGGCTAACATGGTATTTAGGGTTAATTCTTCCACATGTTCCTTTCCACTGAAACAATGATGTACTAATCACCTTAATTCCTTATGTTAAAGGGTGTTTCCTACATCTCCATATCTGTTATACAACCATACAGAATATACACATCCAGCAGTCATTCTTTAATAGTAATTTACAATCCAACTGAACAGAACAACCCACATATCAAGCAGCTTACAAAGCTTCTAAAATTACAACACTGAGTCACCGGCAAAGCATGAGGGTCACACCTAGACTGCCGCTGATTATATTAGAGTTCATTCATCCGCCAAATACACGGACAGGTAGTAGGTTTATGGAACACTTACCTACGCAGATTTCCTTCAATGTCTTTGGTAGCTGCAGCTTCCAATTCTCTGCAAATGAAAATCTATGTTAGTCTAACAATGACATAACCGGCATGAGTAACTAACCACAAGCAAAACACAAACACACGTTATGCAACATAACAGAAATCTTTGTTATACGACCAGAAAACTAGAAACCCCAGAAACATATATAAAAATAACTGGTAATGGCATGTAATAAGACCGTTTGCACCACAGACACACCCTGCAGCAGACTTAGTCATCAAGTCGCTGTGGAGCCACAGAACTACAAGTCCCAGCAGAACCCAGAAGAGATTACCAGAGCATGTAGAGGGATGCAATTCCACAGTAGGGGGAAGAAATGGTATCTGTGCTTACTTAAGTTTCTTCTTGACTTTCATTTTCTTCCCAACGCAAAGACGTACTGCCCGACTGCCTGGCTTTTCTCCAAAGTGGCCCTAGACAGTGTGCATCAGTATGACTGCAACAGGAACATTAGATTGTAAGCTCCACTGCGCTGTCTACAAATGACATGCTCTGCAATGTCTCAGCATCCCCATACATAACAATAACATAATCCTCAACACGTCTCTGCTATGATACATGCCCATGCCCCTCTATACAATAAAAGACATAATTGCAGATCTTGGGTTATCTTTTCAGGCTACCGTGACATAATAAGCATTGGATCCCCAGGAGGCAATCCTGGCAACAACAAACCACAGAATCCTGTTTAACGTGACTGCAATAATAATAATTACACGTATGTGTCATTGCCTTGTCTCCCCCTATCAGAATAAAAAAGGAGCTCAAGATAAACCAACAACTTGCAGGCTCATCATTACATTGGAAAATCAGACACATTGCTGATAACATATTAAGAAAACAACAAACATTGCAACAATAACAGGATTTCACCAAATTCCACAGCGGAATCCTGATCAAAATTATAACGACGTTGATGGTAATGCTCCAAACTTGTTTCGGTGCCGGACGGACACCTCCCATCTATTTGTGCCCAGGCTGGAGTGCATGCTGACGCATTTGTGTATGTATTACACAACGTCACACAACGCATAAAAACTGTCTGTGTATATATATCCAATAGGACTAATTAGCCTCTTATGACCGGGAAGACCATAGGAACATAAGCGACAGATTTCATTTGATTGCAAGCTCTTTTGATTAATAATAGCTGATAAGAAATGCAGTTATTTAATACTTATGCCACATCTATTCCTCATAGTAATAATAACATGTGCATAGACATCAGAACAATATACGAGCAGACAGAAGACATAGTATACCTAATAAATATATTTTTTGTTTTCATCAGCCAGTGCCCATATTTCCCAAACCATCTCCCCATGGCATGCAATGCTGCTCGCTCGCTCATCCACCCAGGAACATTACAGACTACATTTGAATACTAAATCTCTGCAAAAACAATGAAGTATAATTTATATTTGCATATTTTTTTATAACAGACATGGGAGATCGAATACTACATTATATACAAAATTATATTTACTAAAGCGCCGTCCAGCTTCCTGAGGGTTAACATAACAACACCATCGTCATTCAGACACCCCCTGCGTATATCAGTCACGTCCCCAGTCTGCAGCTCACAGTCCTCTCTATAGATTTCTCTCTGCACCTCAGGCAGCATTGCAATAAAAGGTGCACAGGATATAAGGAAGTACCATGCATACTCCTGTAGGAGGACGTGACAGTGCAGGGGGACACTGGGCGGCCATTACAGTGCTGCGAGGAGAGCCCGGTGTCCTCTAATGGAGGGAGGTGGTGAGAGGGGGATACTGCAAGGACCAACACTCACCTCATGTATATAAAGTGCACTGCAGGGACATCAGGGGAGCGGCCGGCGGTAGCTGCGGCCTCGAAGCGCCTCTCAGTCCGCCAGAGGCTGCTGCACGGGAGACACACTCGTCACATCCACCGGCGCCATTTCCTGCGCAGAAATCTCACACACCGGAAGAGGAGGCCGCGCTACGCCAGGCACTTCCGCTCTGTGCTCGCCTCCAGCCCTGTCCAAAATGGCTGACTTGGCAACCGCCGCTTAGCAACCAACCTGGTTGTTCAGGCTGCCATTAGGGAGAGGGAGGGATGTCCCTGGCTGTGTGCAGCACCAACACTGCAATGGCCTGAGGACTCCATAGGCTACAGTGTTGTCATGTTCACAGTCTACAGCAGCCTCTCTATGAGGCACAGTCCATGTTAAAAAAAACATATACACTTTTACTGCACATTTTCTGTGTGGTATAAAATGTTTTAAAGAGTGCAGAATGAAATAATTATTTTTTCTGATATTCCATACCTGCTCCATACAAAAATAAAAAGAAACACGTTTTGGTGCTGGTCCTTATTCCTGTCTCAATAGTTTTTCAGCTCTAGGCAGGTCTGACTGTGCAGACCTTTGAGCCATCTTTTATTAGTATAAGACCTTTATTTATATTGAGGTTTTCATTCTAATAACAGTGGGAATATGCCTGCTGGAGTCCACTGCATGTCTTAACTTATACAGGAAGGTAAAGGGGCAGTTGAACACCTTCCTGCCATAATTAGCCTGCTTGTAAACAATGGCACACGCAACATGCTTTAACAGTTTGTGGCTTTCATTGATACCATGATAAACAAAAATATATGTATACAGGTTAATTCCTGTATTTCAATAATTCAACTTAAGAGGTGAAACGAATATATGAAATAGTCAGGTTACATGCAAAGTGAGATATTTCAAGCCTTTATTTGTTATAATTGAAACCAAGGAGCCATAGTCTGGAGGAAGAATGGAGAGGACACAATCCAAGATGCTTGAAGTCTAGTGGGATGTTTCCAGAATTGATTTGTCATCTTCTGGTGTTGGTCCACTGTGCTTCATTGCGTCCGGAGTCACCACAGGCTTCTTCCAGGAGATTTTGAAACACTTCATGCTTCCTTCCGCAGACACAGAGCTTTATGCAGATGCTGACTTCATTTCCCAGTGGGTCTTGGCTCCTGCCCACACTGTCCAAAGTACCAAAATCTGGTTCAGTGGTCATGGGATTACTGTGCTTGATTGTCCAGCAAACTCGCCTGACCTAAACCCCATAGTTTCTCTATGGGACATTGCCAAGAGAAAGATGAGTGGGAACAATTCAAAAGAGATGAAGGTCGCTATTGAAGCATCCTGGTTTTTCATAACACCTCAGCAGAACCACAGGCTGATAGCATCCGTTCCACACTGCATTGGGACAGCAATTTATGCAAAAGGAGCCCAAACCAAGTATGGAGTACATTTGCATGATTATATTTCCCAGAGATTGGACAATGTTCAAATTAAAATCTTTGTTTTATTGATTTCATGAAACAGACAATTGTATAGATTGGAGGGTGTGTGAGATCACAGTTCCCATCCCTAAGTTACTGTGGAAGGAAGAAAAGGAACCCGTCTTGGGACTTTGTGTGGAACAGTGATGCTTAGTTCAGACCGCAGTGGAGCTAAAAATTTGTTTATTGATGAATAACGGTTACAATATGTGATCTCCTAACCATATGTGGTATGCCCTTGGCAAACACAATATATACATACATATACTAAAAAACAAACAACCGAGAAAACAAGTTCAGCGGACAATGAAATGGATGGTTAGGGGTGCATATTGGGCAACATGTTTCGCTGTTGGAGCTTCATCAGGCCGATGCACCTTGGGATGTGTATGAGTCCGCTGCGGAGAAGGATGTACGGTATAAGTGAATTGGGGTGGAAAAGCGTATGTTGTATTGGTAAAGGGATGCCACATACCTTTATGTATTTTTGGGGGCTAAAACTTCTCCTTGGTGTAGGGAGAAGGTATGGTCTGGTTAAGGGGACCAGTTGTTGCGCCTCTACAGGGCATGGGGTCAGTTCAGGGCACGCAGCATCTAGGGGTTTTTCCCAATGATGATGGGGGTTGATGTAGATAACGAGGATAGGATCTCCCCTACGCACTGAAACATAAATACATGTGCGGGGTGTAGGTGAAACGCCCCTAAATTGTTGACATTTGTTTATACAGCTGTGTGTTGCATATTGTTAGTAGTTTACATAACTTGTCAACATACCACTGTGTTGTTAGTCTAATCACTATAGTGTCAATGTTTTGGCGTGTCTATGATACATTTGTAGTGGAAATTGAATATATCAAGTAAAGTAAATACCTTAGCGATATGGATGTCCGGTTAGGAGGGGGGCTGGAGAGTCCAAAGATGCTGCCTGGTCTAGCAGGTGATCCCTGCCTGGGAGTCTCTCAATGCGGCCATTGCCGCAGAAGCCTCCTGCACATTAAAACTCCCCACATTGCCGTGCGGCTATTATAGCGGCCGCTGCCGGAAGTCGGGAGCCGTCATGTGCCAGAGCAGAGAGGCTCCACTGTGGGCGGGTAGTAACCCGGGCGTGAAACAAGGTGAGCTGTATCTGCCTTGTAAAATAGGACTTTTTATGAGTATGGGCAGGGTAACATTGCTAACAGAACCACCACAGTTGCTAAACATCATCACTGGGAAAAACCCCTAGATGCTGCGTGCCCTGAACTGACCCCATGCCCTGTAGAGGCGCAACAACTGGTCCCCTTAACCAGACCATACCTTCTCCCTACACCAAGGAGAAGTTTTAGCCCCCCAAATACATAAAGGTATGTGGCATCCCTTTACCAATACACCATACGCTTTTTCCACCCCAATTCACTTATACCGTACATCCTTCTCCGCAGCGGACTCATACACATCCCAAGGTGCATCGGCCTGATGAAGCTCCAACAGCGAAACATGTTGCCCAATATGCACCCCTAACCATCTACCTCATTGTCCGCTGAACTTGTTTTCTCGGTTGTTTGTTTTTTAGTATATGTATGTATATATTGTGTTTGCCAAGGGCACTGTGCAATATACCCGTATATGTGTTATGTATTTATCACATGGTATGTTCGTTTATGTGCTCCGGAACATCTGATCTCATACCACATATGGTTAGGAGATCACATATTGTAACCGTTATTCATCAATAAACAAATTTTTAGCTCCACTGCGGTCTGAACTAAGCATCACTGTTCCACACAAAGTCCCAAGAGGGGTTCCTTTTCTTCCTTTATTGATTTCATGTAATATTCCAAAATTTTCTGTAAGCTGTAAGCCATAATCATTAACATTTTAACAAATGAACTTATACCATACACTTAGGGAAGCCTAAAGAAATGTTTTTCAGATAACATTGCTCAAGGTATCATCGGGAGATATAAGGCAGATCTGGAGAGAGTCTGGATTAGAAGAACCATGCTCTCCACATTTGTATGACCACTGGCCACTATTAATCTTCCATGCTTCTTCCCAAGTCCAGATAAAGGGAATATGACAACATAGATATCTGTGGAGCTGTAATATGCAGATGCATTCTTGTATCTAGAAGGTGTAAACCAGGCATAACCAAAGTCTGGCCCAGGGGCCAAATGCAGCCTGTGTACAAGTTTCCTCTATTCTAAAATCAAAGATATCTAGAGGTGATCTGCATATGGGGGGGGGGGGGGCACCATTGCTAAGAAGAGCAGTGACACCAACATTTTCAACCAGAGCCTTTTTTTCTGAATAATGGACTATACACAAAGGACTCTCATCTTACATCCTCATTGCACAGAGCTCTGCATGCAGCCATGTATTATACCTGTCTGTGCTGGCAGCTTTATCATGCAGATTACCCCTACTATTAGGTTTCAGCATTAAAGTGAGCAGTGTGGAGAATCTTCTCACCTAGTCCAAGCATCCCTGTCGCCCCACAGCTCGGCCGGCCAGAGAACGGACATGTCCGATATTCTCTGGCCGGCGCAAGCCGATGCAAGCCGATGCCATAAGCTTCAATGAAGACGGCATCTTCATTGAAGCTTATGGCCAGCACACAAAGGGTGCTGGCCGACTGAAGGGGCCCCATAATGCACCGGGGTGCAAGCGTGATGACGTCATCACGTTAGCATCCCGGAGCATATCGGGACAGGTCTGCCTGCACACCATCGGGGTGTGTATGGCAGCCTTTAGAAAGGTCCTCGTATTACATGGCTTTGGTAGAACAAAAGTTGATTGTACAGAAATTGTTTGGTAAGATTGTAAGGTGTATGGGAGCCTTTAACCATGTTTTCTATCCCTCGTGGAGGAACCATGGAGGATCACTACCTTGACCTTGTGCCAGCTCTGGGACTTGTCATCCTTGTCATCAATAAGATGCCAAAATTGTCAATTGAATGCAAATTGTATGCAGACTGGGCTGACCCAATCAAGCAGAGCAGCTGTTGGTTTCAATTGGCTCAGTTTCAGTCTGCATAAAATTTGCGTGCTAATGTCAAAATACTGACATCTCATCCATACCCACTGTGTCCTGTAATAACATAGAAATAGCCTATGGATGAAACCAGGACATAAAGAAATGGAATATTGGTATGATGGACATCAGATGGGTAAATTATGACTTTTTATTAAGGAAAACCTCTTATTGGACTTTCGTAGCAGTGAAAGAGTCTCTTTCACCTTGTGAATTAAACATTGACAAGATGGACATGTCTCTTTGCTTTGTAGAGACATGCCTCCCCATCAGTGTATAGAAAGGAGTCATAAAATTATTTCCTTTTACTTCCTGTTCTGATGAGACACAACCAATCTAGATGTGCATTTCTCATGTATAAAATGTGTGTTATGATGTGTTAATAAATATGAAAAAGCCAGTTCCTGGCAGGGCTGTGTGTGCAGATCAATGTCCCTAGGCTACCTGAATGTTTACCATTTTGTGTAAGCTCGTCTCCTTATGTCTTGTGATTCATTTAGTAACAGTTAACATTAGACTGTCTGATTCTGGGAAGCATATGGTCTGTTTTCTACTTCAATTCATATTAACATATCATCAGTCAAGAAATTACAAAATTTTACAAAATTACAAAATAGCCAAAATGCTAAGTTAAGCCAAAATTGTCCAGAACAGGCAAACAAAATAGGATATTTTTATATCCTCCCACACGGCACATGATCAGTTTGATTATCTCAGTAATTAGTACTGCTCTGATTGGCTGATCCTATTAAGCCTACACAGGAAAAACAGAAATGTGTAGAGCTTTTCCTAGGAGAATTTGACATCCCTCATCTCAACTTGCAGTTCCAATATGGCAGAGCTTGGGCTGGAAATAAGAGAAGTGGCACAAGGTGCCAGTATGTGCTGGCAAAGAACATATCATTAGTCTTTAGTCAGCTGCTTTGTCTACCAGAGTCCAATCACAGGCTGGGGGAGAAACAAAATATCTATAAGTGGCAGAGCTGTGTAGATGTAAAGACTGGAAACTGAGAAGTAGAAATTATGTAGCTCAAATTACATTTCCAATATATATGTTTTATTAGTATGTTAAATGTGTGTCTAGAGATGTTGTCAACATTTTAACATTAGCATGCGAATTGTATGCAGATTGCTTGATTGGCTCAGTTTCAGTCTGTATACACTAGGCATCCTAATGTCGAAATGTTGGCATCTCATTGGCCATCTCCAGTCTAGATGTAGCTCAGCTTCAAAATGAGTTAAATATGAGGTTTTTCAAGGTTGTAGTAAAAGTTTTTACTGTATATATATCATCAGATATATTTTTTGTGGACTCCTAATAAAATATATTGTGGGCATTGGAAGAAGTATTTGCCTCTGTGGCAGGACAGTCCACCCACATGAAAGGTGAGTGAAGCTTTATATTTCAATCTAGGCCGTGTGCCAGTTACTGACACTCCAGCTAATGAGCTTGCCTTGCCAGGTCTGTGTTTAGCCGTGGAACAGAAAGTCATACATTTTTTAATACAAATGATCGCAGTGTGAGCATCTAAGCGTTCTACAGAGGCAACGATTACTGTTTCTATTAAGTCAGACCCGAGGAAAAGCCAAGATAATATTTTAGAAATTATACACAGTGTGCTTTATGTAAACACAAATAGAGTGTTCATTTGAAGTTATGCAAATACGTCGTGGCTGGGTTCCAAGCTTCTAGACGGCCGCGCTAATTGTCTGCTGCGTTTACAAAAGAAAAACCTTTAAATACAATCCTTTTGTGTGCGGAGGACTTTTCTCATTGGGAAAGCGGAGCGAAGTGCTTTGATTTTTATCTGGAATTAATACAGGAGACGAAAGCTTATTTAATCAACAATGGCCACTCACCGCATGGCAGGTGGAGGAGCTCCATGTTCTTCTTCATGTGTTGGGTTATCTAAGGGTTCAGACTCAAATTAAACAATTGACTTCCTTCAAAGAGAATGGCTTATTGGTCAACTTGATAGGTGATGGACTGCAAAATAATTGTAGCTTGGATCAAAGAAGAAGTGTTCGACAGAGCAGTTTGGAATGGGTAGGACTTGTGGAGTGGAGAAGTTGCCAACCTTTGCTACATCCTTATCAACAAAAGCAGTTACCAAAGTTTCAAGAGTTGGGGGGTTTGGTGTCATGATGGTCTGGAGCACCAATTATCTTCTTTAACGTTACATAGCTGGCAGTGGAGAATGCGGGTCATATACCATCTAGCTATAAAGTTTGCTATCTGCTATAGTCACCTCATGCTGTAGTGTAATGATGTATATTTGTATAGAGAAATAAAATGATGTGGCACCCTGCTAAATTAAAGAGCACAAGTCTTTAATCTTAGCCACAGCAAACTTTCACGGTAGCATTACATTTTACATGTTTACATAACTGATAGTAGTTCATGCAAATAAATAATCAAGCAATAAAGTTAATTGGTCAAAAGACTCTCAAAGTAGTTCACATAAACTAAAATAAGTCATAAGTTTAGTTGGCCTCTGGTCATAAGACTCTAGACGCACTCTCGCGACAGCAGACCCTTCTTCAGGAGATAACCAGTAAATATATTCAGCTATAGAATATAGCTATAGGTTACACCTAAACTGGCAGATGCAAATGGTCCTTAGGTTATGAGGCGGATCCGAAAAAGACCCCCGTTCCCCAAACTAGGCTGTGTCCCCCTCAGTGGTGGTGGGGCAGTCCACGTACAGGATATTTTGGGGAAAATATAGTTACCTATTATTAACTTATATGAATTATAAAGGGATTATACTGGATAAAAATATTGATTGATATCGTCTATCTCTCTATAGCTGAATATATTTACTGGTTATCTACTGAAGAAGCGACTGCTGTGGCAAAACGCGTCGAGACCAGAGAGTCTTATGACCAACTAATGCTGGCCATGCACATACCGATAAACGGCCGGATTTTAATCTGACCGACGGGCGTGCGCGCTCTCACCGTCGGTCAGGTTAAAATCCGGCCGTTTATCGGCATGTCCCCACATGGGGCGACAGATCCCTGTCGCCCCACTTCTCGCCGGCCAGAGATCCGACATGTCGGAAAATCTGAGCCGATGGGAGCCGATTGCCATAAGCAGCAATGAAGACGGCGTCTCCATCGCTGCTTATGGCCGGCACACAAAGGGTGCCTGGCCGATTGTGGGGCCCCAGAATGCAATGGGAGGCTAACGTGATGACGTCATCACGTTAGCCTCCCGGAGCGACATCGGGGGTAGTCTGCCTGCACACATCGGCGTGTGTATGGCAGGCATTACCTTATGACTTGATTTAATTTATATGAACTACTTTGAGAGTCTTTTGACCAATTAACTTTATTACCTAATGATTTATTTGCTTGAACTATTATCAGTTATGTAAACATGTTAAATGTAATGCTACCGTGAAAGTCCGCTGTGGCTAAGATTAAAGACTGTGCTCTTTAATTTAACAGGGTGCCACATCATTTTATTTCTCTTTTTGAATTTTGGATGTGTGTAGCGCTAAATTTACCTTGTAGTCAGGTGTACCTTCTTTGTTTTAGATGTATATTTGTATATTGTACATAGCTGGCCATGACACCTGTGTAAAGGCTTAAATATGTGAATTTGCCTTTTATTAATGTAACAAGTGCCAGGCAGAGGTCAGGTCAAGGCCCTCCCGTACTTCTTGTTAACTTTGCTTAGTCTGCCCAGTTAAGCTAGCCATACACACAACAATAAAAATTACGATCTATTAAAACCAACCAATGAAAGCAATTTATCGGCCTGTCCACATAGTACGACAGATAAAATACGATTCTAATTGCCGATTTTTTTGATCATAAAGTCATCGGACAAGTTGAAAATTTTTTATTGGTCTGGGAACATCTGGCAAGTTCATGTTGTTTTACCGGCCAATTAGTGCCGATGATGCTTATTAGCATATTAAGACTTCCGGCACCGGTATGTTGCTGCCGCTGACATGGTGGCGATTTAGCATAGCAGCCAATGTACTAGTTGTTGCAATGTAGAAGTATTTATATATATTTTTTTTTTATACTGTATATATATTTTTTTACTGTATCCAATAAGCTCATTACAATACCCCCCTACATCACTTCCCATTTAAATTCATTTTAAAATCACATTGTCCGATATAAACAGCGATTATTTTTGATGACATTTTCAATAAAAACAGAAAAATCGATCCAAAATTGGATTTTCCATGTGGTAGTACTTTACCGAAAATAACGATCGTAAAACGACTCCGACGTCGGGATACATTGGGCGGTTTTAATTGATCGTAATTTTTATCTTTGTGTGTATAGCTAGCTTAACTGCTAGTGGCCAGCCCCTTACCATAGATTATAAATATGGCCCTCCTAGAATGTTCTGGGCCATTCTGCAAGACTACCTTCCTGAAGCTACTTCTAGCTGTTTGGTCTTTAGAGTAGGTGACCCATGTAGAGGATCGACGAAGTGTCTCCAACTCCTACCCCACCATAGAGATCAACACTCCCCTCTTGGATAAACCATATCTTGAGTGAGAGCTGCGGCCACCTATTTCCACTCTCAGCAATTGATTAGGCAACTTTTGTAACTTTAGCTCCTAAGCCCTATGCCCCATCCTTGCCATTGGATTTGGTGTGAATATGTACATGTAGTAAAAACATGAAATATTCCCCTAACAGTTGAGTGGACAGCACTTTATTTGTGTGTAGGAGTCGTAAAAACAGGGCTACTTCGAAAATACAAAGAGCCGTAGTACCATTTAGCACTAAAATGCTAACGTGCCTTCTTTGCTTGCATGGTCATTGAATGCTGGAGGTAGGAAGCAAAGAAGGCTGAGCCTTGAAAATTGAAAAATGGTGGTAAGAAGCAGAAATTAAGGAGGTGTCTCTTGCAGCTCTACAGTGAAACTAGGATATTAAAGGGTGGGCGTTATTACAAAAATTATAATCAATGTACAATACTATAATATGAGGCAATATATGGGGAACCACTACAACAATGGCACTAGTTCATGAATCACTATAATATAGGGGTTCATAATTTAGCTTCCTACAAAGTCTTGCATACATGACCTTGCTGACCTCCTTAGCTACAAGTACTGCGGAACAATACATTCTTCAAGCTAAGCAAGCAAAATAAAGAGAAACTCATATATTCCCAACAATTATTGATTATGTTTTAGAGCAGTAGTAGCAGTATAGGATACGTTTTGAACCAAGCGCTTGCAGTCACAGAACAGTAAGGCTATGTCTCCACAGCGTTGTGTGCTCCGGCGGGACCCCCTACGTTCAGCGCAGTGCTTGGCGGGGTTCGCGACGGATCACATACACTTTACCTGCTACTGTTCTACATAAACCCCCTGCATCGGTTCATCCCCGCGCGAGCGGAGCAATCTGCAGGGCAGGTAAAGTGTATGTGATCAGTCGGGACCCCCGCTTAACATAGGGGTCCTAAAGGATCACAAAACGCGGTGGAGACATAGCCTTAAGGAAAGTAATATCGGCACAAAAGGCAAATCAAATCAGGCGCTGAAAGGTAGAAATTACTAAAAACTCATGAATCTCATGATGAAAAAGATCAATTTAATCTACTGCTCAGGTTGGTCACCCCTGATTTGTTAGTAGGGTCAGTTAATCCTAGGTCATATCTGCTTCCTTTTTAGGCAGAATCAGGTGATGAAAAGAACATGCACGTTTCCATGGATTCATCTGCAGGAGCACTCTTCTTTGGACCATGAAACCTGCTTAGAGCTAAGCTGGCCATAGACGCTTCAAGTTTTCGTACAACTGATCGTAGTGATCGAACGTTCACCAATCAATGCATGTTAAAAGCGGGCAATTGACTGAAATGATGTGAAATCATACAAAAAATTTATCGGACAGGGATCAGACAGAAATGTCTGTCATTTTTGGTCGATCTATTGCAAATCAAAGGACGTTATTGGAGACCATAACATCTGCCCTTTCGATCGACCCATGCAGGCCTGATCCCACTTCCATCATTTACGATCGCATTTTTTTGTGTAGCTGATCTTTAGTTACGTCACTGATTGATCGGGTGCATTAATCGGTGATAAATTATATCACGAAAATGGGGCACTCTTTGATTGATGTACGATGATGATTAAACACTCAATTGCATGTCACAATCGTTTAACAAATCGATCTCTGGGATATCTAAGCATCTATGGCCAGCTTAAAAGATAACACAATATCAGTGAGATGAAATTATAACTATGCTTCTTCTCTTTTCATTGGCCACTCACAAGCTGGGGCAGGACCACAGGAAAACCTGGGTTGAAAGGAAATGGATTAACCCCCCTGCCGTTCCTGACGGCTCCCTCTCGTCCAGCACTGACTTGTCAGTCCTGCAATGGACGAAATGGAGCCATCAGGTCAGAAGATCAGAACCCCGGCAGCACAGATCTACTATGGGGCTCTGATCTGAAGGAGAAACTGGCGGAGGAGAACGGACCCCTCCCCCCCAGGGACGTGATATTGTCACATCGGGGGGTGGGGGGGGGAGACGGCTGGAGATTCAAATGTAAATCCCACCAGAACAGTCTTCTATGGAGTGATAACTGTATCCAATACAATTCAAAGTAAAAAAAAAAACACATAACACATTTCCATTGAATACAATTTTATTATGAATATAAAAAAAACATAAATATGTTTGAAAAAAATTTCAGACAAAATAAGTATTTTAGATATTTCATTATTCAGATTATACCTTTTATTATATATATCATTTTTTAAGTAATTTTTTTTTACATAATTGTGTGTTTCGTACATTATTATATTCAGGATGTCTACTAGACCCTTATACGGACATATTTTAGAAAGTTACAGGCTTACAACTTTAATAAATTGAGACAGTTAAGGCACTGATTTCGCACAGATTCTACTAATGGGTTTACATTCACTTTAAACTGTTGCTATCTGCTGCCTGAGCTAAATGAAGATTTTCCTCAGCCAACAGCTACTTTTGCTTGTTTTTGTGACCCCAGGGCATATGAGTCTATTTCTAACCCACGCAGATGCTAAGGAAAAAGAATAAAAGCTTCTTGCCAAACATAGAAGGTTACAGTTACTCGGCACAAACAGTGTGTGTGTCGAAATCCTGTCAGATTAAGGTTTCGTTTCCTGGAGAATAGAGCTCGGTGAGACTGCAGTTGCTGAAAGCAGATTGCTGCATGTTTTTCTCTTCTAAACCTTTTTTTGGGAAACTCGCCAGCTGCAAAATGGGATCCTTGTGTCTGGAGAAGTGCCCAGGTCTAGTCCCAGGAGGCACCACATGCTGCTATTTCATACTTAAAGGAGTTGTCCAAGCGCATGGAAAAGTTGACTAAAGCTGTCCATACATGTTATTTTCAAGAAAATGTCGATCGAACTGGGATCCAACATGTTCCTGTGCTATCGTTATTAATTTTGATGGGGGAGTATTGGTCGGGGATAGATTGCCAAAGGTGGTGTGCATTTATTCACAGAATGATAGTTCAGCTATTAGTTGTCACCACATTGTGATGGATCGTATTTAGTCTGAACACATATTAAAAGTAACAGAACAAGAAACCCTCACCCACTGCAAATTACCCTTGCCATGCTTCTCTTAGGAAATACCATTCTTCTAAATGTGAGGACCCCCATCATCTTCTATAAAGGTACCCATACAAGTTGCGATTTTTCGCGGACCGATTCGATATTCGATTTCGACTCCCGATTTTTGCTTTACTGCTATTTTTAAAAGTCGGTCGGATGCATGATTTTTCACCCGAATTTTCACCCGATTTTTCACCCGATTAGTCACAGGCCGACTGACCGATCGGCCAGTTGTATCAGGAATCTTTTAAACGTCTCTTTTAAATGTGGCCGTCCGACTGAAAATTACGGGCATCATCATTCGGGACCCGACCGACTTTTCGGCCGATTTTCTAAAAACAGCATCGGTCGGACTACATTTGCATGTTACGAATCCCGAACTATCGACCTACCCGACCGACCGGATCGGTCGGAAGGGCTAAAATCGCACGAAAAATCGCAACGTGTATGGGTACCTTTATACAGTGGGAGATCTAAGCAGACAATCTCTTCCTGGCTCTAAAGGTGGATTCACAGGGAAGGTAAAGGGAGGTTTTTTTTAATCTGTCTCTTAGACTTCCCTGTGATGAAACATACTGTATATACTGTATACTCACCACTCCAGAAGTAAGTTCTCCTGGAAGAAGTCCCAGCGCAGGAGAACTCATGAAGGAGCACATGACTTATCTGGTCAGTTGACTGATTTCTTCTTCTCTCATTGGTTGGTCAGGATTATTTGATAATGTCTAAGTACTGTCTTTTGATATCAGCCAATTGCAGAATTACAAAAACTGTTCAAATAAGTTCTCCTAGGCCAGGCTACCTGCAACCCCTAAACTGCATGCAGTTCTTTAGCCATGCTGTTGCGGCTCCGCTCACAGGCCTCCTCCCTCCCACCACCGCATATATTCTTGGCTGCT
>CM070039.1:68376053-68391802 GCA_036250615.1 Ptychadena robeensis
GCTCTGGTGAATACCGGGTAGTCCCTTAGACTCCGCACCCCAGATTGCACTCCTGCCTATTGTACAAGTTGGTCCAGTGGGTCCACACCCGAGATCCACCGGTGTCACCACTGCTCTGGTGTCACCCGCCGTGACACAATCCCTGCCTCGGATGAGGCGAGGGCCGATCTTCTGGGGACGTTCGCCATTGACCTCTTTCTGTCAGGGGCGTCGGCTTCAGTGGTATCCCGGTCACTGGCGGCGATGGCCTTTTTGTTCAAGTGTAGGTCCTGGAAGGACTACAGCAAGCACTTCCTGATTAGGCGGGCGGTGAAGGTTCGGAAGGGTTCGGTGGTGCCTGACCGTCGCCACCCCGTCACATTATCTTTGCTGGAGGATATGCTCGGGGTCCTGGGGGAGGTGTGCAGGAATCCTTACCGGTGAGGTCCGGCTGTTCCGTTTTCTCTGGCATTTTTCGGGGCTTTTCGCGTTGGGAAACTGGTGTCTCTGCGGCGGAAGGCGTCTGGGGGGCTGCTGGTCGAGAACGTCCGCAGGAGAGTGTCGTCCCTCTCCCTTGCTATTTACTTTTCGAAAACCGATCCTTTGGGTAAGGGGTTTTCGGTGCGGCTTTCCGGTTTAGAGGGTTCCAGGGTTTGCCCCCTTCGGTGTTTTGATAACTTCATGGCGGTCCGCCCGAGTGGCGGTGGGTCTTTGCTGATACATGAGGACGCCTCCTCGCTGTCCCGATACCAGTTCTTGGCGGTCGTGCGCAAATGCTTGGCCGTCTTAGGGCGGGTGGTGTCGGATTATGGCACCCATTCGTGTTTCATGTTTTGGAGGGGCAGGGGTGGTGTTCGGGGGGTCTCCCTCTCCCCTCCCTGGTTATGGTTTTTTAATTTCTCTTACAGATCCCGGACCTTGTGTGGTCTGGGTGATGGGGCATTCCTTTGTATACTGGGCCAAGCGGCGAGCTGCGGTACGGTTATCTGGCAGGAACTTCGGTTTCCCGGAGTCGGAGGTCGAGGTTCACTGGCTGGGTGTCCGCGGCCTGAAGTGGCATCGCCTGGTTTCCCAGTTTCATCGGATGGTACAACTGTGGGGGCCTCCTGATGTGTTGATAGTTCATGCTGAGGGGAATGACTTGGGGTCGCGGCAGCTACATGTGATGATGAGGGATGTCAAGGTCTTTTTCTTCCGGGTACGCGACTCCTTCCCGGATTTGGTGTGCATCTTATCTTATGTGTTGCCTAGACAGAAGTGGAGATCGGCGATCCCGCCGCAGGTCATGAATAGGTGCCGTATTAAGCTGAATCGGGAGGTGACCAAGTATGTCCGGGAATTGGGGGGGGGGGGGGTGGCAGTGCGGCACGTGATGGTGGAGGAGCAGCAGGGCTTCGTGAGGGATGACGGGTTCACCTGACGAACCTTGGTTTGGATGCTTTTAATTTTGGGCTCTGGGAAGCAGTCGAGGGGGCTTTGTTTCTGTTGGGGCGGGCATCCAGGGTCGGTGACCTCTGAATGCGGTGGCGGGTCCGGGCAGTGTCCAGAAGATTGGTTGGTGGAGAATTGAACTCTTACAGGGGTCAATGACCCATCTGGTTTCGGGGATTCGGAAGGTGAACAGAGTCAATTTTATGGGGAAGCGACCACTGGGCTGGAATGTGGAAGGCCGGTGGGTGGAGCCATATTGGACATCACGTGATGGGGGGACACTGCCTGGGGGACCTTTTTCCATCCTTTTGTTATTCCTTGTGTTTTCAATAAAGCTGTGGCCAGTTACTTCCACAATTTAAGTCGAAAGCGGTGTCAGCATTCAGTTTGTGGGGACTGTGGGGCTGGCCGGTAACGGTAAGATTGGTTTGGTGTTTTTTTAACATCTATCTTCAACAGTCATCCCTGCCCAGGTCATATCCACCCCCAGCCAGGGAACCGTGGCGCAGGGGTTCGTGACGGGGCGGGATGCCCGAAGATCAGAGCGAATAAGAAATCAGTACGTCAGGAGGAAGTGACGTTGCAAGGGGCGGAGCCGCGTGGGCATAAAACCCGGCGTCGGAACCGGAAGAGCCTCTCTTCGAGTCAAGAATCCATCGTGTCCCACCCTCCCTCCGCTTTATTCTTTTCCTTTTTGCTTTGTCTCCCTACAGGTGCGGGGCCGGCTGATGGCCGTTTCTTTGTCACAGCAGGTGGGTCCGGGCAGTGTCCAGAAGATTGGTTGGTGGAGAATTGAGCTTTTACAGGGGTCAATGACCCATCCGGTTTCGAAGATTCGGAAGGTGACCAGGGGGAGTCAATTTTACGGGGAAGCGACCACTGGGTTGGAATGTGGAAGGCCGGTGGGTGTAGCCATATTGGACGTCACGTGATGGGGGGACACTGCCTGGGGGACCTTTTTCGGTCCTTTTGTTATTCCTTGTGTTTTCAATAAAGCTGTGGCCAGTTACTTCCACAATTTAAGTCGAAAGAGGTGTCAGCATTCAGTTTGTGGGGACTGTGGGGCTGGCCGGGAACGGTAAGATTGGTTTGGTGGTTTTTTAACATCTATCTTCAACAGTCATCCCTGCCCAGGTCATTCATTGGATTTCAGTCTTTGAAATCATGGAGGCTATTTATCACGTGACCAAGTTTTTAATTTCATTAACGTTCAGCACCCTGCTGGCTCCTCCTACCAACCATGACATTCCTTAACAGATGATGATGGCAATGAGTATAAAATATATTAATAAGCATGTCACTAAAGGGGAAAAATCAGTAGATTATTCTTCAGCTTTACAGGGATCACCATATGTAGAAGATTATCAATTATAAATACATACATTTAATAAATGAAAGGCCCAATATCCTCTGCTACTGAAAAGTTTCAATTTATGTCTTCGATCTGGTGCCAAAGCCTCACCCCAGCAGTGGTGGAGATGTAGAGAATGGTAATCATCTGCTCCGTCAGTTCATCTCGGGGCCCATGGCAGATCTTCAGGCTGGGTATTAGCCCATCAGTGCGGTTCCTGTATGTATTCTGGTCAGGCACGCACCAAGTGACAATAAGCTTTAAGCATGCAGGAAGCCAGTACTCATACCCAAGCACTTTGCATCATTCTTTTATTTATTTTACAGCGACCTTGCAAGTCAAAGCACCCCCCCCTCCCCCTATTGTGACACCCAGTTATCAGCGACCCTACAGAAATCATTTCCATGGCCTATCTATCGATTCATTGTGTGATTGCAGCCAGTGATTGTGCCATGCTGAATATTATTCATTTTTGCCATGATAAGATCAGAGTGAGGGAGAGGAGCAGTGGCAGTGTGCAGCCTTGGGCCGTTGTCACAATATATGCAGATGCTGCATTTTATCACTGATTGCTTTGAGTACCCGCCAAGGGAGAAACTCATCTTGCTTCTGTATGCATCGCATTGTCCTTGAAACGTTCTTTTCCTTTTTTTTTTCTTTTGCAGTGTGTTGCTGGATCTGTTCCACTTCTGAGGGTTCGGCGGCACAATGCAAATGGAGATTGTCAAGGGATTTACAAAATCTGATTATAATCTAAAATAATTTAGCAAAAAATATAAAAAGAGACAGTGAGACAATGTCGAATGTCTTTGTGTACATACAGTACATGAAGTAAATTCAAAGGGCGTAGTGTAATCCACGGTGGCCCTATACTAGTCAATGAGTGCTTAACCAGGTTATACAATCGTTATTCCCAAGGAATCGATTACTTACCTGGATTGCACCCAAAGGAAGCAATTACCAGATAATTGGAGCACTACTGATTTCTATAACAACTGTGTGGAGCAGTCACATGTGGCTAGTGGTGACAAGGCATACTACCTACTGATAAGGGTATAGCTAAAACTGGCACCTGGAGTTATAGGAATTTGTTACATTTGTGCCCAAAAAATAGATGGCAATCGATTGGGCAGCATGGTGGCTCAGGTGGTTAGCACTCTGATCATGCAGCACTAGGGTCCTGGGTTTAAATCCTGGCCTGGTCACTATCTGCAGGGAGTTTGTATGTTCTCTCTGTGTCTGCATGTTCCAAAGACATGCAGTAGGTTCATTGGCTTCCCCAAAGATTCTCCTATGTTAGTTACATGTGACCTATGTGTTAGTTACATATACATGACTATGGTAGGGACATTAGATTGTGAGCTCCTCTGAGAGACAGCTAGTGATATGACTATAAATGTCTGTCTGTGAGCTGGGTAATATGTTGGCGCTATATAAGTACAAGATAATAATAAACGGATGTTGCTTGAACAAAAATGGCACCTGGATTTATATGAATTTGTTATGGTGCCATACTTCTTGAAATGCCAATAAAAAAACAGGGCACTGTGATCCCCATTAGGGGTAATAAAAATGTATAGACACCTACCGATCCTCTTTCAAACTTTTATATAACTGCAGCGGTGTTCATGTCTTCCTCGATAACCAAATGTCTTTATGTGTTTTCCTTTTGCGCTTGCATTCTTGTTTACCCTCCACTATGGTTGGTTGCCTCTTTGGCATATAGGAATATGTTCAACTAATAGTAGATGGACTCTTAAGCAGGGTACACGCGTGTAGATATTGGCAAGAACGATGGCCGCTTCAAGTGCCGCATACGGTCACGGCCATCTATCTGGCTCATATCTAATGTGGCCACCCCTGTTTTTGAGCGGGATCAATCAATCCAGCTTGAAAACAGGGATATTGAACATGACCTTAAACCACGGTCGACCGCGGGTCTCCATGCAAAGCATTGCTGTGTCTCCAGCTCCTCCAATATCGGGCAGCAGCACGATGCCGTCATTGTGCTGCTGCCAGAAACCTATAACGGCTCCTATATTGAGCCATATGTTCCCGGCTTTACATTCAGCAGGTATATGCCGGCTCCTCTAGATGCCCAAACTTTATTCATGATGGTCCCTTTTTTCTAAAGGGTCTGAACAGGGAGGGACTAGGAACCTTGAACATAGGGGACATCTATATCCAACTAGGCTTCTATTAATGGGGACAGATTTGTGCAGGCTAAAGAAAGTGGTAGGCCATCTGAATTTACCAGTCAGGAAACACCAGCTTACTTCATGGGCTGTGACATCTTAGAGCCACAATGAATATCAGTACTGGAGAACTTCTCACTGCCAGGCTCTGCAGTCACAGATATACTAGTACTCTGCCCACTACTTGGGGACACACGCTCAACATATATATGATGACTGGTCAATGGGAGGTGAAGGCCATCCAACCATGTCCTTAACGGTCCCTTTTGTGCATTATTGGTGGCATCTACTGCCTAGGTGCCCAACCTGTATGCGGCCCTTTGGGTATTCTTTGGCGGCCCCCCTTAGTCCTCCACTTGCGGCCCCCTAAACCTAACTGTTCATGCATAGGGCATAGGAACTCATATTGCATCACATAATCTCTGAATAAAAATGTGCATCACCATACTACAGTGTTACTCAACGCTTAAAGTATCATTTAAAATACATGTTGTTATTTAAAAATGAAAAAGATTGTAATCTATCTATGCCTGTTGTCATTTCCACATAAAAAAATGCTAATACAAGTTAGTATATATTGAAAATGTTATGTGCGGCCCTTTAGTGATGCCGAGGGCCGCACTTGTGGCCCTCCATATTAACTCAGTTGCCCACCACTGATCTACTGGCACCAGAACCTGATATATGTATTTTAGCTGTGCACTGGCCAGGGATATCCTAATATCTTTAACAGCTGAGCCTGCAAATTATTAAACCTTGTTTGTGGTTCAAGGCATTTAGCTGCTTTGTCCTTCATAAGTGCTTTGGAAAGCTATACTGGATATTGGTTATCATGATGACCTCTTTACCATAATCCCTCTGCTACTGTAATCAACTTTCCTCTCTGTCCGTACATAACAAACTTGTAAATCAAAACTCACGGTGACACCGTAGCCCTGTCCCCCCATACACCATGGTACAGGACAGCTTATAGGCCACCAGCTGATGTCACCCATAGCCTGTGTCCTCCTGCACCCCCACACCGTGGCTCCTCGGCTCAGCAATTCCAGCCATAAAGTGATGGATAGGTTACAGCAGGTGCAGATACCAAAGCAGTGGCTATTTATACAGAGTCGCTTCTCCAAAACAGAGTCACAAGCTGTAATCCTCCGTCTGCCATAGGGGGACTGCAGATGCAAAGTGTTTACTAGGGAGCCAGAAGGATATCATTAACCTTTTAGATACAACTAAGGTGACATCTTATTAAGATGCCATTCTCATCCTTTCTACATGGACCTGGAACTAGTGCTGTAACAATGGTCATAGAAGTCCTTGCAGCCCATATGGGCCCGTGAGGGGGCCCCATGACGAAGGTGTTTAAGAAAAAAAATCCATCATAGCTTGGAGTCAGAGGTGGTGCGATTGGTGGGGCTTCCCCCTCCAGCACAAAACCACCCACCCCTCTCTCCCACCTCACATTGGCAGCTTGCTCTGTTCAGATCTGCACAGGGAGGGCACCCATGTCGGGGAGGGAGGACGCTGGATACACATGCGAGGGAGGGTGCCAGGGCTCTATGCACACGCATATTCTCTTGTTGTTCTTTGTGCTATCGTGAAACTTGAACAGTTGTGCAGGAGCTTCTTGTAATAAAGACCAGTGACAGTGTCTCTCCATCATTGTGCAGGGAGACTGGTCTTGCCTCCGCCCCTTCAGTTTTCAGTTATGTGGATTATAGTAATTGGGCCTGCCATATTCTAGTCTACAAACAGATATGATGAGCTTGAACCATACAGCAGGCACGCCCTAAGTCGGCGACCAAATGCACAGGCACTCCACAATAAGGCTAAGATGATTTCTCTCCCAGAGTAGGGTTACACCAAACTTTCTAACAAGATTAGTTTTTTTGGACCCCCATCTCCCTAGAACCTTCCCAACTTTACACAGAGCTCTGTGTGCAGCCATGTGTTGTCTGTGCTGGCTGCTTTAACATGCAGATTATCAGTAATATGGCAGTGAATGCCTAATGCTATAGAATAGAGATCTGCCCCAAGGTCTAGTTTATTTACATTTAATGTTAATGGGTTATAGAATGTCAGGCTGACAGGTTTGCCACCCACACATTTTTACCTCACCAAACCTGGCAGCCATTGCAAAAAGTTTGGACACCCCTGTTCTACAGGAACATGAGCAGTCCTCTACACATTGCTGTAGCACACTAGAACATGAGTAATGTGAGTGTGCTGTAGCACTTTCGCGATGTGAGGCCCTCATCTCAGACACTCTCCTGCGCTGCGAAAACAGGTGCAGTGTGAGCTTGTCTTGCATGTTTACCTGAATGAGGCCCAGCACTGCAATGCACGATATTGAGCTATCGCCATCTAAGGTAAATGAACCCTAATTACCAAAATCTCAAGCATTATTTTAAAACTAGATTTTCAAGCGCTCCGTTACGTTGTGTGTATTTATTCTAGATTTAGGCTAGATTTTGAGGTGTCCTTGCTTGCCTCTTTGCGATACTATGAGGTGGCGTTTTGTGACAACTGTGTACACAATCTAGGCCATGCGTCACTCCATTGACAGTCGGCATACGTGTAAATGTCAGGCCTGGAGCAGCCCGCCCCTGTGATGTACCAAATAACCGTTCTTGAGGCAACGAACGGCAGCCAGAGCCGTCAGGTGGAGGCGAGGACAAGCAGGGTTGCCATGGTGACTCTCTCCTGTTCTCTGTATCCAAGGAAGCAGGCTTCATCTTTTCTGCTCTCAGGGAATGGAGATAAATGGTGCGGCTCCACGGCAGATCGTTGGCAGGAAAATAGGTGATTTCAGGATAAGGGTAGATAGGGAGGGGGAGTGAGAGGAAGTCAGTCAACATTAATGAAGTGCCCCTATCACACGGCGGATTGTCAGCTGGATTCATCTTCTTTAGTAAAGAAAAAAAAAATTACTGGAACAAAAAAAAGTACACCCTCCTTCATTTGCAAGGTTTATGTATCAGGACATAATGACAAATATTCTATTCCTGTGTGGAAAACTAAGTACACCCCAGGAATCAATAGCTTGTAGAATCATCTTCAGTGGCCAATTCCTTCATTGTGGAGGAATGCTGTCCCATTCTTCTTCACATTTCTTCAGTTCATTGAGGTATGCAGGCATTCATTTATGCACAGCTTGTTAAACATTCTGCCACAGTATTTTAATGGGATTTAGGTCTGGACTTTATATGAACCATTATAGCCTATTGATCCAGTTTTTTTGATCAACATGGATTTAGATGTAAATACCCTCAAATTAGCTGATAGTCTGCAGTTAAAGAATATTTTGTTTGTTTCATTCCAAATTCATTGTGGTGGTGTATAGAGCCAAAAATATTATTATTGTTTTGTCCCATTTTTATGGACATGACTGTATGTTCAAATCCTAAGAAGGGGTTCCACTATGAGGTTCCTTGGCAACATCTTCCTGTTATAGAAAGGAGGGAGACGTGCTTTGTGCTTAAAGCATGCCATACACCCGACAGACGAGTGCCAATGAGCTCTGGAATGCAGCGTGATGACGTTATGACGCTGCATTCCCGGGCTGACCTCATCGGCGGGCACCCTTTGTGTGCCGGCTGTTACTTTCAATGAAGACGCCGGTCTTCATTCAAAGTAACGGCATCGGCTGGCATCAGCCAGAGAACATCGCACATGTCCGTTCTCTGGCCGGCTGAGCTGTGGATCTGTCGCCCCATGTGGGCACACACCAATTGGCGGGCAATTTTGCCGCCGACGGACGGCGTAAGCGTGCACGCCCGTCGGTCAGCGACAAAATCGGCCGCTAATCGGTGTGTGTATGGCAGGCATTACTGTGTTACCCTATTCTTTGGTTCACTGTGATGGTCACTAGAGATGAGCACAACGTTTCGGCTAGTTGATTGTGAATAAATTGACCCTGAACTTGCTATCATCAGCAAAATTGCAGGAAATGTGGAGAAGGGCTGTGGAAACATTTTACAAACAAAAGATTTTGATTAAGTTTAAAATTAAGTCAAAATCAAGCATCATTGAAATAAAAGACAGCAGTATTTTATTGCCAGTACAAATAACAGAGTGTGATACCTGGAAACGTAGAGGAGATGTTTCAAATCTACAGAAAGTCCTATGCCCTTGCCCCACCTTCCCTTTTGTGCTGCAAAATGTTCCCACAAGGGACCATACAATGAAACAAAAAAAGAAAATGTGAACTCCCCAGGTCACCGGGGTCACTGTGGACCTGTAATGTTCTGTGGATGATGAAACTCCTCCGCACATTTCCTATTCCAAATACAGTGTTTATACACTGCAATCTCTCAAGGACGGCGAGGGGAGGGGGGTGCGCGCACAACGGAGAGCGAGGTGTCCCGGCTTGCCCTGGTACCCTGCCAGACTTTTAATGAGAGGGAGGAGAATCAGCCTCAGCAGATGTGATACAACCTAATGCAGACTGCAAAACATAATTATTCCAATTTCCCTCAATCCCTGGTGAGATACGAACACAGAAAATAGGAAAAAAGCCAAGGTGTTGTCCCCGGAAAATAATATGTCATGTGAGAAAATTATTAATTATCTATGAATATGGATTTTACAGTATGTTCATCTAATACGTCATGTATATTACTGTGTTTCCCACAAAATAAGACAGTGTCTTATATATAGATGTCCTATGTCTTAATTTCGGGGGATGTCTTATTTTTCCATGAAGAAGTATACAGCATTGGGGTATCAGGGTGGGGGGATCACTTTAAATGGCACACGGGGATCAGAGGGGGGGGGGGGGGGGGGGGGGGTGATCAAAATGGCACAAGAGACTTAGAGTGGGGATGACCATTTTTGTAACCTCTTCTGATCCTCCTGTGTCATTTTGATTGCCCCCTCTGATCCCCCCTGTCCAGAGTTATAGTACCGTATTTTCGGGGATGCCTTATTTTCAGGGTAACAGGATATTTATTAAAAAGCAAGTGTAAATATCCTAAAGCCTTTAGAATGCGGCTGGGTACCACCATCTTGGATGTGATGCCAACATCCCCAGTGGATCCATATCTGTTTTTTAATGATGACGAATAGAGCTGCCTTTCACTTCTATAGAAAAGGTTGTAAGGATACGTAGAGGAGCTGGGACAGCATAGACCAGGGGTGGGCAAACTTTTTGAATTATGGGTCACATTTGCTTCTCAAAGGGGCCAGACCAACCTGTAATGGCCGACCCGCCATACGTGTGCTTATTCCATGCATTTCGGGCATCACTTATAATAGGCAACATGTGACTTTATCTTTTTAAATCTCCTGCACTTACAATAAAATGCTCAGTCAATGCAATGAGCAGAGATAATTCTTTGGCTGTCTGTTGTCAGCATGAGGATGCGCCCACGGTGTCATGATCATATCGGAATGTGCGCTCGGATTTTCGCAATGGCGGATATTCATCATATAATGCTTCAACATTGTTTACTGTTATTTATTGTTTACCGGCATACATCCCGCATATTTGTGCACATTGCGAATGGATATGCGCAATACACACAGTGATGGAAGGCAATAGAATACAGACAAATCAAATTTTGCGAATTTCGAATGTTCCTTTTTATATTCGCAAAATTACGAATTTGAATATACCATATGCTGCTCAACACTAACCACTGCATCGTCCATAAGGCCATGTATAGACACCTCTGGGCATTATGTGCACTCATTGCAGAGAACAAGGGAGCATCTTTTCAACAAGGTGACAAAGGGCCGGAAAAGCAGGCTAAACAAGTCAATTACAGCCTGAAGTCTGAAACATCGCATAGGCATCACCAGATGCTGGGTTTCATCCCTGGTGATGCTCTGCCAGGACTCTACTGCAACTGTCTTCAGCTCCTGCTTGTTCCTGGGGCATTTTCCCTTCAGTTTTGTCTTTAGAAAGGGAAATGCATGCTCAATCGGATTCAGGTCAGGTGATTGACTTGGCCTTTGCATAACATGCAATCCACTTCTTTCCCTGAATAAACTCTTTGGTTACTTTTGCAGTATGCTTTGGGTCATTGTCCATCTGTACTGTGAAGCGCCGTCCAAAGAGTTTTGAATCATTTGGCAGAATATGAGAATCAGATAATATTGCCCGAAACACTTCAGAATTCATCCTGCTGCTTTTGTCACATCATCCATTAATACAGGAGAACGAGTTCTGTTGGCAGCCATACATGCCCACACCATGACACTACCACCACCATGCTTCACTGATGAGGTGGTATGCTTAGGATCATGAGCAGTTCCTTTCCTTCTCCATACTCTTATCTTTCCATCATTCTGATACAAGTTGATCTCATCTGTCCATAGGATGTTGCTCCAGAACTGTGAAGGCTTTTGTTAGATGTAATTTGGAAAACTCTCATCTGGCCTTCCTGTTTTTAAGGCTCACCAATGGTTTACATC
This sequence comes from Ptychadena robeensis, assembly GCA_036250615.1. NCBI lineage: Eukaryota > Metazoa > Chordata > Amphibia > Anura > Ptychadenidae > Ptychadena > Ptychadena robeensis. The sequence goes on from CM070039.1 coordinate 68,387,421, forward strand.
TTGTAGTGACCCATCTGTATTCACTCTGGTGAAGTCTTCTCTTGATTGTTGACCTTGACACACATACACCTACCTCCTGGAGAGGAAGGTTGATCCGGCTAACTGTTGTGAACAGTGTTTTCTTCACCAGGAAAAAAATTATTTGGTCATCCACCACAAGGTCTTCCGGGTCTTTTGGCTTGCTTCACTGATAGTGACAGCTCTTTTGAGCTCATCTTGAGAGTTGACAGCAACAGATTCCAAATGTAATTCCTACACTGTTCACCTGATTTGGGTGTAAATACCCTCAAATTAAAGCGGACAGTCTGTAGTTAAAGCACATTGTGTTTGTTTTATTCCAAATATATTGTGGTGGTGCGTCTTTTTCTTATATTTATGGATCTATATATGATGCAATAGAGGCACTGATATCAATAACAAATAAAAAAATATCAAGTTCATTTCTTATTGAGTAGAAATAGCCAGTTCTCCTTCCTCAAGTGAACTCCTGGATAAGCACACAATCAGCTAATTATTTAGTACTGCTCTGATTGGTGGTTTCCCTACACATGAAGCAGAAATGAGACATGATCATGACAAGTAAATCATGGAAGATTAACCTGATCAGGATCGGCTTTTAGAAGAATTTTCCATCTTCCATCGTCATCCTTATTGGCAGGGACAAAGGTCCAGGTCTGGTCCATGTATGGACCTAGTAGGATTCTTCCTTTTATGAGAAATATATGAGAAAACCCAAGTCAGAAGGAGATCAACTGCAGGTTAAATGCCTGATCTCAGAAGCTTCTCAAGCTGATGTCATCAGCACAACGGAAAGTCACGCCATGTTCACTGGTTCACCTTGGGCTTGGGTTGAGCATGGCCTTCCTCTGCCCTCGAATCATTGTCCATGTGTAATCCGAAGCTTGTACCTAGTACTCCTCCATTACATAATGTACAACGCTCTACAACAACGATGATGCTGCATTCATAAAGAATAATAATAATCCTGCTTTGTTAAGGATCCAACCCTACAATTGACACAATTGGCTTTTACGACACTATCTCCGAACCGGGGTTGTCAGCTTTAATTAAGGCGGCCCTGTGCAATTAATCACGCTGACGCAAAATACAGCATATTAGTATGACTGATACAATCATTCCCCTTTATTAGGCTCACGAGGGCGGCGGAATCCTCACAGGGGAGCTTACCAGAGCGACTTGGTGTATGCGGAGAAGAATTGGAAGTGACTGGAATGTCGTCCTGTGGGGAAGCGTGATCCCTCTCCATAGACGCACATGTTGCTAAGCCTTCCCAGTATAACAAATATTACTGCTGCGGAATACTGAGATGTTGGTATTACTGATGACTCCAGAGAGCTGCACAAACACAGGTGCAGCTAGTTTGGAGAACACATAATAAAATATATTTGCCTTTAAATGCCAAGGAAATAATTTTTGAAGTGAACTTTACCTGAAATCTGTCTTCATAGAGAGTGGGCACATGCCACGTTGTAGGCTGCTCATGGATATAAGATGGTCCCCCGTGGGGCTCATTAGCAGGAATATCTGGTTTTAGCCTGTACTTATATTCACTGGAGAGGAGCCAGACACCTATTTCTGGGAGGGTGGGGGGAAGGAGCCAGGGTAGGTGTCATAGACCACTGTGGTGGCTACAACCATGCTGGCTGTTGGAAACCACCTCCACCTCAATAAGGGCTTGCACCACTTAGGTCATCAACCACGATTTTAATAGCGGTGCAGTGATTGCACCCATTCAATTCAATGGTCTCATCCCCACTGCTGTGGTCGGACGCGATTCTGCTGCGATCTAAACGTGGCTTACTGTGGTTTTGGACACAGTGGTCACGCCCAATCGCGGATATTAGACATGAATATACCTTTCAATACACCTTTCAAACTTACCATTCAAATTCTGTACAATCCACTTTTGTTCTACCAGAACCATGTAATATGATGAACTTTCTAAACGTTCCAATCACTATGTATTCTATCAGGGAGGACCCGGCACTACATAGCAGTGATATATACCTTCCAATCACTATGTATTCTATCAGGGAGGACCCGGCACTACATAGCAGTAATATATACCTTCCAATCCTATGTATTCTATCAGGGAGGACCTGGCACTACATAGCAGTGATATATATCTCCCAATCACTATGTATTCTATCAGGGGGGACCTGGCACTACATAGCAGGAATATATACCTTTCAATCACTATGTATTCTATCAGGGAGGACCCGGCACTACATAGTTGTTGGTAGATCTAAAGGAAATTGTATGGAGTGATCTAAAGGTGTATGGTGGGCTTAAGGCTACATTTACATGGGTGAGTGCTTGAGAGATCAGTGGTTCCAAACTGGGGCGGGCACAAAGGTGATCCAGGGGAACGCGGGCCCTCATTCTTAACATGCGTTTGTATAGGGAGGGGGGGCTCGATAATGTTTCTTAACCTTCTGAGCATTTGGCCCGAATTAACTCGAGGTCTCGCCGTCCAGTGACGCCGGGCTTATGTTAATGACCCTCAGCTGAGCAGGAAATCACGGCGGAGCATATTGTGCTCCGCCGCGATTGCCCGTGGCACGGTTATGAAAAAACCGTGCCACGTGGCAAACGCTCAGAGGGTTAATAGAAAAGGGGGCCCTGCAAGGAAAGTTTGGGAACCACTGGTTTAGAGAATGACTCTGTGACAAGTATATCGGCGAAAGCCCGACAATGGACCGGCGGACAAAAGGCGTTGCCCAAATTGGTTGTTGAGCCTTTTTGACTTCTTTGGGTGTTCCATTCCCCATCAGATAAATTGATAATAATTTCAGGAGCCGCTCCCAGCCTTATTCTAAAGTTTATTTAATTAATGTTTTCCTCTTCTACACACAACACCCCCATAATGACAACATGGAAAAAGTTTAGTTGAGGTTTTGGCAAATGTATTGAAAATACACAGCCTTTGCTCAATACTTTGTCAATGCTGCTTTGGCAGCAATTCCAGTCTTTTATATATCTAATCACACTGGAGTTAACGTTGTATCCAGTAAAGACATTTGGACTGGACTAAGTGCATTGTAGAAACTGCTGTATTGATTATATTTTCTCCCACTGATCTACTCTGTACATTGATATAGCCCCTCTACAACTCTACAACTATGTAGTGGCGGGTCCTCCCTGATAGAACACCATTTCAACCCCCAGATCTCATTATATATCTTAGTAGTGTAATTCTGACTTTTTTCCCCCAGATCTCCAACACCCTTATTTGCATTCCCAATTTGACACCCCTAACTTCAACCTTTTATAGTTATTAAAGATTCCCTGGGGGTTTTCAAGTGACATAAATTGTATATGTTTAACAATAAAAACCATAAAAATTGCCAAAGAAATTTGGCAAAAAAACTATTTACAGTAGTGTTTAAATGATAGTAATGTTGTGTGGATCTGTAATCTCAACTCAAGCTGCAATATCAGCTTCAGCCACCAGATGTCACTAGAGAGCACTTGCCACCAGAGCACAACACAAGCAGACCTCCTCACACGGCAGGAAGGAGGGGGCAAAAGCCCCGTGAATCTGTCCTCTGTCTGTGTAATCTGCAGATTAGGAGGGACAAAACAGGTATGAAGCGCAGGTTTTAGACCCATTTGCATACCAGCGTACCACCCCTGGTTATGTTGCTACAAGCAGTGTATTTGCATTTGTCCCCCCCGAAGCAGACGATGGTGGGAGCCCCTCTGCACCGACAAATTGTTTGGTAGGCCTCGTTTATCAGTCCCAACCATCATTACTACAATAATCAATATCAATAATAATGTTCTAAGGTCTTTGTCTACCCAAAAAGATGTTAAACACCCCATATATGGAGGCAACGTGGTCAAAGGGGCCCTTATCGTTTTATCACTGGTAAAGCTGACTGAATCGTGCTAAAATACTGAAATGATAAAACAGACCTGTGAAGGTGAAGACGTGATGGATGTTTTTGCTGGCAGGAGGTATCTGGCTGCTAGCGGTACAATTAATCATTTCTCCTCTCAACAGAGATACAGTAAAAGACATATCACAGAGAGCGAAAGAATTTACTCAGCGTGCCAAAGGTCTAAAGTTTACTCATCACCTATGCTCAGCAGATTCCACTGGAACAAGCGGCAATGGCTGAACAACCTCTCAGATACTAAGTTCACTATTTTACCTTCTAGTTGTTATGTATTGCAGCCAGTCTTGTGAATGTGAGCCCCCCATACACCTTTAGATCTCTCCGTAAAATTTCCATTAGATCTACCAACAACTATGTAGTCCTGGGTCCTCCCTGATGCAATACATAGTGATTGGAAGTCACATATCACTGCTATGTAGTGTTGGGTCCTCCCTGATAGAATACATAGTGATTGGAAGG
>CM070039.1:68394848-68408370 GCA_036250615.1 Ptychadena robeensis
GGGGGGGGGGATACCCACTGCAGCCCATTCTGTCTGCCTCTCAACTCAAATGACCGGGTTCTTTCGCGAACTTCATCGATCAAAAAGGAAAATCAATCCATGTATGACCACCTGAAGTGCCAAAAATATTTGAAGCTATATTTCAGAGCTTGTTTAACCTCCCTAGCGATATGCCCAAACCCGCGGGAGCTCACCTGGTCCGCCGCCATCATGATCCCACTCCGTCGCCGGCTTCTTCCGGGTCCCGGAGTGACGTGTGACCCGGTCTTTTTTTAAATCTTTTTTTTTTTGGACTGGATTATAGAAATGTCTTTCTATAATCCAGTTGAAAAGTGGATCGCGCTGAGCGTTTGTCAGTGGGATCTGTCTCCAGCTGCACTCGAGCTGATCGGAAATAGCCGAGGTACAAAAAGGTACAGAATTTTTTTTTTCACTTTTTTTTTATTTTGATTGGGTAAATGTTTTATAAATGTTTTATCCAATCCAAAAGAAAACAAGTGTAAACTTCTAAAAAATCATTTTTTTTCTGTACCTCTAAAGCCGCCATAGCGCTTCAATCTGTGGCCGATTTTGCGAATGATCACCATGCGCATTCGGGGTGATCGCTTGGTGATCAATCACAAAATGAATGCGCCCACCTGGAGCAACCGTTCGTACTCGCACAAAACTTTGATCAGCCAGAGAACAAACGTTTTTCTCTGGTCGATCGCCAGTACTTTGAATGGGGACAAGGGTCCCCATCCAAAGTATTGGTTGTCAAATTATAAATGGTGTATTTCAAACGATTGACCATGGCATGATGATGTCATCATGCTGCGGCTGATTGTTCGATAAACGCCCGCCAAGCATAGCGTCTATGGCTGGTTTAACCTAGCGTACAGCCCAAATCAAGTACTGACGCAGTCTGATCGTGAATCAAATTGCGCCCGTGCTGGAATCAGGCGCAACCGCTGGCTCTCTGTGTGCCTGCAGCATTTCTACAAAGCTGCAGGCACACAGAGCCTTTCCGCCCCCATCGCCGTCATCGGTGACGCCGATGGGGGCGGAAAGGCAAAACACTATCACTTTTGGTACAGAAATCTGCACCTCAGTGAACTGCCAGGGAGGTTAATCTACCTTAACAAAATGCTGCATAGCGTTCTGCATAACAGCATGGAGTAGACACAAAAATCAGTTAACCCCCCACCCCAACACACCCGTTCAGCTTTCACTCCAGATAAAGTCATGCAGTCAGAGAACTGTGTTAAATTCAGTATTTATTCACAGAAAAAAATATCTTTACACTGCTTTGAGGTAGGGTTGCTTATGCTTACAGATTATAAGAAACATTTCAGACAGAGGATGAATTTCTTGGCCTTCTCTGCACAGTGCCAGTTTCATACAGGGATACAGTAAAAGGAGGCGATAATCCTCCCCCTCCTGGTAAAAAGTGCATGGAAAGCCACGTAGAGGAGCATAAGCAGCAGTTCATGCCGCAGTTTGATATGCTGACATTATCCATAGAATACTTTTAATTTTTAGAGGCACCACCAGTAGCGGAATAAAAAAAATTAATTCCCCATATAAAAACCGCAACATGCAGCAGATTAATCCGTAAACTGTGAGGATAGGGCGTTAACCAAGCAAGTTTGTTAAACAATGATTGTATAGTGGCTCACGTACAAGCTCTATAAACAATTTGTTTGAACATTTGATGTCTGATATTGATCTATTTGCAGCCAAGCTCAAACATCAAACTAATTATCCATAGAAAAAAAAAAATAAGAGTAATAAACATGATTTTGAATAGAATTCATCAGATACACTGTACATTTTAAGGATTTATTGTGAGCACAGAGAATTGATGGGGGCGATACTGGTAACGAAGCTTGCCATGCAACAAGCAGCTATTGGCAGACCGATTCTACTAGGCTACACCGCTGCTGCAGTACCGATTTCCTGCTACTCTCCCACATAACAGGAAATCGTATACGATCCACGATGGCTCCCATCAGAGGGCACCTTACATGGGAAGCTTGTTTAACTTTCATAAGCATTATCACTTCCCCACTAACTTCAAATGTAGAAGAGAACACGTCTGACAAGACTTGTCCTCACTGAAACCATTTCATCTTACCCATTGTTCCTGCTATGGGTTTATTGTTTAGTAGATCAAGCTGCACAATAGTGACCGTTCTAGATTTCGGAACTCTCCCAAAAAGTAAGGACGCTACTAAAAGTGCCACCCTTGGTCCCCATGCAAATCCCACTTGATCAGGGTTTTCCCAACAATCCCCATTGATCAGGGTTTTCCAACATGATTCCAACCTGCTCAATTGACCCCGCTTGAAGGAAGGCTGGCTCAAATTCTTAATAGATATGAGCACAATAGCGCTCCGTGAACAGGCACAGTGCTCGAATCTATAAAGAAATCAAGGTATGTATGCCTAGCTTTAGTCTTTAGATGGACAACATTGACTGTGTACCTTTACTGTAGAACCAGCAGGGTTGTCACTATATTAAAGTAGTAGGGAAAAAGAAAAAAGGCTTCAGATCTACTGTCAGGAGCGATGGGTCATTGGAGGAAGATGATCATTTTGGCCATAGTTCCACGCTACTGTATCCAGAGGGTAAAGCAAATGAATTATTATACACTAACTGACCACCTAACTTTCTTTTCAGCTCACATTCAAATGTAGGGCTGCAGATGACTATTCGGTCAAGAGCAATACAGGGAACTATTTTGAATGGTATTGGAAATGAAACACATGTGCTTCTTAACAGTTGAGATAAATGGAAGGAGTGGTGCTTCCAAAGATTATGCAAAGAGCCAGGTACAACAGCCAAAACCAAAATCCTGTGGTAGTATGATAGAGACGGCATTTCTGCATTAATACTCCTACCCAAAACCCTCATTAGTCATATGCTGATAAAGTGCATAAATAGCTGTATAACGGCCACACGGTAGGTTCACTATACATCTGGCATCACCCCTAGGAGGAGGAAATTGCACTGTGCTGATTTACACTCCTACCAAATGTATTGGCTTCAAGTCACAAAATAGCTTCCTAGTGGCTCAGCAAACCTCGGTTTAGAAATACTTCCATGACGTACACATTATATACAACACATGAAGATTTGCTTAAAAAAATATTTTACAAGCATTTTACAAGAAACTTCTCAAAAAAAAAAAAGCACTACCCTATAAGACGAAACGAAAGTCCTGGCAGGCCAAACAGTCTCAACCAAATAGGAAATAGATGAACAAAGTCCATCAACCCAGAATTCATCAGTGCTCGGACTTTCAAGCTACTTGGCCTGCATGGGTCACCGTACTCGGCACATCCCTATAGCTCTTCCCGTGGCTTTGCTGAATAAGCCTGAATATGCCATTTATATTTTAGGGAAATTGGGCTTTGAGAAAGAAAACGGCACTTTTTTCCTTTTCTAACTTGCAAATAGCGTTAACATAAAAACGGCTAACAAAAATAAATTTTCTTCTCTTTTTCACAGTGCACTAATTCCCACCTGAATAAAAAGCAAAATTGGCAGCGATAAATAAAAAAAATCATAATTTTGCATCATGGTCACAACAAACGCATTTCTGTACAAAAGTGTGTGTCTTTTTATAAAGCTCTAATATAAAAGTCAAAATGAACACATTAGTTGTGGCACAATTCCCCATTATTTACATAGCAAGAATGTTTACTTTACATGGATGGAAGGTGGAACATTGTCACGTTATTTGGGTGCTGGAGGCTTAGGCTTGGCCTCCTCTCGCTCAGTCTCCTTGTCCTTGCTCTTTTTAGATTTCTTTTTTTTGTGTTTGTGTTTTTGGCTCTTTTCAGTCTCTGATTCATTGCCAGTGTGCTTCTTATGCTTCTTGTGTTTCTTATGTTTTTTGTGTTTCTTCTTTTCCTTCTTCTTCTTCTTTCTATCCTGGCTTCCTGCAGAGCTGGCACTACTGCTGCGGCTGTGGGACTCCACAGGGCTGTGGCTACGGCTGCGACTTGCCGTTCGGCTGCTGGGAGCAGTGGCAGGAAGGCTGCCATCACCTGCTTCTGTGTTATCTGTGTCTTTGTTTTTGGAGTCCTGAGGTTCATGGGTTAGATCTTCCTGCTTGACGGAGGCCTCACTATCACTTTCATTGTAGTCCGGCACAAAGGAAGCTTCATCTGTCTCTCTGGTCAGGTCTGTTGAGAGCCGAGTGGACCGGCTTTGGGGCACCTTGGTCTTTGAAGAGTCAACTTCCTTGTCGGTTTTAGTTTCAGGGGAAGAGCGTTTAGACGCAGAGGATTTTTTATCATCCGCATCCTCTGTTTTTGACTTGGTAACTTTCTCCTTTGTCCTTTCACTAGATTTGTCAGATGTTGTTTGGTCATTGGTTGAACGTTGGGCATCTGATGATTTCTGATCAGTCCGAGATGTGTGTTCTTGTCCTGGGCTAGTTTTAGACTCTTTATTTGCCTTTTTGGAGGAGTCACTGGATGTGTCCCTGGGTCTTTGTTTTTGTGGTGCAGTGGTTGTTTCTTTCATTCTGTTTGGAGAATCTTTTCTGCGCTCATCCCGTCTCTTGGAGCTGCTGCGATCTCGACTATCGTGGTCAGATTTCCTGTCATGATCTGGTTTCTTTGTCTTTCCGTCATATTCAGACTTTTTGTCTTTGCTGTCATGTTCACTTTTCCTCTCTCTGTCCTTGCTATCATGCTCTTGTCTTCTATCTCGGTCTCTGCTGTCATGGTCTGTTCTTTTGTCTCGGCTATCATGATCCTGCTTCTTGTCATGATCATGTTTCTTGTCCCTTTCTCTGGTGTCATGGTCGGCCTTTTTCTCCCTTTCCCGTGCGTCATATTCTACTTTTCTATCCTTGCTCTCTGTATCTGCTTTTTTCTCTTGATTGGGGGTAAAGTCTTTGGATGAACCTGAACGACTAGAATCGACTTTCTCAGATGGCCTCTCTTTAGAAGTCTGGCTGCGATCAGAGTTACTTTTCTTGTCATCTAAAGCTGGACTGCCTTTTTCTTTTGATCTGACCTTGGTTAAAGATGCACTATCTTTGGAAGGTTTTCCATCCTGTGAGAGGTCCTCTTTGCCCTGTTCTTTGATTGTTTTTACTTTTTCAGCATCTTTTTCAGGCACAATTACAGTAGACATTGGCTTTGTCACAACACTTACTGGCTTGCCAACATCGGACACCGCCTTTGAATTTTTTGTCTCATCCTCGTCAGACTCGAAGTCATCCTTGTCCCACTTAGACTGGGGGACCTGAATCAATATAATGACATCCTCTGGGGGAGCAGTGTTGTCATTATTGTACTCTTCCATGGTCTTTATAACTGTTCTCTTGGCATCTTGCTTCTCTTCTGCTTTCCGAACAGGGCTCCCTCCAGTGGAGCTAGTGCTGTGTAAAAGATGGAAAAAATACATTAATACTACTAAAGTCTCAACGATAAAACAAATCCTTAAACTGCAAAATATTAGAACTAGAGAATTTAATTAAATACTCTATCTAAACTAGGATCTAGTAAGCTACCATTGAGCTAAAACAGCTTGCTTTTAGGTGATCGGTTCTTTTTATATTTCCTGAATCACTGACTTAGAATGTTTATGTAAGCTCAGGGTGTTCTGTTCAGAAACTTCCACAACTGAAATAAGATACACCTAACTGTGTTGTGGGATAAATAGCTGAAGCCAAAAGATTGGCTTCACTGCCAGTCAATTTGCATAAAGTACAGTGGTTCTCAACCTTTTACGATACACAACCCTGGTAGTGACGTCGCAAAGTATCACTTCCTGTATTTGGATTTCAAATACCGTAAGTGAAACTCCACCACATCAGTTCCAGAACAATCAGGTAAGTGTAATGTCCACTATCTTATATTTTCTCACCAAAAATTGTGAAAATGATGTGCTAGGTGGAAAGTAAGAAAGCAGAGTAATGCGCCCTTCCTCCTAACTTTGGAGGAGCTTGTTAGCAGCTCTGGAATTTTCAGTGAACTCTGTGACCCCCAGGAGGGTTCTGACCCACTGCTTTAATATGTTTTGCAATGCCATATTGCATAAATTCTCTTTAAGACTACTTTACCTAAAATAAAAGAAATACTAGAACCCTGCTGATCTTTTAACTGCCATTTTCCAGCTCCCTACCTTCCTGACTTTTACCCGGGAGAAGTTACTTTGAAGGATCACTATTATGAATTAAACAAAAAACTGTACATAACAAAAGCCTGCCAACTAATTAATCCGTTTTAAAACACAATGTACCTAGTGTAGTCTACAAGGGTGGAGCCAGAGCCATCAGGAGCTGGGATTTTCCTCTTCACTTTCCCCTTGACACGATCGGTTTTAACTTTGGCAACAACAGCAGGCTCACTTTTTTCTTGAGTCTCCTCTGGCCCACTAGCAGCTTCAGAGTTAGCTATCTTCTTGCCAGTCTCACGGTTCAGTTTGATCTTTTTCACGGTTGATGTGGAGGTGGCGGCTTTCTCCTTTTCGGGAACCTTGTCAGTCTTTGTCACTTCTGCATCTGCCTTCACTTTGGGGGCAGGTAGTTTTGGAGCCTCAGTAATCTCAGATTTGGGAGGCTTAACAGGTGGTTTTTCTAGGCTCTTGTCAGGGGCTTTTTCATCTGCTTTTCGTTTGCGCTTCTCAGGCTTGGTGTCCACAGTTTTAGGCTTTTCTGCAGCTTTTTTAACCTTTTCATCTTTAGCCGGTAGGTTGTCTGGTTTAGAATCTTTGGAATAGTCTTTTCTTATTTTGTCATCCTTTGATTGTTTGCTTTCCTGGTTCTCTTTTAATGCTTTAAGATGGACTTTGCGTGGAAGCATGCTAGATTTTTCATCCTTCAACAAAGTGGTATTCTTGGAGCTTTCAGTCTTTTGTGTCTCCTCTTTCAATTTTTTTGCAGGGGGTTCAATTGATGAAGGTTTAGGTTTATCCCCATCACTGCTTCCTTTTTCAGTTTTCACTGTCTTGGAAGAGATTTCCTTTTTGGGCTGCACACTTTCAGTTCGGCGTTTTGTCTTTTCAGGTTTCACTTTGGGTTTGTCTCGTCGGTCCTTGTCAGAAAGTGATTTTGGAGCTACAGAATCTGCATCCATAGGCTCATCCCTAACTGGAGTAGCATCATCTTTGTTTGCAGGAACAAAGAGAGGTTCACTTCTTTTGACATCTTCCCCATGAGAATCTCTGCGCTTTCTGGAAGGTTCAACAACAGGTTTAGAAGAACCTTCACCCTCCTCCTTCCTTTTTTTGCGATGCTTCTTGTGCTTGTTTGCCCGGGAATCTCCAGCAGGGACAAATGTTTCCCTCTCTTTAGATCGTCTAGATTCTTTTACAATGTGTGCATCACGGGGCAATAGCTTTTCAGGATAACTGCTAACTATGGGGCGAATTCTGGGAACAAGAGGTGGAGGATAATTGTCTCTATGGCCTCGGTTATATGGAGAGTGTTCCCTCCTACCCTGAGGGGGAAGAAGATATCGGTTGTCTGGAAAGTTCTCCCTACCAAGAGGGGACCTTGGTCGTGGCATAGCATTAACAGCACACCCTTTATAATACTTTTCATACCAGTCTCTGTACTTTCTCTCCCATTCTCTAAAAGCTTCCTTTTCAAAAGGATCCCTAAGATCAGGCTGCCGGCCATACATTGCCTTAACATCATACTGTGGTAATTCACGGTAACGGTTGGCATATTCACGTTCTGCTTCCACTTGAGGGAGAAGTCTCTTATTGTTAGGAGATGGTGGTCTGTATGAAGGGGATCTAGATCGAGATTGGTATCTTCTGTATGGAGACTTGGATCTGGATCGGGGGTAGCCATGAGAACGTGACCTAGAACGGTAAGCACGTGTCTTTCCATGGGCCTTCCTCTGATATGGGGGGGACCGCGAGAAGGACCGAGAGCGTGAACGGCTGAACGAACGAGAATAGGAACGTGATCTTGATGAAGATCTTGATTTGGAGTAGGTGTAAGAACTTTTACTATATGATGATCCAGAATATGGGGATTTAGACCTAGGGAAAAAACATGAACATTTAAAATTTTAGGAACTATTAAATCACACATTAATCCTGCAACATAGTGAGCTTTCTCACCTCAAAGTTACTGTCTATAGATTCCCTGACAGGACACCACTGTATAATTTTCAAAAGAATTTCGGTGCAATTTAGGGAATATATTAAGTTATCAAAAAACTGTTACTGCTTTCCACTATATGCTACAGAGAAATTGACCTTGCAAAATATAGAGTGCAAGGGGTATGACAGAGCTCTTAACTTTGTCTGGAAGCGGTGACCTACCCATAACATGCACTGAGACTTAGGCTGGTTAGGGCATCCAGAAGAATTTGGAAATGGAAAAGCTATGTGGTGGTGCCTAGTCCATACTTAGGCCAAACTACAAACAACCATAAAACCTGGTTTGTTTGTATTGCTTCATTCACAGTGGGTAGATTTCCAATGGGAATGAAAATAGGGGTGACTACTACAGGTGACTTACTGTGTGAAAAGGAAAGAACAGGGAAAATCTCCTGAGAGACACACAGAAATAAAACAAATAATAAAACAACAAGGGCCACATTTATTCAACACTCTTTAAATGTATATGTATTTCAGGGCTCATTCACATTATATGAGCTGTGCGGTGTACTGGCAATACATGCATTAATGCTAGCATCAGCCATGCGCTGCACACAGCACACGATTGTGTTCGCGCTTCCAATACCAGTGTACTGGAAATGCTAGAATGTACAAAATGCATGCAGCTAGAGTATTGCAACAGAGGTGCAACATTTATAAGCGTGAATGGTAGAACAGGTTTTCAAACATGTTAACCATGTGCAATACATATAGGGTGTAAATGAGCCCTCAATAGCAGTGTAACATTAAATATAAAAGCACATTATCACAAAAGCATTCATGGGCTATTTATTAAATTTACTTTTCTTTAAAGGCTGAAAGCAGAATATTTCAGTCAGTTATCTGAGGTTTCCTAAACACACCAAGGGAAACTTGCCAACACTGGCATGCATGTCAGTACTGCCATGAACTAGGGAGGAACTTCTGAATGATGAATGTATGAGCCCCCCCCCCCCGTATGATTTTTAGAGTGCCCTATCATAGCTCTATCCTCTAACCCAGTAACAGAGATATCTGAAACCCAAAATTAGCACACCTTGAGTATGAACGCTTCCGCTCTTTTTGAATTTTCTTGTATTCCAAAAGTTCCTTAGCAAAATCATTTGTAAACTCTTCAAATTTCAATTTGTTCTTTTCTCTGGGGGAATTAAAAGAAAATAAAAACAAAGTGATTAAGGTTTTAAACTCTGCATGCCTCATATAAGCACATAAACAGAGATTGATTTGATTGATTTTAACATTTAATATGAGCCATGTACTTGTACACTAAGGGGAGACTGCATAAATATTAACCCCAAAAGTACTGCCAGATCAGCTACCTCCTTAATGTTTGAGCACAACCAAGAGCAGAGGAAAAAACGCACACGGTATTTCATGCAAAATATTTATTAATAAAGCAATTTCAAAAGTGTTACTTACTCCTCTTTCAGGCGTCTCTGTTCTCTATAAAACTCCTCTTTGGATAAAGGGGGTGCCAACGATTGGGCTGGTAAGGCACTGGAATGACCACCTTGAATGGCTGGAGCAACCCATGGAGCAGCTACTGCGGCAGGAGCTGAAGGAAATCCTGGTGGTGGAACACTAAAGCCGGCAGTGGGAGGCTGGCCAGGAGGAAACTGTGGAGTGAATTGAGGTGGTGGCACACCAGGAGGCAGCTGAAGTCCATGTGGAGGTGGTGGAGGAAAGAGAGGAGTGGGAGGTGGGACATAAACAGGGCCTGAAGAGGCGATAGATGGTCCTTGGTTTCTAGGTGCACGATCATTGTGGGGATGTCGTCCACGACTATGGCTGCAAAATAGAATAATAAAAAAAAAAAATATTACAAAAAAGAAAACAAAAAAGGGAGCTTAGTAACATCTACCAGAAACTGAACACAACATTTTTTTTGCATGCAGTACCAAGAGAATGACGATTCCAAAGGGTGTGTACGGTGCCCCAGGACCTTACAATAATCCCTATTTTGATATTTTTTACCTCCCTAGTGTTCTGCCTGTACCGCGCCATTTTTAAAGGCATAGTACACTGCTTGAAATTCCGCCCTCGCCAGCAACGTGGGCTGGGAGACAGACGTCCCTTTATTAATATGGAGGTCTATGACACACCTACCCATTCTGCATCACCATGACGTGATTGGGGTGGTGCCAGAACCCAGGAAATGCTGCGGCCATGGAGAAAATTGCCAGGGATATGCAGGCTACGGAAAATATCCGGGAATATGCAGGGTTCATGTGAGCCCAGCTCGTCCGGAGTTTGTTTTTCAAACAAACTCCTGACGAGCTGGGCTTGTCATGAACACTAGGGAGGTTAATAAAGGGACAACTTGGGTAAACTTCCAAGCAGCAGAGCTATAGGAAAGGCATCCATCTTTCTAGAATATAAGCAGCTGGAGGGGCAATCCTGCTGCTAGTGACATCATCCAGAGGTATCAAAATGAATGTGTCCCTTAATAAATAAATAATATAAAACAGGATTTAAACCTTGATATGATAAACTCTTACGTTATAACAAGTAGTCTCAATTTACTAGCAATGATTGATAAAAAATACTAACCCGTCCCATCCCATGTGCGGTCTTGGGATAGATGGCCTTGAAATAGATGTTCTCATAAGTGGTGCTGCAGAAAGAAAAGATTCATTGACCCTATTAGGAAGAGTAACTGTAACCACAAATAGGTCTCTACCAAAAACGTAAAGTATCTCACCTTACCAGTGCTTTGCAGCATAATTCTTTAGTTCTATAGTTATAATTATATATAACCTAGTTACCGTATATACTGCAATATAAGCTTATAGTCGGGTCAAAAAATTTAAATCACACATTTTGTAGGTGGATTTTATGAGTGAACTGCAAAGCCCCCAAACATGCTATCCTCACTAAATTTGCTGGAAATTTAGAGAAGGGTTGTGGAAAAATGTGAATTTTTTTCTCCATTGCTCTAGCATATGTCGTTTTTGCATAAATTAGGTTCAAAGTCAAGTAAAATTTTTAAATTTTGTGCAAAAACTTGATATGCTAGAGCAATACTTTTTACTTTACAATGTTCCCACATCCCTTCTCTACATCTCCAGCACTTCTAGTAATGATATCATGTTCAGGTGCTTTATTAATTTACAAATCAGCTGAATTAAATAATTACACCTCCAAACAAAAGTACATTTGCTGTGTGTTTCTGTGCCTTAGTGGCTGCATTTCCCTCCCTAGGCTTATACTCGAGTCATTCAGTTTTTCTCGATTTTCTTATTAAAATTGGGTACCTCAGCTTATACTCGAGTATATACGGTATGTGTTGCCATAAAAAAAGTATTTTTGTAACAATGTTCACTCTGTACTTGTATCATCCACTACATTGTCAATCCTGAACAACTCCCTCCTATTTGGAATTCAATAGCTCTGCCCCTCTCATAATATCACTAACTGCATTTCTAAAAAAAAATAAAACACACAGATACATTTCTGTAATTACAGTCTTTTTTAATCTTATGGCTACTTGCATCAACAACAAATTGACTTTCTTTTTGCACTGACACACGAGAGAGCCAATACTTACTAGGAGGAGGAAGGTTGTGGGCAGAAGGTGTCTGACCAAGTACTGGAACATGAAAGCCCTAGAACACAAAAAGCACACCAATATGCATTATACTACTGATGGGTAGTACAAAAATGCAGAAATACAACGAAAAGGGCAATTGACTCACTTTATCTCCCATCAGCAGACTGTTGGGCAATGGTAAACTACTGGCTGAAGTAACTGGAGCAGAAGAACCACTACCTGTGCGGGAGCTCTCTCGCTTCTCCGGACTGCAGACAAAAGAAAACAAGTGATAAACAACAAGACAAACATAAAAGCCTGGGATTCAGCAACTCTAAAGACAATATTATTAGAAAGTACCAAAATAAAACTTCTAGACAAATAGCTCTTAGGTGGATAGTATGTACCAGTTGCAAAACTCCAATGGCAAATGAAAGCATATTTAATCAAGTATAACAGCAGCTGCACATAATTGGCTTAATATCAGTCTGCATAAACCTAGCTCGTGTTAAAATGTCAGCATCTCATAGACAAATTCATAGTCAGGATCTAAAAGCAACTTAAAGCCCCCCCCCATACACCTTTAGATCACTTTATACAATTTCTTATACAATCTACTAACAACTATGTAGTGCCGGGTCCTCCCTGATAAAAGAAAAGTGGATTGTACAGAAATTGTATGGCAAGATGTAAGAGGGCATTAACACTAAAGCAGGGTACAGACGGCTCGCTATTCGAGCCGTCAGATATACCCTGCAGCAGTGTGATGATGTCATCACGCTGCTGTCAGATATCGGAGAGCTGGGGAGAGCATGAAGTGCCTCTCCCCAGCTCCTCCTCCTCGGCCGGGAGACCCAGGCAAAGCATTGGACCTCGCCATATTAACGGTCATGTCCGATAAGGCTGTTTTCGAGCGGGATTGATTTGTCCCGCTCGAAAACAGCCTTGGGGGCAGATCATATGGGTCAGATAGATGGCCGTGAGCGCGCACGGCGCTCGAAGCGGCCATCGATTTGACCCATATCTCCACGTCTGTACCCTGCTTAAGGCTATGTTCCCATATAGGCAATTAATTGCTCACTGTTGATCACATCAATTTAGTTGAGTAAAGCAGGGTACACACGAAGATATGGGCCAAAATCGATGACCGCTCAAAAACTGGGATATCTGACATTAATCGCGGCCAATGTCCATTGCTTTGCATGGAAACGGCAGCCCCGCCTGATCACACCCAAGCATCATTTTGGGTGCTGAAAACATTTATATATTCAAGTATATACAGAATTACAAAATGGTTAATGATGATTCTTTTTAACACGACATCCATTATTTTGGAAAAGTTGACCACTTTATAGACTTACTGGAATGCAGTCTCTGTCTTTTCTCTCTCCTTGGGGGCAGGGACTGTTTGTGTAGTTTGCGGATCAGCAGGTAAAGCAGTCTGAGCACTAGCTGGAGGATTAGCTTGTGTTGTACTGGGTGCAGTGGAAGGGCTTGCAGTAGTCGTCTGTGAAGGAGAAGTTGTTGCTGGTACTGTAGCACTAGTAGCTGTAGTAGTTGCTGTAGCAGTAGTATTAGAAGTAGTAGTGGAAGCAATAAGAGGGTCTTGCTGACGAGATGGACGAGTTGGCTGTGTTGCAGTGCGTGGAGCTGGGCCAGTTTGCTGCTGCTGCCGTGGTTGTGGAGCGGACTGCTGTTTGCGGATACTCTTTGCATAACCAGTTTCATTCTTAAAATTGTTTACAGCCTAGACAAAAGACAGACATGTTAGGTTATGTTTATTTAACAACAATGACTGTAAATAGAAAAAATGGTTAACTATATACAGTGGAGGAAATAATTATTTGACCCCTCACTGATTTTGTAAGTTTGTCC
>CM070039.1:68408470-68420408 GCA_036250615.1 Ptychadena robeensis
CACCCGGAGATAAGGTTTTCACATCAACAATAGGATTATCTTAAGACCACCTGGTTGTATTCTGAGCAAATGTAAATTCCATTAAGGGTCTATAACAATAGCAGAGAAGGATCCTTTTCATCGTTATGGCCCAGGATGGTAGTACATTACCATACCAAACCACAGGGGGCCAATCATACCTGGACCCACATCAAAAGGGGACATAGGCCCAGAACAGACTCTTCGGAGCCCGGAAAACTCTAGAAGGCCAATCTATATTACAATTAGTGGGTTGTTTTAGGAACAATATCATAATCATTGGCATCGCCCAAATAAACATAGCTGTTCCAATGATCATCCAGGTAACACCCCAAGATTGGAGAAACACATCCCTTTGACCCTCCCAGAAATTACTGTTAAAAATGATTGTAAGATGAAGTTTTAGAGAGAGAAGTTCTTGGTAGAAGGAAGAAGATCTTGGAGGGAAGAGGATCAATGAAGAACAGGATAAAGGAAGGGAATATATCTTGGAAGGAGAGATTTTTCTGGAAATTGGAACTTAACAACTCATGCCATAACCTGTACTTGTCACATTGCATATGGTCTGTAAATCTTCTAATAAATCAGGCCACTGTCTCTGAGAACGTAAGTTGCTGCGGAGTTTTGTTTATACGATCAAGATCAATTTAAGACCATACAACAAAGCTCAGAGTTGCACAGAGACAGCCACGAAACCTTAGGGATTTAGAGATGATCTGCAAAGAGGAGTGGACCAACATTCCTCCTAAAATGTGCGCAAACTTGGTCATCAATTACAAGAAACATTTGACCTCTGTGCTTGCAAACAAGGGGTTTTCCACCAAGTATTAAGT
Organism: Ptychadena robeensis; assembly: GCA_036250615.1. NCBI lineage: Eukaryota > Metazoa > Chordata > Amphibia > Anura > Ptychadenidae > Ptychadena > Ptychadena robeensis. The sequence continues at coordinate 68,409,322 of CM070039.1, forward strand.
CTTTTTTTGTTAGAGGGTTCAAATACTTATTTCACTCAATGAAATGCAAATCAGTTGCTATCTTTTATTTAAAGTTATTTTTTCGATTTTACTTTTGATGTGCTATCTGCCACTGTTACAATAAGCCTACCATTGAAATGATACTGTTCTGAGACTTTTCATTTCTTGGTCATTGGATAAACTTACAAAATCAGTGAGGGGTCAAATAATTATTTCCTCCACTGTATGTGCATAAACAAATATTGGTATATAAACAGCTTTAATAGAATATCTATAAAGAAGGTATTTGGTTGTATTTTTAGAAGAAAAAAATAACGTCATTCATTTGTTCTTTAAGCATATGCAGAAGCTGGGGTCAAGATGATAAATTCAAGAGGAACTGGAGAAGTTGGATCAGGGCTATTAACCTGAGGTTAAGATTGGGGGTTGGGATGATTTGAAAATGCATTACTGTGTATAATGTTATTTGGGATCACACAATCAAGCGCACAGTGGAGATGGTAGAGGGAGAAGGTCAGGTTTGGGGGCAATGGTGAGAGTAAAACAGTTAGATAATTGTCTGGAGATACACAAGCCTTACATGAAACATGAAAAAATGCCACAGGCAACCATAGTAAATACAGGCAAAATCTGTAAAAAATGGTCAAGAAAAAAAATCATGTACAACTTAAAACACTGAGTCTACTGAATATCAATAAGGTTGTAGTGCCACAGAGGGATAAAAGCTAGTGGAAACCAGGGTGATCCTCACACAAGTCAAAACAAAATTCATTTTTCATTGTGGAGCACCACAATGTTGAAAAGTTAGTTTCCCCTTTATATCAAGATGTTACTATTGTACAGAGCGTGCTCTAGGTAAGGTAAATTGGGCGATATCTATCCCTTACTGCAAGCACCTGGAAGCCCATGTATGTGGAGGATGGTATTGAACTGGTTCATCTATTAAGCCAAAAGGTGTAGTTACTTCTTTGCGATATTGGGACCAAATTTGAACAGCTCCATAAAAAGAAAAGTTACTTCTATTGGAGCCATATCCCTCTCAACACACCTGCTCTAGTAGAGAGAATGTCATATGCCAGACTGCAACTCTAGCAACACTATGACAATGTTTGCAGCAGTCATGCTTCTAGGGTTCATCAAGTGGCAATAGTGTTAACAGGGAAAAAGAAATGAGCAAACACAAAGGGCTTGCCCAGGGGTCAGCAACAGGCAGCTCTTCTGCCTCCTTACTGTGGCAAGATACAGATAGCAACTTACAGATAGCAAGCCTCCTCCCTCCAGTCAACACACACACGCCGGAAGGAAGAGAAAGAACCTACCATCAATATTTGTGAAGTTGCAAAAAGGTGGACCACCACTGGGATAGCCCAAGTGGCATCACCTGAAATTCTTACCTGGCGTAGAAATTTGTTGGCTATTAAGTTATCTGGTGAAACATCATTCTGATGACAAGTGGGGCATGTGTGTTCATCAGACTCCAACAAAGAAGTGCGAATACCTATAACAGAGAAAAAACAATGCATCAAGTCTTCAGAAGCTTCATTTAAAATTGGTGCACTACCCAACCAATCAGATCATAAACAAAGGACTTGAACCATAAGAAAAAACCCCCATAAAACGAACGTCAGGGATAATCCATTTAATGTGCGTCTAGGTTGCATGTAATGGCATACTCACATTCATCACAATAACTGTTTCCACAGCAGGGGATTACAACTGCATCTGTCATAATATCTTTACATATCATGCACAGCAGCTCGTCAGGTATAGGATCTTCCTCCTCAGAAGAGGAAGACTGTTCGTCAGGCAGAAAAGGAGGCTTTTCCTTTTTCCCCATAGCATACGCCACACTGCAAAACAAAATTAGAAGTCAGGTTAATGTTAGAGTAGTGATCATCTCCACCCCATATTACCAATGCAGCATGGGTTCACTTACGCATCAATAGTAGGTATGGCATATTTTCCAGTGTTAGTCAGCATAGCACCCTTCATATTGGGATCCTCAACCTCCATCATAAAGCTGCGAGGGATCCCTGTGCTCTTTTTAATCCTGGGAGCAGACTCAAAACTCTTGTCCTGAGAGGCAGATAAAAAAAAATACTGGTTAACATAACTTGTCAGGAATAATATATCCTAATAAAATCTGGAAAAAAAAGGCAGAATTAAATCCTTAACTTTCTCATCACAGACAAAAAAATTTAATATTTAATTTGCTTGATGAACACTAATCATCATTAGGTCTAAAGTCCCTTAGTGCATAAAATACATTTTATTGTTATCATTGATGGACAAGATTATTTTCTTCTCTTTTTCTTCAAAATGGACCAATCACTACAACAAAGAGTTTAAAGCAAATGTTAATTAAATCAGGTAGGTAGGGAGAAGCACAATTAACTCGGTCAAACGCAAACTGACCATTGTAAACCCAGTTGTAAACCAATTGGCACAAGTGACGGGATAAATTTTTAGCAGGCAGATAAACATTTTAAAACAGAAATCCTTTAGAACTAAAAATCCAGAAGAATAATCTGCACAAATACTGTGGAGGAAATAATTATTTGACCCCTCACTGATTTTGTAAGTTTGTCCAATGACAAAGAAATGAAAAGTCTCAGAACAGTATCATTTCAATGGTAGGTTTATTGTAACAGTGGCAGATAGCACATCAAAAGGAAAATCGAAAAAATAACTTTAAATAAAAGATAGCAACTGATTTGCATTTCATTGAGTGAAATAAGTTTTGGAACCCTCTAACCCTAACCCCACATGCACATACAAACAACACATAAAATGTAAAGTCAGACATACACTTACTCCATTTGTAGGACAATTCTTAATGTAATGTCCAGGCTTTAAACATCGAAAACAAGTATACGTTGGTGGTGGCGGGCCAAGTGGCTTCTTCATGTAGCTGTTATAAATTTAGAAGAGGTTAGAATTTTAAAATTCCCATTATTCCAGTAGAATTGAGGGGTGAAACTTAATTTAGAATATTAACTTACTTGATCGGGTCATAGTCATGGCCAGACTGTGACATCATTGCTCGGATTTTATCTTCTTCAGAAGCATTGGCTTCAGCCAGATTAGCGGTCTGTTTAACAGGCAATTGATTAAGGGGAAGAGAAATCAGTTAGACAAATAGGAAGACGCTAAAGGCCCATACACAGCCTGGCACTCACACATTCATTGCTCTTGTATGCGATTATTGCCCGCTCCTACAACCAGTAAATTGGTACACTGAACAGGTATGCATGTATGTGTGTTAATATTGGACAGCTAAGTCAGGTTACTACTATATATATAGTTTTACCTTTGTACAAAAAAGTAGATATGGAAAACTATACAGGTCCAAAAATACCTAGGCCATGTTTATACCTGAGTTATTAACTTTCATAAAAATAATTTAAAAAAATTAAATAGGACATGCGCTTTGATAAGCAAAAAGTTATGAGATATGGCAACATTGCAAAAACGTTACATGCAAAGGTTTAATGATAAATCATAATCTGCCAGCAAAGTAACACATGATCCTTGTCATCTGCGGAAAGTTCTTCTGAAAAGTATTTTTTCTCAAAGGCGATTTTTCTCACAGCTGTAAGGAAATATAATGGCCAAGGTCTAGATGTGGTTTATGGATCTATGAATAGACATACTATGCTCAGTATAGCTATGGTTAATTGTCCCACTGCTCCAATCTAAATGAACATGAGTGAACCATAGACACACATTTCCAGTTAAAAGCAAAATTAACCAGTTATCTGTTCTGCTAAAGTGACTAAAGTCATTCGTGGTTAGAGTCCCCAAGAAATGCTTTATTCTGGGGGATGGATACCAGGGTTGAGCGGTTTTAAAAATTATGTAAGGTCTGGCAATGCTTATTCAAGGATCAATACTTTAACTCACAGTTCCAACTTCACCGGAAGCATATTTATACTGAGACAGTGGCTCATTTATAAGAAATCATCTGACAACTAAATTTAGGGGGTTGCTGGTAATATCAGTGTGCATACTCCCAGTAATGGATTTCTTGAACAGGACAGTTTGGTCAACTGAATACAAATAAAAACCTCTATGCATGGAGTTTCCTGCCTGCTGGCAATAAACACATTTTCTCAGTGGTCCATGTTGGGATTCATGATGAACACAGATGGCCATGGGTAAAGCCTAAGAAAATTTGTGCAGGCCAGTGGCCTTGCCATTAAGATGACACTGTGCACTTATCCTGTTAGCTTGTTTGCCAATACGTTGCACTAGGAAAGTTGATCTGTATTATAAAAGATATCTATATTGCCTTACAACAGCCAGTTTCCATGGGAAACGTCTTTGAGGAAGTGTGTATTGCAATAGCATTGTTTGCCTAAAAAAACTGATATACAAAATTAAAAAGGGAAAGATTGGTTTTCTAATCTTGCCTTTCAGCTTCCTATAGTTAAAAGAAATAAAAGTTCAGCCTGGCTATGGGCATACAGTTGTTTCACAAAGTCTTCTAAGGGTCCCCACACACTTAACGAGCCATGGACGATTTTGCCACCGACCGTTGCCCAGGATCTTTTGCCCCAAAGCTCGGTCAGCCAGAGAATGGACATGTCCATAAATCTCTGGACGATGCCATTCATGTGAGTGAGGACCGGCGTCCCAGTTCAAACTAACGCCCGGCACACAAAGGGTGCCCACCAATACTGTAAGCGATGGAGAGCAGCGTGATGACGCCATCACGTTGCTCTCTACAGCTCATCTGTCAGTCCCCGCTCGTTACGTGTGGGGACCTTTGCATCTATGCAGGGACATCCTTTTAGAGTCTGCAAACCAGAAAAATGCTGTGTGCATGTATTGGGTTACGACAACATGATGCATGTGCAGTAAAAATACTGGTTATTTTCTACAAAAATAAATAAATAGACCAGTTTGCACAGAAATATATTCAAATGAAAATTTTTCCCTCTAATAAGGAGCTCCACAAATCCATTGAAAAGGGAATGCTGGTTGATAAAATGGCAGTATAGGGTCCTTGTATGTAAGCGATCCAATGTACCATACCATTAAAAGCTTCTAAAATTCTTACCACCAATGCATGCGTTGGGTCACCGACTACATGACTGGTTGGTCCAATCGTTCTGGGAATAGGTAAGATACCAGCATGAAATTTACATAGGGTAGGTTTTGGTAAAGGTATTTAATAATAATCTAAACAGTTCTCTCAACGCCAGTTAGGCAGTTCAAGCATTTTGCCAGCAGTCTGCATATAGACAGTCTATTCATTTCAGCAGGTATAAACATGGCCTAATCTAAAGCATAGCCGGCCGATTTTTGTTTTTCAGCCTTTACTGTGCAAATTCCAGGACAAAACATACTTCAAAGTACATTTGTCTCCTCCTGATCCATTGAAATTACAAAAGAAAAATAATAATAAAATACACTATGGTGGCACAGATGGGCTCAGCATTCACTCACAAACCAAGCAAACTGTTAAATCTTTTTTTTTATTACAGAAAGCAAAATTTACATCAATATAAACTTCATAGTAATATGCAGTATTTGTTTGTCAAGCACAACATACAGAAAGGTATATGAAGTCATGTATAGAGTGAAGATGTACTAAACAGTCATTTTCAAGAGCATTAATACAGCAAAGATTAAGCATTAAATTATGTTCTAACCATCAGGATTTAAAAGCAGAGTACAAAACATTCAACTGTGAGCCATCAGCAAGACTCTAAAATCACACCACTGAAGTAAAGTGACCAATTTACGAGGTTTTTTTGGGCATGTACCAGGGAAGATCTGTGTCCTTGTTAATAATGATCAAAAAATGTCCATATCATAAAAGTTAAGCCAAAATATCTTCCTTTTTAATCCTCGATATCAACTGAAAAAAGCCAAAAAGATCTATTCTTCTTATAAAGAAAGCTTCATTGTTTCTTCATCGTGGGTTTACAATGTAGAAGTTATAAATCAATTGCAAAAGAGCAAACCATTTACATTTTTTTTTTCCTTTGCAGAAAAGGTTTTCAATTCTAGTATAAATATTATAGAAAATTGGACACTAGTGGAACAGTAATGTGTATACATATACCTTAGCAAGCTGGGCCAGAGTAATAGATGCAGAAGCGTCATCAATCTGTTTACAGAAAATTAAATAAACACGATCAAGTATTAAAAATCAAAATAAAACAAAAACAAATTTAAAACAGGGAGTATTTCAGTCATTGACAAATATATAAACACTAGTATGTTACCTATTGTCACATGTGATTCAAAAGCTAAACAGAAAAGTGTAAAAACTCAAGGCTTTCATTATAAAAAACTTTTCAGGTAGATAAAAACAAGGTTTACAGTAGACAAGATGATTATTGGCACCTATCTCAGAGTGCATGTATCTAATACATTTGTACTTTGGACATTTTCAAGACATAAGTGTGAGTAAAACTCAAAATGTAATTCAAGAAACTGTCAAGTAAACTGAAAATGTTGTACATTAATCTTTGTCCACAATTAAATGGGGTTGTACCCTTAAAAGCCTAAAGCTGGCTTACACCTTTAGATCTCTGTCAGATATCCTTTAGATTTTCCAACAACTATGTAGTGCCGGGTCCCCTGCGATTAAACACAGGTAGACTTGATGGTTTAGAAAGTCCGTCATTTTACATGGTTTTGGACAAAAGAAGATCTAAAGGAAATCTGACAGAAATCTAAAGGTGTATGGGGGCCCCTAAGGATTTCGTGGTCTTGTTACCCTTCGATTTAATCAGAAGGAAAAATATTGATTCAATTGTGTCAAACATTTAGCATTCATAATACAAAATAAATGAAAAAATATTTGAAATATGTACTGTAAACTTAGGTTTAAGAAATCTGTAACATGCCAATTCAGCCAGCACGGAGGCTAAGTTCACGTGGCTGCACTCAGATGTCATGGGGCCCCTGCTCAACTGATTCTCATTGTTATACCTAACCACTTTTGGCATGGCATTCATTAAAAACATGTTCCTAAAACATCCTATAAACACTTTTAAAAAACGCATTTTAGGGGATTGCTTATCTTCATGGTTCCCTTCAGAACTAAGGCTTTCCTTGTATCGGACAACACCATTACAGGTAGAAATGATCATTACTAGGACTATCCTTGTACAGAAAACATTTGTGCTAGAATTTTAAGATTTAAGTGCCTAAATACTGCCAACAGGTGAATTCCCTTAATCCTCCTCCTCCATGGTTTACTTACAGGTTTGTTTTAATAATCGCACTGGATCTCAATGCTTCTGCTCACACCTGCACAGTGGAACTTCCTTAGACTTGTAGTGGAGTACATTCTAATTTTTTACAGAGTCTATGCAAGTCTATGCAAGTCTATTGCGCAGGTGTGAGCGGGGAGGAAGGGACATACGATTGCACTCAAAAATGAACAATCCCAAAGATGGAGGACCCTAGATTTCAGTAAGCACTGTGGAGATGGAGGGTTGGTTAGCCTAGGAAGGAGAAAAAGTCCAGAACTGGTCATGCACTTAAACACAGTTTAACCCCCCTGGTTTTCGGTGCCAAAAGCGGTATAAAAATTAACCAGTGGTTCACGGAGATCCAGATTTTTTTTTTACCAAAAGAGATACATAGGTTAATTACTTCTGATAGTTAATCAAGTCAGATCATAGAACTTTCAAAATGAAATTCCATCATCTCTATAAAACAATTACTAAAATGGCACCTAAGTTTATCCAGATCAAGTCCAGTTTGAGATTACGGAGTTCAGCCATTTTTTTTGTTTTGGGAATACCGCCCAGGAGGTTAAGAAAGCTGCCTGACCTCTTGAGAAGGTATTTACATAAAATTGCAACAAACTTCTCTGGAGTAAACTCAGTTTTAGGGAGAATAACCTACCAGTTAACATAAGAGTCCTGATAGACACTGGAAAGATTCTGTTATGCAATTGTTTCTCACAATGTTTACAGATTGATAGAGATGAGTAGTTATTTTTTTCAGATGCTTTATATCCTGCTCAACATATGTAAATAAAAGTGTGCATGACCTGGGGACACAAGTGTATTTTATGCATATATCTGATGCTAACCTCCCCCCCCAAAAAACACCACATGGGCTGATTTTTGTAATCGATTCTAGCACAATCACCATGTGCGTTTGCGGTGATCGATTGTGCTCCAATTGATTGTGGCCACCGTTTCCTTGAGCAAGATCAAACGATTGAACAGGGAACCAACATGTTGGTAAACCTGTGTAGATTTCCATTACTTTGGACGGGGAGCGAGGGGATTCTCCATTCAAACGAGGAAGCTCAAGGGTTCCTCATTTGAGCAGGCCTCGACCAGTGTATGGAAAGCCTGATTCTGGGGGGCTCTATATACCATCCAAACCATTGTCATGTGTTGCATTAACTCACAGCAGTGGATGTAAATCTGGAGTGCTAACCCACAACAAAAGAAATGGGGGAAGAGCATTATATCAGAACATATGCATTGAAAGCTACTGTAGTAGTGTGTTGGAGGGCCATTCTAAATGTATGACAGCACAATCCTAGTGCAATATAAGAAGCAAGGCTTTAAGAGGATCCCTGCTATGAAAAATGGAATCTGGGTGATTAACCGTTTCCAGCTGCAAATTTTCAGGAGGACTTGGTTATATTTAAATGCAATAGACATTCCAAGAACACAAACTGCTAAAATAAAGTTTATTTTATTTATTTAACATGTGACGCAAAATGTATACACATGCTGGAAAAACAAATAAAATGTAAATTATTGCACGAAATGTTAAGACGTCAAGCACAACAGTATATTACATAAGCCACTCAACAGGTTAAATAGAAAAACTTAATTTGGGATCAAATAACACAGCAAATGTTTTGCTTATATCTACATCATAAACAAGACCTTGCATCACTGTGGACATTTACCTTAGCCCATGGGGACATATACTAGGAGCAAGATTGAAAACCATGGATTCCAGTGCAATACAATCTGGACTAATAGAGGTGGGTATGGACAAAACATTTGATAGATGCAGGACATTTTGGTGAATGCTATAACAATTGGTCCAAAAAATTTGCACAGGTAGTGCTTTGCAGTAAAAAAAAACAAACAAACAAAAACTTCCCAATAAAACCCCCCCACACCATAACACAATATCCAGAATACATACTCTTGTATGTCCCAATATCATATACCAGGAAAAAACTAAATTATAGTTGAACAGTATTAGCCCCGGACAGTAAACAAACATATTTTCTGGGGATATGGCACACCAACCACATACGCCATCTACAGTGATTTATAGCCATCTCCTGCTGGTGACTTAATATTGCAGACCGACCATAAAATACAACATCTACAGCATATAGAAAAAAGGGGGCCTAAGTGCGTCCAAATCCCCTGAAAGGGACAATCTAGGAAAGAATAGATTTGTTTGATCACACTAAAAAGGTTGTCTTTTGGGATTGGACATTGGGTTTGTGTTCACAAGAGATGGAAAAGCTCACGAATCTTATACACTTCAGGCAAGAAAACAGAACAGTCCGTCAGTAACCAACAAGTGCTGTAACCAAAAATGGATTCCAAATTCTTTGCTGAGAATTTGTTGCTGATTTTTCTTTAACAATTATTTTAAAACAAAACATAGAACTAAGAGGAGCTAGTCACAAGGAGTGTTGAGACTTGACAGCACAAGTCTCATGATGAGGAAGGTTACAGAAGCTCCATCTCTTTCAAAACACTATCTACAGGAATTCTGTACTACAGCAAAGATGCCCCCAGCTTATTCTACAGATTGATAAATAGGACGATAATTTCACTGAAAAAGGCAAAACTAATTTCCATGGCATTTATATTACAGCATTAACATTAAAGATTTAAGCTTTGACTCCACTATGTGTTAAGGATGTGCTGAGTTAACGGATCCAATTTATGCAACCCATGCATTAGGGATGTGTTTTTTTTACCATCACAAAAAGAACAATGAATGGACTAAAAAAACGCATACCATAGCGTTTCAACTGACTCGATCCATTTTCTATGGTTGCATCAACGCAGCCATACTTGTGTTGGCTTATGCGGTGTTAATTTTAACACAAATGCAAGAGGACAGATCACACCAATGGATGTGTAGACACATCCATTGACTTTCAATGGACTAACCCATAGAAAATGGATTGAGAACGTTGGAATTGTACGTGTTTTGGTGCGTTGATCAATTCATTCATGGTAAAAAAACAAACTCAATAAGAAGGGAAACGTCACAAAGGCATCCCTAAAACCCCTGCGTATGGCACACGCAAAGACCAGCCAACACCCACAATTTGAAGGCTACCTGCAGCTAACACGAAGCATGCTAGCATATTGACTCAGAAAAGAGAATCCAATTTTCCTATGCCTGCATCTGCTCAAAACTACATGTCCTGCTCTTAAAGCATATGAACCCCTCCTGGCAGTCCAATTCTCAAAAGCAGAATTAAAAATTTAAGCACCCTGGCAGTCCACTTATATCCAGATTTCCATACTAAAAGTAGTACATAGGCTATTTAGCTCGCAGACAGTTAGTGGAATCTTCTAAATTAACTATCACCATCTCTAATCAAAACCTTCAGAAGATGGCGCTGCTGCCTAGGTTTGTTTACAGGTCACCAGCTGAGTCCCAGTAGGAATTACTGATTTCAGAACAGTTTTTCATCCCCAAACTGGACTTGGGAATACTGCACAGGAGGTTAAGATTCTTATCAATGCACTCCATTAGTTTTTATGCTACACATCTTATGGCTGAACTAGCAACCATCATGGTAAGTGATTTACTGAAAGCACTACACCACACCCTAACCTCGACCCTTTAAGGCTCCTTTACATTAATGACTACACATGGAAAGTAATGTCAAGCTTTTATCCCCGCCAGATCAGGGTTTCTTTAATACAGGAAAACAGTACTGGACCCTTCAAAGCCGCACACTGCAATGAACCGTATGTGAATTGCTTGTTGCTGTATCTGTTGTGCATTTCAAAATAACGAATGCAAAGTGTGGCATGTGGAAGTTTTACTGTAAAGGTGGGTTTACACGTCAAGATTTTTGTTTCGTCCAACCTCCGATTCGATTT
>CM070039.1:68471377-68486826 GCA_036250615.1 Ptychadena robeensis
ACAGCGTGGTGGCACGGCGTGAGGCTGGCCCTACATATTCCGTCTCGCTAATCCTTACCACTGTGGGAATATTGGATATTAGGGTATGTGGATTTCTTTTAAATCATAAAGCGACATGAAACATGTGATACTGTATTGTATATAGGCATGGAGAACTTGTCCCCTGGTACTCAAATCATGTGAAATGGATTCATTATAATGTTGTTTGAACCTATTGGATCTTGACAAATATCGTGGAACCTATGTTTTGAATTTATAACATAACTTCCTATTCGACTTATAGGGTTGAATATCGTATCTCGTATGCACGAAGCACTTTTTTTTTTTGACCCAACTCTATTTTTTTCATATGGACCACTACTCTCTCTGAGGAGCCCAACTACCATGGGCGAAACGCGTCGAGAGAAACGACATTGGACACTTGACTTATTGATACTTGACCAAAATGGGCCCAAAAATGCTGACATCTGATGTATTTTGTGATTTTTAACGATATACACCATAAATGATATTTTTTTGATCTTGTTTCAGATTAATCGTTTCGTTCTTGGATATATATTATTTTTGCCCACTGCTGCCCCATAGACATGAATCACAATTTATTTCACACGATGTTACCCTTTTGAACCCACTTATCGAACATCAACCACTTCGTATTGCCATGAAACATCCAGAGGTTGGCCACCTTCAGTGTTTCGTGTGTTTGTCTATCATAACTAAGACAACTCTTTTACTATACAAGGGAAGTTTTGTAACACCGACAGTACTACTGGGCACCGAGACAAAGTTTAGGATGAAAAACCACACGAGGAAGAATCTAATCCGGTTGAACCTGGTCTTCCACCCCATAGAAGCCCCATCTAATCTAATGATAGATAGGATGTCAAATGGGACGATGTTTTCTTTCAGTGAGGGGGGCACCGTTATAAAGTGTTTTTTTCCCCGCGTGCAGTAGGACAGGTTCTCCTCAAGTGGTCGCGGCCCAAGTGGTCGGTGGCGTTACGGGTGGATCTGTCCCCTATTTTTTTTTCTGGAAGCGGGCAATGTCTATATGTAATAGGTCAAGTTTCCAAAAAAAACGTGGTCACAATAGGGCTGGAGATGTCATAATAGTCCGTGTGAACATGCAAAGGTCTCGGGCCGGCAGCAAATTCAAGGAGAAATAACATAAATAACACGCAATAGTCGGGAGTCCGGATGTTCGGTGTAATCGGTTCGGAAAAGCCAAATGTTCGATACACCGGGAAGTCAAAATAGATGGGGTAGGGAATACGCATACTAAAGCTCAGTTAATCTCGACACTAACTGCATTGCAACAGCAACTGCTGCTGCTGTGCTGACCCTTTTATGGATACTTACCACTAATGTGAACACCTCCCTCCCCTCTGCAGGAAGTGCCTACAGAAAGGAGGGGTAATATTCCTTTAAAAGTTGTCACGGGCGTGCAGCAGCGCCCGTCTAGCATCGCCGCAGTTGCTGCTATCACGGACGGCACCATTTGCTCTGCACGCTGACGGCGTTCCATAGCTTCCAATCAAGCAAACCCTGGGTATCCCCATGGCGGGTGTACCCCCGACATGTGCAGGTTATTGACCTCCTGGGGGGGAAGATCTGAGACACCTGGGTACCCCACTAAAACAACAAAAAACTAACCACAGTGGTGACCCCCGAGGGTGTCCGCATTCCCCCCCATGTAAGGGTCATATGAGGTAGTTGACAAGCCCACCCCTCAGGGCGCCGGGTTGCCGTCCGACCGCCCGTCAGGTCCCTGGCCTTCGATGGTGTGCCGTCGCATGTAAAGCGGACTAACCAACTCGGGTAGCCCGTCAGCTCCCCGCAGCCGGCTCCCAGGTAAGCAATCCTCCAAAGGTCAGTATTTCCCACAACACCAAATACGTGTATGCCATTCTGGGATACCAAACCGTGTAATCTAGTCACATCACGTGTACATCATACATCCACAGAACTCATCCACCATAACTCAGGGGAGGAGGACCTAGGGCAACGGTGAGGTGACGGCAACCACACACGTCTCCACCGGCTTAAACCATGGATACGTGGAAAACCGGGTGCAACCCTCCAAGAGTCATGTGAAGAGCGGAGGCGAACTGCCGCAGAACCCACCAGTCGTCAATCCACCTGAAAGGACCAAAAAACCTGGGACCCCACTTACGCGAAGGACATGCGTCAATACTGCAATTAGCCGTGGAATCAACCAGACAACTGTCCCCCCCACCACAAGAGTAGGATGGAACGGTACGGCGATCGCCGATCGACCCTTACCTTCACATCGCCCCACTAGAAACCTCCGCAACCCTAACGGAGGCCAGCCAGGTTGGCCGCCACATACAATCTATGCCCGATCTAGAAGCCGCCGGCACCAGGAGATGAAGATGGCAGTGACTGCGCCACTTCTAGCGGATATTCAACCAAATTTAGAAAAAAAACTGGACTAACCTTGTCTGTCGATGAGTTTACCGCATTGTTAAAGCGCGAATTCAGCCAACGTGAAGCATACGACAACCATTTGTTTTGAGACTCACAGATGTAACACCGAAGATACTTGCTCGAGCGTCTGGTTTGTACGTTCTAACCTGTCCGTTTTGTCTGGCTGATGATACCCTGAAGAGAAAAACGCCTCCAATCCCCGATGACCCGACAAAAAAACTCCCCTCCAAAACCTATAAGTTGATATTGGGACCCACTATCGATAGAACGGGAGGAGGAAACTCCATGTTATCTAACCACCTCCCTGTACAAATGCTTCGGCAGTCTCTAATTTGCTGAGGGAAAAGTGACCTGAAACGGATAAAACTTTGGGCTCATCTTATTGAGAAGCGTAGTCAACTACATACCTAAATGATCACAGTAATGGCCCATTTGATGGGGGAAGATCTGTTATAGAAATCCATGGCTTGCAGTAGGCCGTGTGGAATGGGTACGCTGCAAGTATGCCTAGGGGAGCATCCTCGAAGACTTAGCCTACACTACAAGTCGAAACATGTTTGAAATGTACTCCCTACAATCCTTGCTCAGGTTCCGGCCACCAGGAAGGTTGCTGCAGCAACTCTTCGTGCGCTCAAAACCACAATATGCCCCAATGTGGAAATTCATGACATGACTCCAGGATGGTAATGCGATGCCTCCCTGGGTAACGAAAAAGTTATATCCCCCTTCCACACATAGAGGCCTTGACGAGTGGTGTCCTGCCGGAAAAGGAAGAATAGCCAGGGACTTGCAAAACACGGGATAGGGTTTATCAGGGAGCAACATTGAACTGGTTAGCAGGGAGGATGAGGTGTAATGCATGTTCTTTCTCGGGGTGCCGGGTGTATACGGGATAGCGCGTCCGCTTGCTCCCATTTTTTTACCCCGGCCTGTTCAAGTAACTGTAAATCTGAACCTCGAAAAGACAGTAGCCGTCCATCTTGCTTGCCGGAATTTAATCTGTCGGGCTTTTTTTTGATGTACTCTAGATATCTTGTGGTCTGTAAAATACGTAAAAAGGGTGTTCCGCTCCCTTCTATAAAGGTGTCGTTCTGTTTTTTATTTTATTTGCTATGGATATTTTCCTTGAGAGAAGAGTACGGGTGCTCAGTGAGATTCTTTCTTTGGGCCTACAACTTTGGGATAGTATGGCTCCTATCGTCATCTTCGGAGGCATCAACTTCTAACAAAACAAAAGTAAGGCGGGTCTGGGTGTTTTTAGTATTGGGAGCAGAGGTGAACACAGAGTTTTCCAACCTGTCAAAATGTCGAGTTGAGCTTCGGGGACCATCTTAATTTTATCTTTGTACTGGTTAAGTGCGGTGAAGGGAGAACATTTTGGAAAATCCTTTTAATGAAGCGCCGTGTAAAATTTGCAAACACCCAAGAATCTTTGGACTGCTTTTACGGGATGATTGGGATCAGGCCCCACTCTCTCACTGCTGGTACACTTTCTGATGGTCCTCATGAGAACTCCATCAGGACTGATAATCAACTAAGAATCGTCTTTTGATGTCTTTTTTCCCACTCGCACTTAGAAGGATTTGCGAACAAGATCTTTTGCGGAGTCTCTTTTTCCAAGACTAGTGATCCTCACATGGTCCGATGAAATGAATGTCTGGTGAATAAATCAGGATGTCGTCTAAATGATACGATTACTAACCTTGGTCTAAGATGTCGCGGAAGACGGTCATTGATAAACGCCTGAAAAACCGGCGGGGGCATTACAAAGTCCAAAAATGGCATCACTAGGTACTCAAAATGCCCCAAGATTGGTACAAAAGACAGTTTTTCCATTCATCCCCGTTTGATGCGGATAAGGATTGTTAAGCTCCTCTCAAATCAGTTTTTGTAAAAACTTTAGCGTTGTTAAGTCTCTGACATCAGATCGGAGCATTAGAGGTTAAGAGTGATACCTGGTTCTTTATGGTAATTTAATAATTCATCTTCTCTGTACTGTCCACGATGGGCCTGATGGTTCTTATTATCTTATATTCTCGTACGAAGAAGAGTCCCTCCCCTGCCTAGTGATTGTGGATGGACGTCATAACATCCTTTTTTAAATTTGTTTCTCATGTAACTCTTTAAGTGTGGTTTGTTTCTGGTCCCGAAAGGGTATCAAGTTCGAACCAAAGGAATCTTGGCTCCCGGTAAGGAGATCTAATAGCGGGCAGTTCGTAAGTACGATTGCGGGGGAAGGATGATTTCCACTGCCTTGGAGCGAGAACACATCCATGAAATCTCTATAGAAAAAAGGGACGTCTTTTTCACTTCCGGTCAGCATAGGGTGATGTCCGCAGAGGATGTAGGTGGTGCTGAAACAGGACTCCCTTACATACGTAATCGAAGGGAAACTCACCCCTCCCCAGAAACTCCATTTGATTTGGGGGTAAATGATGGTTCCTTAGCCAAGGTAATCCTAAGATGAATTTGAAAAAGAAGTAGAGTTGATCAGGCAAAAACAAAGATTTTCAGAATGTCCGTTTTTGGATATAGGTTGGACATTGGGCATGGTTCTCCAAATAGACTGGTTCCAAGAGTTTAGGGAGAGCCATCAGCAAGGTAGATGTTTAGAGGGACAACTCAGGGGCCTGACCAAGGGAAACCCAGGGAAGTGGCTAAGGAAGGTCTCCATTAGACAGGTGCATTCGCCATGAGCTCAATTTATCCGCATGGAAACCTCATGTCGGTTTCCATGAACCGTGTAGAACAAGGAGGATAAGAGAGGGTGATTATACTTGAGGGTTACGAGAAACAGAGGAGCTACGGAGAAACTGAATTACGTTCCTGTAGGTGTTTTACGGGGCATGAGCGGATACATGTGGACCTGGGTCAAACCGCAGTAATTGCAAAGGCGTTCGTGAACCGTCGGATCTTAATCCTTTCCTCCGGTGTGAGCTTGGTCGAGGCTACTCCCCAATTGCATGGGTTTCGGGGGGAGGTGGTAGCCTCCAAAGCCCAAAAAGGGGACTCGAGAAGGTAGGAGCCAACCAGGAATTCTTTCCTCGTCTGGAACCTCTGCTGACCTCCGGGGTCCTTGAGATGGGTTTCGCAGTAGAAGAAATGATTGACGGTCCTCTGACCTTCTTCTCACATAACGCCTGTCAATTTGGGTGTACCAGTGAAAATGAGTCTCTGATAGCTCTGAGCTCCAATCTCAGTGCAAGCTATCTTTCATGTAGTGTCTGAAAGACCTCTGCCTCAAAGACATACCTGAGGCCATAGGCTCATTCCAGGTCTTGTTCATCTGAATGACGCCTGAACTCCCTTAATGTATTCCTCCACACGGTTCTTCTCCCTTGTTTTTAATATTGATGTGATAGCTGCTCAGCGGTCTCCACATGGCAGGGGTCAGTCATACTAAGTTCTCTCCTAGTTTCACAAAAAACCTTGAAAACCGAAGGTCAAACAGTGGGTCCTTCCTGCTCCATGAGCTGAAATGCCCACGTCTGGGCTTCATCAACCTTGTATGGAAGGGTGGATGATGATTACCCACACGTGAGCGTTTCGGTGGGGTAGGTAGTAGGGGCAATAAAGAGCAAATGCAGACTCATGCATGTTTAAAATGTTCTGGTAAGTTGTCTGGTTGCCCCGGAGAATTTTCAGGCATGGAAGATCTTTGGTTCCCAGTGTGATAGTGAATCGGTGGTGAGCTGTGGAACATTTGCTTAGAATTGTTCCACTATAAGCTTGGTGGTTTGGTGCATGGTACCATAGAAACACGTACTCTTCCATCTGTTTTGCATAGAATGTCAATCCTGGGGTCACTTCCATGGACAGACATGATGCTGTTGAATTTTTGTAAAATAACCGAACAGTACTGGGCTGATACAAAGTTAGGTATACAACCACATATGAAGGAAATCTAATCCTTTAACCTGGTCCTTCCACCCAGAGCCCCCCTAACGTATGAGATGTGTCAGATGTCCCAGGAGGGGTGCACCGGTGGTGTTGTATTTTCCTGCGGCAGTTAGGACAGGTCTCCTCAAGTGGTCCGCGCCCAATTGTCGTGGCGTGATGGGGGTGGATCTGCCCCGATCTGGAAGCGGCAATGCTATAAATAGTCAAGGTCCAAAAAACTGGTCACAACGGGCTGGAGAGGTCCAGAATAAGTCGTGGACCATGGCAAAGTGGTCAGTGGCCGGTCAGCAATCAGGAGAAATAACCATATAACACGCAATATCGGGAGTTTCGCGGAGTGTCCGGGTAATCGGTTCGGAAAAGCCAAAGGTCGATACACGGTAAGTCAAAATAGATGGGGTAGGAATATCATATAGCTCAATTAATCTCACTAACTGCAATTCAATCAGCAACCTGCTATGCTGCTTGCTAACCCTTTTATGGAACTTTCCACTAATTGAACATCCCCGTCCCGCTTGCAGGAAGTGCCTGCCGAAAGAGGGTATATTCCTTTTAAAAGTGGGGTATTGTGCACGGACATTTGCGCTACAACGGACTGCGCCATTGCATCTGCACGTCTGACGCTGCAAGCTCTCAGCAACCTGGTGTACCCCGATGGCGGGGGTACCCCCGCACATGTTGCCAAGGTTAGTGAAAACCTCCTTTGGTGGGGTAAGCATAGACACCCGGGGACCCACACTAAAACCACACTGGGGAAAGACCACGAGGGTTGCCGCATTCCCCCCAGTTAGGGGCCTAAGAGGGCTGACAAGTTTCAAATTGGGTTGAGATCTTCAGTAGAAAATGGTTGCCAGAGAAACCGCAGCTAATATAACAACTTAAAGCAAAAAATAAATGTCAGACAATATTGACAATCAATAAACCATATTAAACATTCCGATCCCACTTAACATATATAGTTTTTGTATAGTTTACTTAAATCCCCCCATTAAACAAAGGTTGGTCAAATATAAATCATACTCATAGATAAACACATAAAAATATTCATGGTGTGTCGTACTCCTGCCCCATTCAGGCACCACTGCGTGTGAGCCACCATCGGCCAGAATGAGGATGTTGCCCTCCACGAGTGTAGCCACCATTCAGAATGTAGTGAAATGGTATCAAGGAGACCAATGGTATATGTAGGTTCCCCCCGCATACATGGAGTCTGGGTCAAGCCTGAGGGTGTGGCAAGAGTGGATTCTACAGGACCCCTATATGGATAAACAGAGACACATGTAAAAGATAACTATGACCCCAAGTAATACCACCCTGAATAGGAAGTCTCCCCAATGGCTGTGGAGGAAGGGGAGAGATCTTAAAGATGGGGGCACACGGTCCCATGGTCTTGGTCCATAACTATCACCCAATGCTGAGAAGAGTAGCCTGCAGTGAGGTATACACTATACAGGTCAAAACACTGTCCGAAGTGATCACTCACACCAGTGACTCTCCAGAACCCTGGTGGAGTTAAAAACGGGACTATACACCCATAAGGTGGTCCCCACTCTTAGAGTCAATTGTTTGCCAAGTATGACAGTATCTACCTCACCTCATAGGTTATATCTCACCCATGTAATGCACCCATCCGTCATCCGAGTAGTGTCCTGCATCTCTGCTCTATCTCAGCCATATAGGCAGTGTGTTATATACCCCTCCCCATCAATCCATCAGGGGGCTGATCAGCGTCACCTGGGCGCTGCAGCTTACCCTTGGCTGGGCGGGCCCTCCACTAGAGGTGCATATCCGCCAGCCACACTTGACCCCCGGTGGTAACTCGTACACCGGAGGTGTTGCCATTCGTGTCACTTCCGGTGACACATAATAGCACAACCTCCCACCCCATAGTCGCGTTACCATGACGACTAGGAACGCCCACCTGTCATCAATTCGGGAGTGACCAAATCCCTCTACCACCTAATGATAAAGTAAACTACCTAACTTTCCCTCCTGTTGAGGCCAATACCTGAGACCTGAAACACATCGGGGAACCTTTGGGAGTGGTCGGATGACCAGACCTTCTCTTAATGCCTCTTCTATGACCTTTTAGGACTGATTGGATTGTGACAATATTTTATTGATATTTTATTGAGTTGCTTATGTAACAATTTGTTATGTGGTATATCTTGGACTGCGCCATTCTGGTGTTCATGTCCTCAATGACCTGTTATCTAGAATACGTAACTTGCTTACTATTTCTGCACCAATAAAGTATATTTATTCATAATACTCCAATGTTCCCACTCATATTCCCAGCCACAAAAGTCCTTGGAGGCTAGCCACCTCATTTTTCCTCACGGTGATGGAGATTCCATCTCTTATATCTTCAGTCCCCTGTGACCCTGATAGTAATAAGAGATGACACAGGGGCCATAGGACCATGCGTGCTGGTTTTCATGAAAAGGCTTCAACCACAGTGATGATGGGCCTTCTGGTCTAATAAAGGCGATAGACTGCTTCTGTTAGATGGAGTTTCCTACCTGCAGAAATGAATAGGACAGATTAGAATCTATTTATATAGCACCAACATTGCGCAGCAATTTTAGAGTTCATTATAATGTCACTAACTGTTCCTTAGAGGAGCTTTCCCTCTTATAACATTATATATGTAGCTGAAGTAGTGTGTAAGTAGTGCATGGCATGAACCGAAAGGGTAATCCTATGTACCACTTGCACTTCAAGAATACAAAGGTTTGCTTTCAGATTGTCTAAAAATCAACATTAAATAACTACGTACCTTATGTATATAAGTATCTCTCTTCCCCTACGTCGCCCGGCTCATCGATGGTAATGGCCTGCCGCGAACAGTAAGGTACTGAGAATCGTCCTGAAAAGATGGCTTCATGTCCTAGGTCCCAGTTGAGTTCTGTACCGAGCAGAACCATCATCCGTCTCCCATTATTTCCTTTCCTCAGATGCCAACACTTGATGACTTGCTGTTGGAAATAAAATACATAGTGTCAGTAGACAGACATTTTCTGCAGTTATATTTATATTTGCAGTATGAGTCAATGAGCTTTAAGCTACCCACATGTTGTGATTATCGAGGTGTCCCAGGTGTAGCCAGGATGTGCTTGGTATTACCTACATAGGGCACTGATGTTGTTAACCCCTGAAATAATAATGTAAATTGGGTCAAATCTCCTCTTTATAGCTGCTATTTGATAAGTGTGAGATATGTGTAAATTGTCAATAAATTTATGGAATAGATGGAACTTCTTTTCTGATGTTACATGGGATACCTACAATGATGGAATTATATTGAGCCATCCGTGAGCTGCTGGAATGAGGGGGCAGCCGTATGGGGAAACAGCCACGATGGCTGGATCTTCATCCATCATTTGGCTGAATACCATCAGTGAGCCAGTCACAACATTTTCTGGTTCATAAGTGAAGAGATCAGAGCCCTGGGAGTATATTCCAATTTCCTAAGCTGGTACTCTGAAATAGGGAATTAATTGGTTATTACATGAAAAAACTGAAACACATCGGGTTGGGAGCCATATCGTTTTTTCAATCTGCGGACCACTACCATATGTCTTTCTGTTTTTTTTATTATAAAATCCTATTTCTGTAATCACCAACAAGGTGTTTATTCAAGGCCTGCGGCCGTTGGACTGTTTTTAACTTTGTAATAAAAGTGATACTATTTATATATACTCTGTGATTAATATACCTTATTGGAGCTTTGAAAGTCCCCTCACCCCTGATTTTTCAGGGGGAATCTCTGATCTAGGTTTGTGGGCCAAGGCTCACTCCCCTGGTGATATGCATTTTTTATATTGAATTTTGGGATGATGACTCCACTTCTGAACGAATAGTATTTAATATGTTGTATCTGGATCATAATGTTTCTGAGATTACAAAGACTTCATACTTCAAGGCTCTAAATAAATCCATGAGATATGGTAATATGGTAAAACTTACGTGGTGATCACAGGCAGCCGGAAAATATTTTGTCCTATCATTTCGGCTTTATTGACTCGTCTTGTCTAAACTGCAAAGACAAAATAACAATCTATTAAACGTTGGAAGAGAGAGAAGGGGAGAACTACAAAACTCCAGAAATTGTGTATTCTCATATCCAATGTCCCTCCTGGTTGCATTATATATCCCACAATTGTTACGAATCTCAGCAAGGGCAAGTCATGTGTTATCTGAATATGAATAGTGAGAGATTCTCCGCCAGCTCTGAGGAATCCACAGCACCAGTTACAACATTGCAGTGATGATTGAGTACATACCTGGTATATGCTTGGCCATTTCATATGGTGCCATGTTGATGTGACGCTACATCATGGAGAAAATCTTTGTGTAACCTGAAAGAGCAGATTAAAATTATTTTAATATACGTTTACATTATTTAAATAACACACAAATACAAATTGGAATAGTCATGAAAGGAATGAAGTAGTGTAACCCATACTTACAATTCTTAGAATGTTGACGGGAGAGCATGATACTTCTGGGGGGAGGGTTGAGTGTGGCACTGTAGTGCAGAGTTGACTTAGCAGGTATTTCCATGGTTCTGAAGTCCGCAGCCAACTCTGCCTTCCTCCCCCCACCCCGGGCACTCATGGGAAGTTCTTATAGAAGTTGTAGTCCTCCACCTTGGGTTTTATTTCTTGTGCCTCCAGATTGTCATGTCCCATGTCATGCACAGATGACTGCTGAGCGCTAATCTTTTTGGTCATGTTGGTTTGCCAACTAGAGCCAAATATAGCATACACCTCAGCAACCAGGACCATAACAAATGTGGAAAGTGCCAGGACTGTCGTCACTGGAGCAAATCCTTTCCGCAGCAGACTGGATAGAAACTGCCACAGTAGACAGAAGATTGGAGCTACCATGGTCAGTTTCGCTGCGTCTGTATGTACACTTTTGTCCAGTTTAGATGGAATATGCACATAATAAAGGTTGTGCATGTCAGTAAGGTGCCTTAATAGCATGTAGAGCAAACCAAAGGGTACCACCAAGGGGGAAACGTTGCTGTATGTCATTACGATGGAGATAACACACAACATCCTGGCATACATCTCTCCATATGGAAATTCTTTGGCCCGCGTGTGCATGATGTGGAGCCTACGTGCAGTTGATCTTGCAACAACCAGGCGAATGCCATAGGTGAGCAAATCTGTAATTCTCAACAAATCCATTGCATTTCCCATTAAAGCAGCATTGATAACATAATGGATAATCTCAGCTCCTTGGTCAGGCCAGAATAGGCACTCCAATCTGGTGGGAGCAGTAACATTCCTTGTTACGTCAACTACCCAGCGAAATAATTGATATAGGCTGCTGAGGCCAAACATTGGTGCGATGAGTACAGTAAATATAAGATAGAAGAACATCTTGTACATCATCATTCTGGTTTCTGCAGATTTAAGCCAATGTTTCTCCAATAAGGTAGAATAGTAAACCAATAAGCGAAGTTTTAATAAGAATACCCACAGCTGCAATGACGGAAAGTATGCAAGAGCCTTGTTCATGGTTTTAGTTAGAATAAACTCTGGAGTTGTGGCTACTGTCAGCACAACCATGAGAAATACATTTATCACGATAAATCGGGCCCACCACTTCCACCCACTCACACCCATATTTTTCCATAAAATATCCTGCAGATTGTGAGCACCAGAGACTGACCAACGGGAGGTTTTCAGTTGTTTGCCAACAGATGATTGTGGTTTTCGTTGACATAGAGCAGAATTGAAGGCTTTAAGGACCAGCTCAGCCATTGACTTGTCCAGAAATGTCACATGGGCTGTTCCAATATGTGACTTATCAGCCTTTTCCAGTTCTTCCTTATATTCTTTCTCCAATGCGTCTACCTTGTCTTGGTAGTGGTCGATAGCGTTGGTTGGTTGACCGGTGTGCTTCCCAGGGCAGCAGAGGCTTGTGAGCGGTGTTGGGAGGTTTGCTTGCAGGCCGGTTGTATGGAGGAGATGAGTGTAGTAAGCCAGTTTTTTAGAGGCTTTTCTACTCTGGTCTCTGATGTTCAGCAGCTTAGAGATATTTTTCCCCAGGTGAATACTTTCCACTATGCATGTAGGATAGGCTTCATGAAAGTGTTTCTTCATGGTCTCTTCATCTGCATTGCGGGGTAGTCCGTGAATGAAGATGGAATATTTCACCTTACCCTCGTGTTTATGGTGGATGGACAATAAGTGTTTTGTTATGAAGAAGACCATGCCAGCCGACATAATAAATCCAAATGCTGCATGGAGCCACAAGAAATAATCCGGAACATGTAGGTTTGTCATTGTAGTCTGCTGAAAATAGCCTGTGTTGTTAGTGGCAGAGTTGCCCATAATGTTAAGGGGTAGTATGGCACACATTGCGATGAGACTGGCCATGACTAAAAAGTAAATCATATTTGTTTGGAAGGCCAAGTAGTGCCGAGCGTCTTCACCACATCTCTCATGGATTTGGCTATATTTAATGCAAATTAGAGCCTTGACGGATGAGAGAAATCCATAATCTTCATCTAGGTCCTTGTTGATGTGTTGAGGCACCCGGTATGGGATGTCATCAGAACTGTCAGCATCATAGACCAGGGCGAGGCGGCCGAAATTCCAAATCTTTCGTGTCAGCAGTGAGACAATAATCAGAGCCAGGAACGTGACAGCAGATTCAATCAGGACGGTAATAATCCCTCCAAATCCCAAGTGATCTAGCTGTGAGCTGGAGAAGTCATTGATGGAGCAAATGTTTCCCCTCTGAATCTCCTCCCAGGAGGAGGTATCATTAATAAGGGAAGTAATTCCGAACATTGTAAGACCTACTATAACTGATCAGATCAGAGATAGAATGACCAGCAGCAGCTATAGAGGACTCCAATAGGTCGCTGTTCCTCTGAACGCTCGGTGAACGCTGAAAAAAAGGATAATAATAGTTATTCACAAGTCCATACAAGCAAACATCCTAAGTGCTTATGTCCATATAGTACATGATGTAGTGGTTATCATATACAGTGTATACAGGGGCAGAGTATGAAATGCTACCACCCGGCACACAATATACCAGGCCTTTACTGGCCAACACTAAGGACTAAAGTCACACTTCATAGAAATAAGGTAGTCCCTGGTCTTCCCACCTAGATCTTACAAGGAATACACATGTCCTTTTTTATGACCTAACATTCATCTTTTAGAGAAGAAAACACACTAGAGGGATCTACTGATAATTTTCTGTAATTGTTACACAAAGAAAGATTCCTGCCCTGGGTGCTTGGTATGTTCTGTGAACATGTAAATAATAATCATCATATATATCTAGACATATATGTAACTACACAGGATAGGAACCTTTCTCTGCATACAAATATATATAAATACACACATATACATTACAGAGAACACAGAGCAGGAAGTTGCACCTACTTCAGAAAAGTAATAATGACAATATGTGAAAACGTTGTTAAGATGTTGATGTATGACAATGACCCGAGCTGTAATCTGTGTAACATCCGCTCATACTTTTCAGCATGTTTTGTTACTTTACTTTATGGTATTACTTGTACAATGTTATGTACTTGGAAAAAATGTAATAAAAATGATTAACACAAAAAAAATTTTTGTATGTATTTAGAAGTCTAATCACTGTGTAAATCTGACCAATCAGATTGCAGTGTGTGATGTCATAGTCACATTTCATTTCATATGCCTTTTCTATGGTTATCAATCTGACCAATCAGATTGCAGTGTGATGTCATAGACATATTTGATCTGCCGTTGCTATGGTAACGTAAGAGCAGATTACAATGCATATGATATAGTAATGATGGAGAGCCTTGGTTAGTCCAGGAAAAGACCAGAATAATGACCTTTGTCTTTGTCATGTGACCGTAGCTGTTAGAGCTCAGCATCCGAAGGGGGGTCATTCGCCTGCCATATAATGTCTGTGTAATGTATATTTGAAGCTAGGTCATGTTATTAGTAGGTATAGAATGCTGCCATTTCTAGGCTGCATGGTGATCAGCAGGTTCGAAGGTCACTGGCAGGCTCGGTTGGGGAGGACACTGCTAAAGGTCACCAACAGTTTTTGATAGTTGAAGCATCCAGGAGAGCTGATCTAATGACCTGCTAATGTCACCCCCACAACGTCATACTACACCTCTAAGAAATGTCCGAATAATAGGAATTACTCACCAGAAGGAAGAGCACGCAGTAAGAGACGACGGAAAGTCAAGAGATCCCAATAAAATGGAAATCGCAAAGATTATCAGCACAGAGAACCTGCACAGATAAATATCCGTATTGCCTCCACAGGGAGAGAGATACGAATGACAGCTGCCAGTGACACCTCTGCTTATATAGCCAGTATTACCACTATGCAAATGAGCAAGCAGTCAGCCAATCATATTCATAGTATTGTATCCATGGAAACAAAGCACAGCAGCTGATTGGCTGGCATACTAAGTAGGTTGCCAGTGATCAGTTAGACAATATCTGTATGGAATGGGGTTTTATATTCTGATAATACAAATACATATTGATAGTGGAATAAGTGGCATTACAAATTGTCCTTAAGCTGGCCATACAACAGTCAATGTTTCTGTTAGATTGACTTAAAATATCATCAAGTAAATTGATTAGAAAATTGATTCCTTTTTAACTGAAATTGATTAATCAAAAACCTTAATGTGACCTATAATGTGCAATTCCCATGAAATAAGGGGTTTGCGTAAGTGTGCACACCCTTGAAGGAACACGTTGTAGGAGCACCTTTTTCTTTTATTCCAGCATTCATTCTGCTAGGGTTGGAGTCCATCTGTATGGGACATTGTGACTTGGCAATATTGGCCCACTCCTCCATGCAAAAGGCAGTTTGGGGTCCATCTCTTGTGCTCACCCCTCTTTAGATCACCCCACTGATATATTATTTGGATTGATGTCTTAGCCATTCCAAAATGTGTTTATTCTTCTAGTGAATCCATTCTTTCTCAAATCCCCTCCCGAATTCTTGGCAGAGGTTGTATCTAGGGGTGCGTGCTAAATTTCATGTATTGGTCACGCAGCACTGTAATTGGTGATGTGTATTGAAGTCACTTATGTTGCTTC
>CM070039.1:68515203-68570347 GCA_036250615.1 Ptychadena robeensis
AGGAACCTCTCACTGTGCAGTCAGTGCAGGAACCTCTCACTGTGCAGTCAGTGCAGGAACTTCTCACTGTTCATCTATGTCTCTGGCAGCTTGTTCCTGGTCTAGTCCCTAGGAAAATGTTTTCAATCTTTGGCTCCACATACACATGTGAGCAGACCTGAAGCAGACTAACGGAGGGTTTTACACGTGAAAATTTATCTTCAATCAACTGCTAATTCGATTTTTTGTTTGTTGTTGTTGGTGAACATCGTTCGTCCATTTATCGAATGTAACATTAGGTTTTATGTTCGTCCATCCCACTATCGAATGAAAATACATTTGAAATGACAACAACAAATGACAATCTCGGAAGATTGGTACACACGCTGGGTATATTGATGCACCTCGCACAGCATGCCATGGTAATACATTTGTGTTACAGCTATAATGCAGATATATCCAGCAGCATGTACTTCACTAGCTATATGTGATAAAACCCTACGGATATATATATATAGCATCATTGTTTGCGCAGAAAGCATAGAGCTGTCCCCTACAGTTCGTCACCGCCACATGGCATACTGTTTGCACCAATTACCTTGGCAAACCGAGATACAGTCCTGATCAAAAGTGTAAGACCACTTGAAAAATGGCAGAGAATCATATTTTGCATTGTTGGATCTTAAGAAGGTTCCAAGTAAAGCTTCAACATGCAACTAGAAGAAATGGGAGTGAGACAAAACATTTTTTGAGCATTTAATTTAATGAAAACAACGAATAAACTGAAACAGGTTGTTTTACAGCTGATCAAAAGTTTAGGACCACAAGCCTTTAAAAGGCCAAATCTGTGCAAAGATGTGGATTCATTGTCATTCTCTGTCAGGTAGTCACACGTTGTAGAAAGAAACTCTCCCTTTAGAACGTGGTCTGGTTGTTGAACTGCATAAGCAGGTTTTCTCACAGCGCGCCATCGCTGCTGAGGTGGAAATTTCTTAAATGATCCTGAGGGTTATGGAACAAGAAAGTAAGGTGGAAGACCACAAAAAATGTCACCAGCACTGAGCCAGAGGATCCAATTGGCTGTCTGTCAAGACACTGGACGATCCTCGACCCAAATTAAGTCCCTTACTGGTGCTGAGCGCAGCCCCATAACCATCAGACGGCACCTGAGACTGAAGAGCTTCAAAAACTAAAAACTTCTTCAAAGACCTCATCTCCTTGAACCCCACAGAACTGCTTGTTTGGACTTTTCAAGAGAGCACCAAACATGAGACATTCAAAGGTGGAAGAAAGATTTATTCTCTGATGAGAAAAAATTTAACCATAATTACTGGCATGACAAGCGGATCCCACCTGAGATGTTTTCTACGCACCACAGTGGAGGGGCACCATAATGGTCTGGGGTGCTTTTTCCTTCAGTGGAACTTCAGGAAGTGCAGAGGTGTCAAATGGCCGCTGGCTATGTCCAGAGCATTCCTTATGACTGAGGGCCCTCGTCTGTGTGGTAACGACTGAGTTTTTCAACAGGACAACGCTACAGTACACAATGCCTGCAGGACAAGGGACTTCTTCCAGGAGAATAACATCACTTTTTTGGCCCATCCTGCATGTTCCCCTGATCTAAATCCAATTGAGAACCTTTGGGGATGGATGGCAAGGGAAGTTTACAAAAATGGACAACAGTTCCAGTAGATGGCCTTCGTGCGGCCGTCTTTACCACTTGGAGAAATGTTCCCACTCACCTCATGGAAACGCTTGCATCAAGCATGCCGAAACAAGATTTATTTATTTTTTTACAGTGGAGCTACTCAGTACTGAGTTCATGTTTGGAAGTTTGATTTCTGTTTTGGGGGGTTTGGGTTTTTTATGAGGTGTGGTCCTAAACTTTTGATCAGCTGGGAAAACAACCTGTTTAGGTTTAATAATTTTCATTAAATTGAATGCTCAAAATTTTTTTTGTCCCACTCCCATTTCTTCTTGTTGCATGTTGAAGCTCTACTTGGAACCTTCTTAAGACCCAACAATGTAAAATATGATTCTTTGCCATTTTTCAAGTGGTCTTACACTTTCGATCAGGACTGTATCATAAAAACATGGCCGTGACTTTATCACTTACATTATATAATATTACATATTAGTATTAATTCTTCATCTATCAAATAACTATTTGTTATAGGTTGCACCCATGACAGATTGCTAAGCAACATTTCATAAGCTATCCAAACGTTATCCTAGCCTACTTTTGGCAGGATCAAGAGACAGCATAAGCCATCTGTGTGCTAGGGTGCCACTGTCCATTAAAACCCCTAGCATTAGAGAAATTCCTTATTTGAAGTGGTATTTACATAAAGTGCTTATTCAGTGAGAATGTAATTATCGTCTTGTGTTGTGTACAGCTTTGTCAGGCAGGGTCTTCTCTTCTGTGTCTCCACCGTGCTGCTGAGTGTTCCCTGGGAAAGACTAATGACTGACATGGCAGAGGAGGTCCTTGAAATGAAATGCTGGTTAGCAGGTGAGATGCAATGTATAACCCCTCTAAACTAACGTTCATCTAATGGCTGCCATTTGAAAAGTAACCAGAAATGGTCTATGGGATTTTTTACATAGATACAGTCATTCTAACAGAGTCTTCTACTTTCTAGATGTGGTGACTCGGACGATGATTTTTGCCATCTTGCTGTGAATGGCTTGCTTCTAATGGACAAATTAAGAAATAACTCTCTGGCTTTTTAACTATGCAATAATCAAAGCTGGTTTTCACCTCCATCCCTCCTCCCCTCTACACTTTGCCATTGGTGATGTGTGCCAGGAAAGCAATGCATCTTTACAATGGAGGTCTATGGTGCAACCCCCCTGCACCGTCCCTTAGGCTGTTTTCACGGTGTCGATGCATCCCATACACATGCATGACTTCCTGCCCCACCTATACACAAGGTGTTCAGCAGGTCCGCCGGCTGAAAAGTTAATGTGGGGCGCTGAATGCCGTGTGAACAGGCGGGTGGGTTATGCATATGTATGGGGTGCGCAGCGCAGGCCATACACTCTGAGATAAAAATTAGGATCCATTAAAACCGACCAATGAATGCATTTTATCGTCCTGAAATCCGCACATGTCCACATGGTACAACCGATATATTACGATCGTAATTGCCGTTTTTTTACGATCGTAATTTATTGGACATGTTCAAAAATTTTTATTGGTCTGGCAACATCGGGAAACTTCATACTGTTTTCATAGTGTTTACCGACCAATTACTGCCGAGGCTTCCCCTTTAAAAAAAAATACATCACAATGGCCGATATAAACGGCGATGAATTTCGATGACATCCTTGTAAAACAAAAAAAATACGATCCTAAATTGGATTTTCAATGTGGAAGCTTTTTTGCCGAATATTACGATCCAAACCGATACCGCCGTCGGGATACATTGGTCTGTTTTAATGGATCCTAATTTTTATCTCAGAGTGTATGGCTAGCATAAGCAATGGGGTTATCATTTCACCCCAAACTGGTTTCCCCCAAGGAGGTTAATGTTAAGAGCATAAGAGCTTTCAAAGTAAATTTCCAGTTGGCTTAAACCTTCCTGACCATCAGGAAGTGATACAAAAAAATTACACAGATTTGTAAATGTGGTCAGTACACTGGGGGATCCACTCTGCGATGCCTGGGCAGTCTCCAGGTGGTTGTCAGCCGCCCTGTTACCCTTAATGATTACAACAATGAATCTTACTTAAAAGGTCCCCCTTATACTTAACCATTTAATACCTGGTGTAGTATAAATGGAAATGACAGTTGATAGTTGTATTAGAAATTTTATTTACAAAAGGTATGTACAACGTGGTCCAATTATGAGCCGGGTTGTCTCCATGTTAACAGGTACTTGTAGTAGTATTGCTGCAACTCTAGTAAGTCAGTACTTGGCATTGTTGTCTCCAGATACAGGCACAGCAGACATTTGTTGGCACTTTGGATCCTGCCATTCTCCATATCCTGTCCTTAGCTAGACAGAGCATTGTTTATCCGGGCTATAGTTTCCTCAGGACCCAAAGTCAGTATCATCTCCGCTACACTGGGGCCAGACTAGAGGAAGAGAAAAATATCAACTTAATAAGTTGGAAATTGAAAAAAACACACAAAAAATTAATTTATTCACAGTGATGGAGTACATTACGATCTGTTTAGCAGTAACAAATATTTACATTGGGAATATCTACAAATGAAATGTAAATAGCAATAATTGAATATCTGACAACTCAATCCATTTTATGTATATATTTATTAAATTATGCCCACCCCCAATACAAGTCAATGGAATGCAAAGGTAATTTAAAGAATCCTGGTGCACCTCAAAACCAAATCACATAGGATTGACAACTTTGAACTCCATAAGTATTCATGGCTTGTCTGCAGGGTAGTAATTTACATTTGTCCATAGAGCCAGCGCCAATCACTGTTAAGTAGGTCATAGTCAGGTCAACTATAAGCAGTGGAGGAACACAATGTTACAGACAACTTATAAAAGTTGTGCATTGTTTAACACTTAACAATCAACATGACAATACAACAGAACATAGGCTAATACCTTGACTTTGGGGTAGATTGAAGTGCTTAGAACAGCTTAAACCACCGCAGCAAAGTCACACAGTCAACACTATACACTGAGGTGCACAAAAGAGCACATTGTCATTATTAAATAAATTAAACTGTAAAGCTAGCCATACATGTACAGATTCCCCTCCGTCCACTGAACAAGCAATCATAATGTGGTTACATTACTACGCGGATTGTTCGGGGTATTGATGCGCACCTTGGGGAATTGATCCCTGGCTGATACTTTAGATAGGGAATGAGGATCCCCATCTAAAGTTATGGGGGTCGAACAGGAAAATACCGACATGTTGAAACCGTTTGATCAGTTTTTTTGTTCAATTTTGATGTGCTTGGGTCGATAGTTCAAGGTGGGTGCATTCCCGAACAATAGTTTGACGAACGATCGCAGAATCGATAGTATGGCTCGCTTAAAGCTACTCAATATCTTAAAGATCCCCACAGACGCAACAAGCGGCAGACGATTTTGCCGCCAACTGATGTGCGCGCGCACTTGTGGCCATCTGCATAATCAGTCACCGATTGCGGGTGCCCACATGGGGTTGACATATTAGTCGGCCCGGGAACGGACATGTCTGTAAATCTCTGGCCGATGCCGGCATCCCCATAGAAACTAACGGCCGGCACACAAAGGGTGCCCGTCTATGCTGTGAGCGATGGACGGCATATCTCCACATCTCTGCTCTCCACAGCTCATCTTTTGGCCCACCCTCAATACGCGTGTGGGGACCTTCAGTGACTCATGGCAGTGCTAGCATCACCTGTGCGGATGCCATTTTCAGATAGCCATAGTACTGTTATTGTACTTCAACACGGCCTTGCAGATTGTGCTTGCACTAAAGTATAAATACTTTTGATGTGTGTCATGCTTTTAAGACCTTAGTTTATTTTTTATATATATATTTTCAGGACTTATTAGACAGAAGTTGTCCTACTGTCTCTGCTGCCATGTCTCCTGGTCTTGTGCATAAATTCCCGCCTTTTTATGAAGTGATTATAATTTAGTCAGGGAACATGTGTCAGTGTAACCCAGACTGCAGAGACACGCGCGCACACACAGAGAGGAAAAAACATGACTTGATGACTTCTCTCAGGAGTCATGGACTTGTGCCTCTGAAGTCCAGATGTTGACTTTTCCATTAATGCCCTAGCACTCAGTCTATTCTTCATAAGTGCTTCCAGCTAAGGTGTGCCTATACTGAACCATCTGCCACGGATAAGCAGGAACTGGAGTTTATAAAGCTCAGTCAAGCCCATCACTCATGGAATGCTTACTTTTCACTATTCTCCAGGCGGTGGGGTAGTCTTGAATGATGCAAAATGCAGCATAGTGTGGCTAGGTCCATGACCACCTGCCGTGGCAATATTTCCTCAGTCTCCTGGTTGAACAATGCCTGCATCATTCAGGTATAAGGAAATCTAGTAGTAAAAGGGGATCGTTGCTGGCAAAGGGCCGGAGGGGGAGTCTGTCTGTAGGGACCTGAATGTTTGAAGTTATTTAGAATCCTCCAGTGAGATATTATTTCAGAGTTTAGGGAAAGGTAAAGTAGAAGGAATTACCTCTAAGCCGCTCAGAATCCTGCGCAGAACTTTCATAGAAACACTGTACTTTGTATCTTTCAGCTGCTGCAGATGGAGTTTGAGATCTTTACCTAAAGTTTCCACATTCACACCATTGAGGCTCCTCTGTAACATTCTAGAAAGAACACAGTGCAGGTGAGGAACGTTCCTTATTGTACTGTACAGTCATTCTGCCCCACGTACATTTGAGGAGTAAAACAGAGCACTGAGGAGGTTCAACCAACCCACCAACCAACCATCTTTTTGACCTTGTTACTAAGGACATACTTTACTCAACATACTATTATGTTTATGGACTTGATTACATAGAAAGACTTTAAAACAAAGGTTGTGTTGGTGGCGCGGGTCGCTGGACCTTTGGGCTTGGCCCCTCATTCTTCATCCTTAGCTCC
The DNA here is from genome assembly GCA_036250615.1 of Ptychadena robeensis. NCBI lineage: Eukaryota > Metazoa > Chordata > Amphibia > Anura > Ptychadenidae > Ptychadena > Ptychadena robeensis. The sequence goes on from CM070039.1 coordinate 68,521,765, forward strand.
CCCCAGGGGGAGGCTTTTGGCTGCTTCTCCAATGTTTGGCTTGTTCACAAGACTACTTAAACAAACCGGAAAAGACACACCCGCTGAAGAAGTACACATACGAAACGTGCGTTGGGGTGGATTCTGGTGGCACAGGATCCTCACTTTTGCGGTCATATTCATCGAATCGTACTATTCAATTGTCATTGTGTTTATGGACTATATGTATTAAATGGTGGGACAGGACATAATCCCACTCCATGTACTCACAACTATCGGCCAACATTGCAAAGTTTTATATGATTTTAATTGTGCATTGAATTAAATATGCTATTTATGTTATGTGATTATTATTTGAATGTACAGTACCCGGAAAACTATTATATTACGCCAGTGACCGCCAGTGACCGGGTTAAAGTCCCCTTGCCCCCGATTTCTTGGGGGGGGAACTATTGTGGATATGAGTTTTTTTCCTAATTTCTAATTGGGTATGCTATATATATCTGGGATGTGGGTCACATCACCTTGATTAATGCAATTATTTCGTTTTGAGGAGTAAAAGTTGTACATAAAAATGATCGGCATTGTTCATTAAAGCACCACAGAACTTAAGTGCGGCAAACATTAACACACAGTGCACAGGTTTCCATAGGACATTGAATGACCCCGTGTGGCACACGTCTTGTTACCCACAATTCCCTTCCTGTGAAATTTGCCTACTCTATGGCAGTAGTTCCCAAACTTTCCCTGCAGGGCCCCCCTTTTCTAGATAGAATCGATGCCCCTCCCCCCCCCCAATTCAACACTACACATTTCAGATTGAGGCATATTCAATCCTCACTGTTCTAGTCGCTGTTTTCATTGTACTACTACTAGTGTCAAATGCCTCAAACGTTATTGAAATACAACTTATTATTACAACCACACCTAACCTCATACAGAAATAGTATCATTCATATAGACAAACACACACTTACATGATGTCAATGACGTCTGCAGCTATCCTCCACGGTTATTGCTCCTGATTGTCCCTCCCTCAGCCAGGTGCAATGAATACCTCCACTTGCATCACAACCCACCCCCCCCCCCCCCCCCATTTGGGCACCACTGCTCTATGGAATGCATATAAAAACGGCAATAAAAAATGAACTTGCGTTTTGGTGTGTTTCACTTAGTGTAGCCTTATTATTTTAGAGTGAAAGTTAAGTGTAATAACTAAACGTCATTTAGCTGAGATCTATACACACCCCACAACCAGAGTCCCAATGTCAGCCGCCTCACTTGACAAGCTGTGCAGATCATTGAGGTGTACAGAGGGCCGAATCCACAAATAGGAGTAATCCGGAGACAGGAGGTCTGTGAGCAAGCACAAGTGACCCTGAAAAGAAAAAAAAAAAAAGAATAAAATATACCCAATCTTTCAGACAATAAGACCCACTGCAATACCAAATTTGATAAGACATAAGATGTCACTAGTGGCACATCACCTCATCTTTCTTACACATTGGGGAAGAGGGGGGCCAAGGGGGAAGCTGCGTGCGCTCCCTCTATGGCTTACAGACAGGCAGAGATAGATGGGAGAGATGCTGGCTGGCAGCTCTTCCATCTACCTATCTCTTTTTTTCATTTTTATATATTAGCAGGGCTCCACCAATATAAACAATACAGTACAGGTGGGAGATCCGGCCCCATCTGACAGCTCCTCCACCTCCCCTGTTAATCTTTCCGGGAGAGCAAAGACGCTGGTGGGGAGCCAGGGTGTGGCTGTGTATTCGGACCATAAGACGCAGGAACATTACCCCCCCCCCATTTCTGTGGGGGGTCATGGTCCAAAGTTACGAGAATTTCTGGCTTGAGATAAAGATGTTGACATTAGACCCTCACAGTGCATTTCTGTAAGTTTTATACAATAATCAATTCAGATTTAAGAATAAACTACATAACTTAATATTCCACCATTGTTTTTGATATTCTGTGGCCTAATTCTATAATTCTCCACTTCTAGATCTTTACTCCCCTGACCCACCATCTTTATTCAGTGGATTTGAGTTCAATCAATCATGAAGGCTGCGAGAATCATACATAGGATGGTATGAATACATATGAAATGTGCCATAGAGGCACCATCACCTCCAGATTACCATTCGCCCACCAAATATATGTGTCACTCCCCTGAGAAGCCAGACTACTGCTGCATTAGGACTTGGGGATCCTGAGAACGTTACCGACTCGGCATGCTGTGATATTTTCAGAAAACTACAAACAGAACCTTAACCTCCTAGCGTTGTGCATGTACCATGCCGGAACCAGAACAACTGGGACCTGACAGGGGGAGCCGACCTTATAGATTGAGCTGCCTGCACCTCTCCGGTCGCCTCCGAGATAGCAGCGGTCATGATGCGGCAGATGAGAAGGGCTGCCCGTCTTCTTTAGTATTCTGAAATGCATTGTGCAGATACTGGTACACTGCATAGCCATGCCCATCACTATGTATTATTTTTGGGGTATGGCCAATATTGCGCAAATCCTTAGAAATCCTTCTACGGCTTATTTTATAGGTATGTCTTATTTTCGGGGAAACACAGTATTTTCCCAAAACATAAGACTTTCAAGTTTGACAAGTACGAGTCCAACCCTTCCAAACCTGTTGCACTTTATTGGTATATGAGGATACTCATCAGGACGCTGGACCAATGATGAGCTGCAGAATAGCTTCACATACAGGAGGAGGGGCAGTGCTGAGAGCTAGAGACTTACATAGTCACATAGAAACTGGGTGAGGCACTGACGACAGCCTGGAGACTCATTCTGAATTTACAGCAGTGCATTCTCTCTGCTGGAACATGCTGTAAACTGGTATTTTCTCAGGTGGAGGGGCAGAGAGCCACAGCGTGTCTCTATGTGACTATGTGCGCCCCCTCCTGAGTAAATACTGGTATACAGCATAGTGCAGCAGACCGCCTGAACAGAGGTACAATGGCTTTTGGGAGGGGAATCAAGGGGAAAAAAATTCCAGGCTCTCTCAGGGGGATATACTGCAGAGAGCCCAGAATGGTGTGCCTTATGGACCGACACATCTGATCATGGTACGTGTAGGAGCCTCTGAGTGTCCAATTTTGTAGGTAGATGCTTCTGTAGGTAGGTGGTTTATGTCAATTCTCATTAAATGAAACATCCCCTTAGTGAGCAGAGAGTGCCCTCACAATATTCTTCATATGATTCACCTTACCTTCCTCAATACCAGTATCGTCTCAATATAATCTTTATCAAACTTCACATCTTCGTATTTCTCCTGCAGCAGAGTCTGGAGCTTCCTCACCAGATCGGCCCGACCCTCTGTGCTGTCAATTCTCTTGGATAGATGAATCCTAAGAGGAAGAAAAGAAGATTTACCATCAAATAACAGACATTCCTTGTAATGATTGGACATGATATCTATATCCTTCCCCATCACAGGTGATCTCGGTCTATAAAACATGATTCTGAACTGTAAATAAACACATTTAGAGTAGTCCTATTGGTTTTGCTGACCACTAACCATATACAGTCAGGTCCATAAATATTGGAACATCGATACCACAATATATTTGGAATGAAACAAACACAATGTGCTTTAACTGCAGACTGTCAGTTTTAATTTGAGGGTATTTACATCCAAATCAGGTGAACGATGTAGGAATTACAATAGTTTGCATATGTGCCTCCCACTTGGTAAGGGACCAAAAGTAATGGGACAACTGGCTTCTCAGCCTTTCCATGGCCAGGTGTGTGATATTTCCTTATTATACCAATTACAATGTGCAGATAAAAGGTCCAGAGTTCAAGTGTGCTATTTGCATTTAGAATCTTTTGCTGTCAAATCTCAAGACGAGATCCAAAGAGCTGTCACCATCAGTGAAGCAACCCATCATTAGGTTTGAAAACAAAACAAACCCATCAGAGAGATGGCAAAAACATTAGGCGTGGGCAAAACAACTATGGTTGATATCCAAAGAATTCTTTCCCTGTTAAAACAGTTCACAAAAGTTGGCCAGATCAAGAACACTTTCCTGGAGGTAGGTGTATGTGTGTCAAAGTCATCAATCAAGAGAAGATTTGTATATTCATATTGAATATTTGATATTCATCAGAGTGAATACAGAGGGTTCACCACAAGATTAAAACCATTGGTGAGTCTCAAAAACAGGAAGGCCAGATTATAGTTTGCCAAACGTCATCTGAAAAAGCCTTCACAGATCTGGAACAACATCCTATGGACAGATTAGAAGCTCAAATTGTACCAGAGTTAAGGGTAAGAGAAGAGTATGGAGAAGGAAAGAAACTGCTCATGATCCTAAGCATACCCCCTCATCAGCATGGTGGTGGTAGAGTCATGGCGTGGGCATGTATGGCTGCCAAAGGAACTGGTTCTCTTATATGTATTGATGATGTGACTGCTGACAAAAGCAGCAGGATGGATGACACTTTAAAGTGCAGATGAACAATGACCCAAATCATACTGCAAAAGTAACCAAAGAGTTTTTAACCTCCTGGGCGCTATGCCCGAACTCAGCAATCAAACTGCACCCGTGCCAGGATCGCACACAAACGGCGCCCCTCCGTGTGCCAGCGGCTCTGTAGATGAGCCGGAGGCACACGGAGCCCTTCCGACCCCGGTGCCATAGACCTCCATGTTAATGGAGGTGGCGCCGCTCTTCTCCCCACACACCGCCGGCGTCTATTTGACACCGGCAGTGTGTAGAGGGCTGGGCAGAGAGCCGGCAATCACGCTGAAGTACAGTGTACTCTGCCGCGATTGCGGGAGAAACGGCTTTTCATGCCATAAAAAATGGCGTGAAAAGCCCGTAACGCCAAGAGGGTTAAGGGAAAGAAGTGGAATGTTATGTGATGGCCAAGTCAATCACCTGACCTGAATCTGATGAGCATGCATTTCACTTTCTGAAGACAAAGGGGAAAAATGCCAAAGACAAAGAGGGGAAAATGCCCCAAGAACAAGCAGGAGCTGAAGACAGTTGCAGTAGAGTCCTGGCAGAGCATCACCAGGGATGAAACCCAGTATCTGGTGATGTCTCTGCGTTCCAGACTTCAGGCTGTAATTAACAGCAAAGGATTTGCAACCAAGTATCAAAACAGGTAAAGTTTGATTTATGATTATTATTCTGTCCCATTACTTTTGGTCCCTTAAGAAGTGGGAGGCACAAATGCAAACTGTTATTTCTACACCGTTCATCTGATTCGGATCTAAATACCCTCAAATTAAGGGCTAGTACCCATTTTTTTTTACTTTTTAACAGCTTGAATTGTGATAAGGAGGGGTCAGTTCCAATGAGTTCTTTTGTTGTTCTCATTAACAATATTTACATTTTTGGTATAAAAGGCTCATGTATCATACTTTGTGGTTTGCTGTGTGTTTTAACTTATACTGGTGATGGTGCATTCCAGGACAAAACGTAATGTCCTAAATGTATCAAGATTTTATTCATTCTGCAGTTACAGAATATTTTTGACAATAAGCCGTTCCGAGTATAACCTGAGGTATTTAGCTTTATAAATTCTGGAAAAACTAAATGACTCAAGTATAAGCCTAAAGGAGGAAATGCAGCAACTAAGGCTCAGAAACACACAGCAAATGTGCTTTTGTTTCGAGATGTTATGATTTCAACTAGCTGATTTGTAAGTGAATTGCAAACCCCCAGAACATGATATCATCAAAATGTCTGGAGATGTAGGGAAGGGATGTGGGGACATTTTAAAGAAAAAAGTATTGCTCTAGTTTTTAGAGTTTTTGCATAAATGAAGTTAAAATTGAAGTCAACTTAAACAAATCGACCTGATTTGAACCTTATTTGTTCAAAAACTATATTTGATAGAACAATATTTTTTTTCTCTCAAATGTCCCCCCGCCCTTCTCTACATCTTCAGCTCATTCAGTGATGATACCATGTTCAGGGGCTTTGCAATTTACTCAAATTTCTTTTGATTGTCTTTGTCGTTACTATATATGTGTGTGTTTATATATAATTGTATGTATACGTGATTTTGTGCTTTGTTTTTATCCTTTGATTCTATGTTTTATATGAATTTGAGGATATAGATTACTAAAATGGATGTGATTTTTTCCTAGAACTAAGTCCTAATAGTGTGATCTCCTGAGGAAGCCCCAGATAGGGGAGAAACGCGTCGAGATTCACGGGACCTGTTTTGACCTCCTAAAAAAACCCTGTTGGACCAAGTAGGAATCACACTTCCCCACCAAGGCGGTGTAATGGTGGTGAAGTGGCGAACCTGACCTGTAGAACTAGGGTGATATAAATGCCTTCTGCTAACACTAGGACTAATTGTTATTACTATGTATGATGCTGTTCATCTGTTTTTAAAACGTATTTAATGTATGATCAATGTTAATAAAATTGTCATTTTTAAATATTTAGTAAATTTTTGAAGACATTAACGTGCCCAAAAAGCCCCACCCTTTTGCCCCCACATATGTCAGAGTTTGTCTTTGTATATGATAGGGGTGTTGGCACACGTAAAAGATTCCCTAAAATATGTTCACCGGGAGTAAGTTTGTCCCGTGCTGGTAGATGGTCCAATTTACTCACAAAGTCCACCTGCCAAATGCTACGTCTTATGTCTTGATCCAAGTATAAGCCGAATTTCATTTTTAGAGCACATTTCAACTTATATTCAAGAGTGTATATATATATATATATATTGTGTGTGTGTATATGAACATTAATATGTTTTACCTGTTGTACTCCGGGAGGTTGTCTAGGTCTATAAGTGCTGAGTGAGTGACGACTCTTTCCAGGTCAAACTGCTCTACTAGTTCAGGCAGAGTTCGGCCCATCTGGTTCCCTGAATGGAGGACATAACAGATTAAATCTTCAAAAAACACATTTTTAAATCCTATTGCTAACCAGTACAAGGTAGATGCAAAGACCACTGACACCAACACCCCCCACCCCCATCATTGCACCAGGGTGTAATTTATACAATAAGAATCTGCCTTCAGAATGTTCAGACAAAGCTTACTTTTGAAAGAATAGGGAAGAATATTGATTTTCAGGTCATACTTGTATTTAGGGCTTCATTACAAAGATTTACTTTCACTTCCTGTATGGCTGCCCACATTTTACAATACAGGAAGTAACGGAAACTCTCAAACATTACTGATGGATAATAAAGATTTTGTTTAGAACAACGTTATTGTTCCTATGCTAGATTTTCCCTACGCTGTTAAATCCTGTGAAAGCAAATCATCCTCTTTGGAAAGCTGTAAAAACCAGACTGGTGTTCTAACCCAAACTAGAAATAATAGAAAGCCAGATCACATAATGCTGAATCAAATCTGAAGAAAATGCTTCACCTCTCATCATGGCTCATCTTACTATAAGATATTCACACAAGATTAGTTATTCCAGAAAATTTTATTTAATTTGATTTAATCAGACAGAGCCAATCAGTCCTCTAAGTGATGCCCCTGGACAGTGTTATTGTGTGGTACAGAGTGATGGTACAGAGTTGGCAGACTTTAAAGAGACAAATCCCTATATAACAAGTACTACCCAGGTTGCAATCATACCATTAGAAATTCCTGTCAACCATCCAGCCTGAGAGTAGGCATGTGCTTAGCAGTGATCTTTGTACTCATAAGGTTTTTTTGGGGGGGGGGAGGGGGGGCGACGACACAATAAATATTACCATTTACACCATGGAGTCTCCCTGGCATGCCCCCCCCCCCCCGACAATCCAGACGCTCCAACTCCTAACCGTACAAATGTGACTAAATCACCATGCTCCTGCCCTGGGGTAACGCCTCCTCTATCCTATATTGCACGCACACAACCCTTCTTTATATCTCCCGCAATTTTGAGGATTATGCCATTTTCAGGGGGTTAATAAAGAATCTGCAGTCAGAAAGTGAAATTATTCCTAGATATGGTGGAAAATTGTGAAAATTAGCATAGAATCCACCAGACGGCAGCGCTGAGGTTTGTTTACATTTCACCAGCCTAAGTCCAGCTCTACTTCAAGCAAGTTTTTTAAATCAGAGCCAAACTCTGCTTACAGAGAGAGAGAGGTGGGTGGGGGGGGGGGGGCATGGAGCGGAGCTTACAGCTGCTCTGTGAGCCCCCTCCAACACCACTGATGGTGCGCCATCATGGTGCGGGTTTATGGTTATTACCCATCAGATATTGGTTTCTTGGATCACTACTTTGTTAAGAAGCTGTGCATCCTCTGGATCCATCTACAGACCCCTACATCACTAAAAGATACAGTTTCATGTATAAGCCAGAGCAGGAGACCAGACATTAGACCCTTAGGGTGAGTGTACACCTCTTGCCGGGTTATTTTTAATGAAGTGCTAAAAAAAAACCCTAGAAGCTGCATATTACTATAACCAGATTCTGTTATTCACCCTCCGCCAAGTACTTCTAACACCTCAGTGTTACCAAGAAATCCTGATCCACAGTTTGAAATAATGTCGAGCAGGGTGTCTGGCAGGTATCCGCTGTTGGCGTAATGCTGGATAAATATGTCCCCTTGCCGTTTGGACAGCTTGCTGCCATCTTTGTTGAGAAGGAGTGGTAGGTGGGCGTATGACGGAGGTTGCCATCCCAATGCGCGGTATAGTAGTAGATGCTTGGCAGTGGACACCAGCCATTCCTCTCCTCGAAGCACATGAGTCACCGACATTTTGTGATCATCTACCACGTTGGCCAAATGGTAGGTGGGAAAGCCATCTCCTTTCAGTATCACCGGATCCCCTTCTATCTTTGCTACATCATGGTGATTCCAGCCGAACACCAAGTCCTTAAAAGACTGTGGCCCTTCGGTCAGCTGGAACCGCACCACAAATGGCGATTTCTTAGACAGCTTTTCCTGTATCTGAGCCGCACTCAAATGTCTGCAACGATTGTCATACCTACAGAGAGAAAAGAAAGCGGCGTTATAACAAAGGACCGCAATGTTTGCAGGTGCCCTCTTGTGGCAGAAAGCGGTAATGATACTTAAAGAAATCATCTGTGAATCTATAACACGATCGATGTTCGACTGGGGATGTGTTTTTTTCTTTGCGCAATATAATAGGCTATTGTATGGTAAAATAGTCTTGCCATCTATGGATACCTTTACAGTGGGTACACTATCTCACTTCAACTGAATGCTAGTTTAGGTCTAGAAGATCTATTTACCTAATTTACCCCTTCTGGTACGGTCTTCCCTCCTAGCATTTAAGGCAGGGGACGGGTCCTTGGCTTCTCCCCCTGCAGTGTTAAGCCAAAGCCAGAGCTGTCAGATAGTCTAAGACAGTGATTCACAAGCTAGGGGGCACAGGTATTCCAGGGGGGTGCAGCTAGGGGGCTGAGGAATGGACAAGCATTAAGCCAACCATGGAGGAACAAGCTACAAACTGTAAGTAGAATACATGTAATGTGTATGTCAGTCTGTTTGTGTTTGTCTCTATGGGAATGAATCATGTCTCTGCATGAGTGTAGTGTGTGTCTTTATGTGATGTTTCTGTATGATTGGTGTGTATATATGGCAAGCATGTCTGCGTAATTGGTGTGGAAACCAAATAAAGTTGTATTTAAAATACAGTTCAGGGTCGTTTCACACAAGTACAATATACTGCAACACAAAGCAACACAGCAACTGTGAAATGGCCCTTCATCTGAAACTTTGTAGTTTGAATGGGGGGAGGGGTGATAATGTTCCTATCTACGGGGGGGGGGGGATGCAGGGAAAGTTTGGGAACCATTGGTCTAGGAGCAGAGGAGGTGCCAAGAGAGCACAGGATCAGGTGGCGGTCACCATACATCTAAGTGACCAATTTACCCTTGTAGTTGGGTGGGTACCCACTGCCAGGGATACTGGAAAAAAAAAAAAAACTTGAGCATCTGTGGCTATAGAAGGCATCTTCTGATTCTAGGCAGAAATTATTTTATGCTTCTAAGAGAACAACTTGTTACATTGGTTTAGCCAGAATGTCAAAACAAATACCCTTCCACACTTCATGTCTTTATATTGTTTAAGGTGGCCATAGACGTTTTGATTTTTCGTACAATTTCTGAACGCAGTGATTGATCGTTCACAAACCAATGCATGCATAAAGTGTGTGATCGACTGAAATGAGAAATTGCATGCAGGGCTGTGGAGTCGGAGACATTTTTGGGTCCCTAGAGTCGGAGTCGGCAAAAAATTTACCGACTCCACTCCTACTAAATTTAAATGGGAATTAAAAAAAAAAATTAACTTCAAATGTCACAATTCACAAACAGTCATAATGAACGACTTCTCTGCGATAAGAATGATTGCATGCAGCGCATAACATTACAGCGCCCACTGTGACCCTAGCCTAGAGGCCCCCACACATGTACCGAGTGGGGGGGCCGACAGGCCAGCTCAGATGAGCTCCAGACTGCAGCGTGATGACGTCATCACTCCGCTCTCCAGAGCTGACAGCAAACATGATTCATGATTTCCCTGGAATCCCATAGTCATGTGTAAAGTTGAAAATGTAAGTATTTGTCGCCTCAGCTAAATCACAGTGGGTTTTCAAATGGTCACAAAGGGTGCCGGCCGTTAGCTTAAATGAAGATGCCGGTCTTCATTGAAACTAACAGCATCGGCCAGAGAATATTGGACATGTCCGTTCTCTGGCCGGCCAAGCTGTGGGGCGACACATGTCCCCCCCATGTGGGCACCCCAGATCGGCGAGCGCACATGTCCATCGGTCGGCGGCAAAATTGGCCGCTGCTCGTGCGTGTATGGCAGCCTGGTAACTCTCGCTGATAATGAAGTAAATTTTTGTTGCCGGACTAGAGACGCTTGTATAAGTAAAGGGAATGGATCGCCAATAGTTCAAGACTGAAGCTGTAAAGCATTTGGAAAACCGCTGTAATTCAGCTGAGGCGACAAATACTTAGATTGTTAGCTTCAACTTTACACATGACTCTGGAAGGGAAATCATGAATCATGTTTGAAGTGCCCCTTCGCCCTGCCTTTTCTTGGAGCCTTCCACTGCCCTATCTTCAGCAGAAGATCAGAACACTAAAGCTTGGCACACACGGGTAGATCTGTAAAAAGATTAGAGTACAATCATTCAACTTGCGCACTCACGGCGATTGATTGTACTCTAATCTGTTTACAAACCTACCCGTGTGTGCTTTCCTTCGGGCAGGATCAATAGAGCCGGCTCAAAGAAACTTGATTGAAGGGGGTTCCAACATGTTGGAAAACCCTGTTCAATCTCCAATACCTTGCATGGAGACATGAGTCTTCATGGAAAGTATTGAAACAGCTGCGGCTGCTGTCAGTGTGAAGGGGCGGAGCCAGCACTCCTCACTCGGAAGCTGTGTGAGTAAGGCAGCTGTATGAGACAGGCTGCTTCTCTCTAGCTTGTGGCGTGTTGTAAATCACACACTGCAAGCTGGGGAGAACGGGTCCCCATTAAATGGAAATCGATGTGCCCATGTGGTACACAGTGATTTCCGTTCAATTGATCCCCAATCAATCACCGCGTGGTGCCTAGCTTAAGGAAAAAAGCAGCAGCATCTTCTGCCCAACTCCCTTTCTCTGCTTTAATTGGCCATTACAGTACAGTGCTGGTTTCCTGGCCAGTAGTTCTGTGGTTAATGTATGTCACCTTCCTTTTTTTCAATGGAAGTATAAAATACATAGCATATTACATACAGAGGAGTCGGAACTTATCGACCGACTCCACAGCCGTGATTGCATGAAAATATTGATGGGGATCGGACATGTAATTTTCAGTCGGTCGATCAGGAATCGAGGGACATTAGAGACTTGCAATCGTTTCTATCAATCGACCCATGCAGGCCTTTCCCCACTTCAATGATTTCCAATCGCATTTTCTGTTTGTAGCCAATCGACCAGCGCTCCATCGCATTCCAAAAATGGTGCCTTTTTGAAGACTCAAACGCATGTCCCGATCATATATCAAATCAATCTCAGAGGAATCTCAGAGTCTATGGCCAGCTTTAGTGATATAGATCCATTGTAAAGCTCTACAAACATACCGTGGAGCTTCCCGATTTCTGACAGCTTCTTTCTTCAGCAGCTCCAGCCTCTCGGGCGTGCAGAAACATCGGTATGCCGCCCCTCTCTCAATAAGAGTCTGTACAGCCTCATGATAGAGGGTTAGTCGCATAGACTGTTCATAAGGGCCAAACATTCCCCCTCTCCTTGGACTCTCATTGGGTGGAATCCCTAAAACAATAGACGGTAATCTAATAAGAACAACAAGCTGGATGTAATGTGTAGTGACTGTAGTACAATCAGAGAACTTTTCAGACAGTTATGACATCTGCATATTTACTTCCAGCAGGCTCAGACTATTCATATCCGCTTTGTTATAAAATTCACAAATTATATTATAATAAAACTGTGTGTGAATACTAGAACATGCATGTGAATCAATCAGAACAAATCTGTCTGGTTCTTCTTGTTATTGCTGAACAAATCCTGTCCAAGTCGCATATATAATATAGCCTTATGGAAGATTATGTGAGAATTTGTTAGATTCTCTGTGCCTGGACCACAGACAAGAGCAGCCGCAAGGATAGAACCTATCTTTTGTCAGCCATACCTGCCCACTCCAGCATGTCTTCTATGCCATCAGCTGCTCCAGGAACTAGACGGCTCCTGTCCGTGTCTTCCAGTCGTAAAATGAAGGATCCACCATGCTTCTTCGCAAAAACATAATTATACAGTGCAGTACGCAGTCCACCTAAGTGAAGGAAGCCTAGGAGGAGATTGAACAGCAAATATATGAGAAATATATTATAAAATACAATTGGGTAATATTTAAAGGGGGGAGGGGCAAAAGATCCTTTATTTACAGACTCATCATAAGCAACATGGGGTATTTCACCCAATTCATCACTCTGTGTATATAAGTAGAACTGTCATCCTAAGGAAGGACTACCGGACACCTCCACATCGGTCTAAAGTATAGCCTTTGTTGTTCTTTAAAGTTCTGTAGTTCTTTAAACGGATTGCAGTCCAGGTAAATGTCATAGGAAGTTATCTGCACATTACAGGACCAACATTTATTATATTTAATAAAAGAAAACAAACAGAACAACATTAAAGAGATTTTTTGCGAATGGAAAGATGTGATCTGCACCATGCACAAACCTCAAGATAAAATGTGGGCAGAAGAGGCAGGGTGCTTCAGCTAGTGGGGTGATAGGATATTCATCCTGTCCTAGTATTGGTTGTGGGTAACCCACAGCTTTCTGTGGAATTACAATGTCATGTTCAGGTAAATTCCTGGTGACCGGTCCTCTTAAGGCTCTGGCATTACCTGTAGGGCTGGGGGCAAACCGGACCCTGACTTGATTGTGCGGCCCCCCACAGCACCCTCTGCTCCCCCGGGGAAGAGCTGTACACACAGCCCGCAGGAGTCTCATCACCTCACAGAACGTCCTCTGACAGCACTGCCTTTACCACCAGGACTGCAGCCTGACACTTCTAATTCTTCTCCTAAACATGTCTTCATTTCAGGAGACATTTTACCGAAGCCTTTCTTTAATTAGCACAACGTCTACAACAAAATGTCTGCGCAGTCACACCACATATGGCTCACGTTGCCAACCAATGTGAGTTTGCGCCGTCTTTCTCTATGATACAGAGACCTCCGAGCGCTAAAGTTCCCGCTGCTCCTTCCGCGGTTGTAAAAGTCTGCTCACAGAACTTGGTACATTCCCTGCCACCAGAATTTCAGCGTGACGCTGCTAATTTTATTTCCCACAAAAGTGGTGTCTTCATTAGAGCAGACATTTTGTTGAAGACTCGATTTTATTGCCTGGTCTTCAATAAAATGTCTGCTCTGTCACGCCATATTCAGCGGCCTTCGGCGGACAGCCAATAGGCGCTCAGTCTGCCACATGTCTATCTCTATGGTATGAAGACCTCCCAGCATCTCTCTTCCGGTCCAGGACAGGGATACAGTTGCCGGCTGGGGCCAAAGAGGCAGATTGTGAGTTTCCCGGCAGCCCTCGCGCTGGAGACTTGTACACAATCATCATGGCGTCCCAGGACGGTGGGTACCGGGTCCCCGAGGGCATAGCGCATGTGTGTTTTGTTATGGGGTCACCCGACGCATGCTGCTGTATAGTGGCCTGTCACTACCTGTGTGATGACAAGTGACAGCTGCCCCTGACTATGTCTGCCTGCTCACCCTTCTATTCCTGTATCCTGCTGTGTGCCAGCCTCACCACCCTGCATGACATGTGTCCTGCCTGAGTGTCCCTTGTCTGTCATCTGTCATCAAAACTCAGTCCTGGGTGACATCTGCTAGAGGTACTTCAACCCCAGTGTGCCATCTGCTCTATGTGTGCCCACCTTCATATGTCTGTATGTTCTTTCTGTCACAGCCTACGTGAGTGACCACTCTGTGCCATCTGCTTTCTGTGACACCTCTTACATGAGTGACCACTCTGTGCCATCTGCTTTCTGTGTCACCTCTTACATGGGTGATCAATCTGTACCATCTGATTCCTGTGTTGGTGCCTACATAGGTGACCACTGTACCATCTGCTTTCTGGGTCACCTGTTACATGAGTGACATGCTGTGCCATCTGCTTTCTGTGCCACCTCTTACATGGGTGACTATTCTACTATCTGCTTTCTGCGTGACCTCTTACATTGGTGACCATTCTGTGCCATCTGCTTTCTGTGTGCCCTCTATGTCACCACATACATGAGTGACCACTTTGTGTCCTATTTCTGTGTGTCACTGTGGGTTATCTGCTTGTGTTCCCTCTGCGTACCTTCCTACATGGGTAAGTACCTTCCTACATGGGTGAGTCGAGCTGTGTTATCTGCTCTCTATTGCCATCTACATTGGTGACAACTTTGGTGACTACTTTTTTTTTCCATCTACCTCTTTGCCATATTTGTGTGCCCTCTGTGTCAGCACATACATGGGTGAGCACTCTGAGTATACCTTCTCTGTCTGCCATCTGTCACCAACACTCAATCCTGGATGACATCTGCTGAACGTATTTCCGACCCAGTGCGCCGACCTTCACAAGCCTGTGTGTTCAGTAACACCTCCTACATGTGCCAAGCGCCATCTAAATCACTGCCTACAAGTGTGACCACTGTGCCAGCTGCTCCCTGTGTCACTGCTTACATGGGTAACTACTCTGTGCCATCTACTCTCTGTATGCCCTATCCCTCTGTGTCACTCAATGGTCGACCACTCTGTGCCATCTGTCCTCTGTGTCACCCCCTACAAGGTTGGCCACTCTGTGCCATCTGTGTCACCACCTACATGGGTGACCACTCTGTGTCATCTGCTCTCTTTATACCCTTTTTGTTGCCTCATACATGGTTGAACACTTTGTGTTATCTCCTCTCTGTGTCACTGCCTACATACGTGAACACCGTGCCATCTGCTTTCTCTGTGCCCTCTGTGTCACTGCCTACATTGGTGACAACTCTGTGCTATTTCTTCTGTTTGTCATCACCTTGCTGTGTCACTCTCAACACTTTTGAGATTTCTGTGTCGCCACTTACAATGGATACCACACTGTGCCATCTGCTCGATGTGCCATCGCCTACATGGGTGACCACTCTGTACCATCTCCTCTATGTCACTGACTACATAAGTGGCCCACTTTATGCCAACTGCTATGTGTGCCCTTTGTGTTACCAATTACATAGGTGAACCACTCTATACCAACTGCTATGTATGCTCTCTGTCTCAGTACATGGGTGAACGTTCTGTGCCGTCTTTCACTGCTCTTGTGAGTATGATGCCTGTGTGGGTCATGTGGTCAGCATGGCTGCCATTTGAGTCATCTCTGAGTCTCCATTTACTTTCATTTTCAGTTTGTCATATTTCTGCTGCTTATCAGGTATTTATACATCTCCTGCTTTCCTGTCTTGTATGTCCCTAACGTAGAATGCCAGGCATTGCTGGCACAAGCTCTGCTTGTCTGAACCATGTGTGAAGCCCAGTGTGGAATAATGGGGTCTCTTCTGTGTGTGAAGGTCGGTGTATTCAGGGATGTGGCATGTGCCCTCTAATATTACAGGCCAACTCCTTCTGAGACGGGATTTTCCAGTTTACATGGTTTATATACAGTAAGATTACATTCTGCTGTTTTACCTTCCAGAATCTCTGATAGGAAATAGACCCAAAAGGATCTATTATTCAGCCAAATTGATAGTGTCACCCCCTCACCCCTTCCTACATAGATTCTTCATACCTTCGGGGACATGTGTTTGTCTTAAATAGTAAACATATCTTCTCTTCCTGTTGAGTCTTCATGAAAAAGAAGGGAGGAGAAATCTTCCTAATAAGACACAGTGGAAAAATTGGCATGCGAGTTTTGACCTTGTACTGTATGCGCATGATAAGTATATTTGGTTTGGCAGGAAATTGGGTAGTTCAGTTTTATTTTGTCTTGCCTGACACATGTCTGCAACTAGATTAAAAATGATAACTTTTGGTTCATCAAGCATCCAATCAATCAATCAATCAATCAATCCCTTTACCAAAACATTTTACAAATCCACCCTAATTCCCTCCTCTCCACGTTCCATACATTCCAAAGGAGAGTGGCACCAGAGATAAACGCAAAGCTGCATCACAGCAGTCAGATAAGAGTTGGTGCAAACGGCCGAGCACAGGGTTGGGCAGCCAAGAAGTCACTGACTCGCAGAGCACCTGTCAAATTCATGCTGGCTGACACACTCCCTACAGATCGGGCTAAATGTATCACTGACATGGGACTCCTCCTCCCTTACAGCGTCCCCCAGGGTGCGACGGCTGGATAAACTTCCCTGAAAGGCCATATCCGGCCTTGAAATAAATTGTCCACTCTAAGGGTTTAAAGTTTACCTCCGAGTTGGTTCTGCATAAGTCCTCTACACTGTGAAACATCAATTAAACCAGTGGTTCCCAAACTAGGGGAACGGGCCCCCCTGGGGGCGCAAAGGTGTTCCAGGGGGTCGCTGACCCTCATTCTTAACCTGTGTTTGAATAGGGAGGGGGGGGGTTCAATAATGTTCCTAAATAGAAAAGGGGAGCCCTGCAAGGGAAGTTTGGGAACCACTGAATTAAACTAACATTTCAACAAGTAAAAAAGTTGTGTATTGCAGCTAAAGCATAACCCTGGTCAATAGTCACATGCACTGGAAAGTTTACCATAACAACTAGACTTTACTTTCTTAGTGGTGACGGCTCTGTGAACATTATATTTTATGTTGAATAATCCTGATGATGGTCCCAGCTTGAGCTGTATGTTGGGACGCAGGGAAGAGAATAGGCCCCTGATTCTGCTGACACCCATTGTCAGCCGGTGTAGAATGATCTGCTTTGTATGTCACTGCCCTGACCCGCTCTCCCATCTTTTTATTTTTGTTTCCCTCCACAGAAGAGCAAGAGCTAGGGATGGAGGCGGATGGACAAACGTCACAGCTGAGCTGTGCAGAGGGTGAAGGGACAAGTTCTCAGGACGGCAGCTCGGCACAGCCAGAGGCAGTCAGCAATGGAGAGGACTCGGAGTCAGAGAAGGAGCTTGTGGAGTTTAAGATCATCTGGAATAAGAACAAGTACGATGTGAAGCTCCCATTGGACAGCACCGGAGCAAGCCTTAAACAGAAGATTCATACACTAACAGGTGTGACCTCTCCTATGGCATCCAGCTGGATTTCTACACTAGGAAATATTTAGAAAGGAGCTAGACCTTCTGAGATATTGTCTGTCAGCGTGTCAGCAGTACACCACAACCATAGTCTGCTGCATTACAAGAAGCTTGACAAGTGTGAAACTGTTGCATATTCCCAATGATTCAGCAGTGGGTGCCTACATTATTATTCAAGTATAGGGTTTCTTTAGTTCTTTACTCCAGACATAGATCTTCAATTAAAATCTATTTCTTAAGCCAACCATAGACGTTACCATTTCGCGGAGGATTTTCGCACAATCGATCGACTTGAACATTCGCAGCGATCGATCCTGCGTGAATTGAAGCTGCTCACATGGAGCGATCTATCCCGATCGCTAAAAAAACAACCATCAAACAGGGAGTGGACATGTCTGTTTTTCCCTGGTTGATCACAATTATTATGACAGGGACTAGGATCCTCATCCAAACTATTGAACGGGAATCTTGAGTGCAGCGTGATGATGTCATCTCGTCCTGTTTGAGTGTCAATCTAATATGAATCTACACTTTAGGCCTAGACTTTTGATGACAGTTTGGCGTTCTAGATAAGCATTACACATGCATTGTGCCCAATGGAGGGGGTGCTTCGCATACAAAATGTGCTTGAGAAATGATGCGTCTAATACACAACATACATATTTAGTTTAAAAAGACGTTTCCAATGTCATACATGTGGCGCAGCATCTTCCACACATCTTCCAAGAGCAGTGGAGTCTAAGCTTTAATGGTAACAAAAAATATAGATAGACTTGTGCACTCCAGATGTCTATAATACAAACCCAGATATTACTCTGTAAAAGTATCAGTGATGTGATCACTGTAGATAACAGATCTGTTGGTGTGGTTCAGCAGGCCCATTATTTTCCCTTTAGGGCTTCACTGCCAGGGCACATGGAAGACTTGTGCTAGTACTTTCCTATGGGCTAGGACTTGGTTGTTTTCACAGGAAGGTAAGTGAATGTTTTCCGTCTGGACCTCCTGCCAAGCAATAAGCTTAGGGGAGGGGGTCCCGACAGATGTGGAAACCCCCCCCTAACTCGCACCTGCAGTAAGCAAATCGTTTCAGCACAGGTTGTGCCATGATTATCTAAATACCTGAGTTGTGTGCTCATTGTGAGTTCGTGATTGGGTAAATATTAAAGGCTGAACACCAATCAGGCAAGCTAGATTTTTAACCCAGATTAGTAATGGCTTCTGCTACACACTAACTTTCGTTTAAAGAGCCATCCCACCCGTTCTGTACTGAGATTTGATGGGTAGCACTCCAGCAATTTATTATGGCCTCGCCTCACCCCTCTCCCCCCCTCTTGAGTCGTCTGCTGCCTATGTCTGTAGGGTATAGCCTTATTGACTTCTTTGGAGCTAACCTCCCATTGTCCTCTTCATCTAAAATAAATTCAGGGTTAATGTTCATCTTTAATTGACATCACTAGTCTATTTAATTCATCTGCTGATGCATGAAACAGATGAAATACAAATGTATGCATGCTACTTTGTTTACACCGCAACACTCAGCTGTCAGTTTGATGGCTAATTTGTAGAAGGTGTGATATGCTGCTCAGCACTTCTGCTCACCTGGCTAAAGCCCCCCATACACGGTTCCATTTTTACCAGATTTTTCAGCCGATCGACTTAGTCACCTGCGGTCAATCGGGTTACAAATTACGGACTATTACATCCATAACAGCTTAGAACGATTTGGCGGCTGATTTTGGCCCGAATAACACTTTTGAGCTTTAGATGTCCACCAGATTTTTCTGGCGATTGATTGGTCGAAAAATCTGGTGTAAATCTAAGCGTGTATGGGGGGCTCATGGCTTACATGAAGTCTCAGTTGATCTGAATATACTGTATTGAGAGCAGTTCAGTATTAGGCTATGTTTTCACAGCCTCAGTGAGTCCTCCAATGTCCCTCCGTCTAACGCATCTATGATGCATTCGGAAATCCATGGACAATGCTGTAAGGCATGCGATACAGACGGAGGGACCTTTCTGCTCATTCTTCTTTTTCTTTGTGATCCTGATGTTGGGTAAGTAAAATGTTTTTTGAAAAGGGAAAACAGGATTCAATTCATTGTCTATGGGTGCGTTAGCGTACCTATACTTGCACTGGGTTCCGTTGTGTTAATGTCAACTTAGTGATCTATGTTGATTTTAGATCAACAAAGATCAACGCATGTGGAAACATGTTAATTGAATGTAAGGAAATGCTTCAACATCCCTCTGACGTACCTCAAATGGAGGGGTTTTTATGCAGTGTAAACATAGCCTTACAGTTATAAGACAGTGTTAGGCTATGTTTCCACTGCGCCAAAACCCCTCTGTCTGATCATAGATGCGTTAGATGCAGGGACACAATTGCAGACTCAGGGACGCTGTGGAAACAGCCTTACTCTGTCGGTGGATGAAGGTTTGTTTTAAAATTAATTCCTTGCTCATTGCATATTTCTGACTCTTCTCCCTAATAGGTCTTCCACCAGCTATGCAGAAAGTCATGTTTAAGGGTTTACTTCCCGAGGACAAAACACTAAGGGAAATCAAAGTCACCAATGGAGCAAAAGTTATGGTAGTAGGATCCACCATCAATGATGTGTTGGCTGTTACCACACCCAAAGAAACAGTCCAACAGGAGATGAAGGAAGAAGAGAGCAAGAAGGAGCCGCTGTGCAGACAGAAGGTATGTGCTGGTCCAGCTACTAATGTCACATGTAAGCTTGGACTACAAGATCCAACCTGTTCACCTAGTGTGAGGATGAAGGGGACAGCAGTCACAATATACAGAAACCAATAACCCCACAGTGTGCAATGAAACAAAGTAATGCATCTTCCACAGATCTGCTCTTCTAAAGGTTTCCCCTCCCTTCCTGAGCAGATTAAAATACAGGAAGTGAGAAAACATCTTCCTAACATCGGCACTTGCATAGTTTAATCTAACCATTCCCTTTCTCTCTAGATATGAAAACAATATGTTATGATCTTTTATTAGACCGTTACTTTAAATTTCCAATATTTATCATTTTAGCAACATAGAAAAGTTCTGGATAAAGGAAAACCTGAAGATGTAATGCAGTCTATAAAAGGAGTTCAGGTAAGGAAGTCCTTCACATTTCCTGTTATCTGAGCAGAACAGGTAATATGGGCAGATGGGAATGGAGGTCCAACCCTTTGGGTGACAGTTCTTCCTACTTAAATGATGAACTGTATTTATATGTGGGTCAGCTTGAAGAACGTTGCCAACAGTTACTTACTTTACTAACGCAAGTTTGTTTACATTTACTATCCTCACCTTAATATAAGGCATAGGTGTCAAACTGGGGCAAATGTTTTTGGCCCGGGGCAGATCTGCTAGATCTGCCTTCCCGGTAGACCCCCTACCAGTGCATTTACCACCCTTCCTTCCTCCCACTCTGGGAGTAGAGCACTATGAGTCCTGGCTGCTCACCAGTGCATTCCAGTGATCACTGGCTGCCTGGAGTATTCTGGGATCTGTAGTTCTCTACTCACAAAGTTGCACAAGGGCATGGTGAATGCATCTGGTAGAGGGACTTCAGAAAAGGCATAGCTGGGAAGAGGGGTGCCAGGATGGGTCTGTATGTGCTGTACAGTTTCTTTGTAACCCATATGTGCCCTCATCCCTGTGTTTACACACATAAAAAATAAATATCCAGGTTGGCCCGTGATTTTGTGCCAATTTTTAAATCTGTCCCCCTGTGTATTTGAGTCTGGGTCCCATGTTATAAGGTGACAACACTTCTCATGTTTGCAATTGCTCTTCCTGTCTATTGAGTCATCGAAGACTACAGTATATCATTATCTTTGCAGATTTGTTTAATATGGAAGGATCTGTCCTTGGCATCCCCTTAAGCCTGCCATACACACGCCGATGTGTGTAGGCAGACTAGTCCCGATATCTTTCCTATCTTTCCTATCTCCCGTTGCATTATGGGGCCCCTTCAATCGGCTGGGCACCCTTTGTGTGCCGGCCATAAGCTGCAATGAAGACGCCGCTTCATTGCAGCTTATGGCATCGGCTTTCATCGGCTCCAATCGGCCAGAGAAGATTGGACATGTCCGTTCTCTGGCCGGCCGAGAAGTGGGGCGACAGGGATCTGTTGCCCCATGTGGGCACATGGCGATTAGCGGCCGATTTTTAACCTGACCGACGGCGCGAGCGCGCACGCCCGGTCAGATTAAAAATCGGCCGCTTATCGGCATGTGTATGGCTAGCATTAGACATTTTAAAGCTCATTTCCACATAGTCAAGCAGTTGATAAGCAGATTGCACAGCTAGAGTCTGCACCACACAGCGACTAGCAGGAAAAATGCTCTTCCCTGCTCAGAACAGAGTTAACCCCCCCATACACCTTATAATCTTTCTATACAATTTCTGTACAATCAACTTATGTTCTACCAAAACCATGTAATATGAGGACCTTTCTAACCCTTCCAATCACTATGTATTCTATCAGGGAGGCCGCGTTACTACACAGTTGTTGGTAGATCTAATGGAAATTGTATGGATCGATCTTAAGGTGTATGAGGGACTTTGGACAAACGTTATCTGTACAACTGATCTCAGTTGCTATAATTCTCTATGTATTATTACTATATATATATACTCGTCGACTAAAGTGTTAAAAACATCTTTATGAGTAATCATGAAGGTTTGGGTTGTCTTACTATGAACAATGATGAGATCTTGCAGATTATACCTAATATGTAGACATTGAGACCTATGGATAAAGTGTTAAGCTG
Organism: Ptychadena robeensis; assembly: GCA_036250615.1. Lineage (NCBI taxonomy): Eukaryota > Metazoa > Chordata > Amphibia > Anura > Ptychadenidae > Ptychadena > Ptychadena robeensis. The sequence continues at coordinate 68,544,210 of CM070039.1, forward strand.
GGAACACATGTATAGATATGGGCCAGATCGATGGCCGATTCAATCGCGTGTGCGCTTACATTGTATGCGGCCATCCCTGTTTTCAGTCAGTTATCAATCTCACTCGAAAACAAGGATTTTGGACATGACCGCGGGTCTCCTTGCAAAGCATCGGCTGTGTCTCCAGCTCCTCCGATATCTCACAGCAGAGTGTTGATGTCCTCATGCTGCTGCAGGGAACCTTGAACAGGCTCCAGTATCGAGCCATGTGTTCCCTGCTTTACTGTAGACTAGGAGAGGAAGAAACGCAAGTAGCCAGGATGGGGAATGGACAAATCCTATAATAATTATTTATAAAAGCATCAAAGCTTATAGTAAGATGCTTGCATGGGAGACTTGAGATACTTGTCATTTCAAGACAGAAATTGCAGTGCCAATACTAATAATCATGCTAATAATGATAGATCAATATGTTCAGGAGTGATTAGCACAAAGTCATACATGAGAAATACATTGTTGGTTTCCTTGGCCAGTACAATGTGTTGGTCATCGCAACAACCACGTCACATGCTCAATCACTGTTTCTGTATGTGTTACAGGAGCGGCTTCCAACTACACCCATATCCGGTATGTACAATAAGTCTGGGGGTAAAGTTAGACTGACATTTAAACTGGAGCAAGACCAGCTATGGATTGGCACTAAAGGTGAGTCCTAAAAATTCATTTATAAAATATATTTTTGAAAACTCAAGGGCCATCCCTGCACAAAAATTGTATGATTGTGTGATGTTCTAATGTGGTTCCTCGCCTTGATATATGTTGGATTTTGTTTTCCATAGTTCATGCTCCTGTACACTTTTAGGTTTAGCTAACTGGCAGGCGCTTTCAGTTGTGGTATCTGTGGACTGTCACTTTATTTAAGTGCTGGTCCATCATAAAAAGTTAATATACATAGGAAAACTATAACAATTAGTAAAATACTTGTAGAAACCACAGCTTTCCATTATTTATAAACTGAGAAGTTATTTGCCACTTATAATTACATACAGCCATGTCTATCCACCTTAGAAAAGCAGAGGGTAGAACCAGTAAGCAATGCTAACAACCCTTGTATGCAGCGGCGGTCCTAGAGAGACTGGCGCCCTGGGAAAGCAGCCCCCCCCAAGGAAATCATCTTTACTCCCAGGGAGGGTGGGGGGGGCAACTGAGTGTCCTACTCCTTCTCTATCCCCAAGCGATTCTGATGTCCCCCTTGGCATGATGCCACCAATGCCTAAAACCACCACTGCTTGTATGCAAGCCATCTTGATTGTGTAGGTTACCTTTAATCCCAACTTCTAGATGTTATTTTTGTTTAGAGCAGTTTGAGTATTTCAAATACATAGATTACTAGTTGTTAATGCCCTAGAGCCTACATGAGAAAAGTGCTAGCTATAGAACCTAGAGCTAGAGTTGGTTGAAAAAGATCAAAAATCTACTTTTGTGCTGCAATTTGTACTTAAAAATAAAGAAATTATGTTTAATTACTAAAAAAATGAGAATTTTAAAGAATTTGATCCCCCACCTTATGAGCATAGAGGTCTCCCCTGACCATTTACCATTTCCTTTATTATAAATTACATTTACATAAAAACTGCTATTTGAGCAAAGAGTAAATAGATTCATTAAAATGAATTTAATCAAAGGAATCCCTACAAACAATATCCCCAACTAATAATTGGTTCTGGACTGCTGTCCTTTGAAATCTGCCCTGTTTGCAGTATAGGTGCTGGGCTTGGCCGAATATTATTATTATTATTATGATTTATTTATCTAGCGCCAACATATTGCGCAGCGCTGTACAATGCATTAGAGTGGAGATACAACACAGTATAACACACAGGTACAGGTATGACATAGGAGGAGTAGAGGACCCTGCCTGGACAGGCTTACAGTCTAATAGGTTGGGATACAAGGTATACAAAAGGTGGGGGGTGGGTTGTAAATATTAAGACCTTATGTGCCCTGTTGGGCATGCACAGTAATATGGGGAAAACGTTTGGAACACTACTTGACATACACATATATATGGATTGTTTTTTTTTTCATTTTAGAAGTAGGATATAAGAATAAAAAAAAAAGAAACTACTTGGTGGTAGAGCCACCATGTCACCCATGCAGTTGTACAAGGGGAAGTTGGTGCAAGCTTGGGGTGCTGAGATGTTAGCTATTTGTACCTGTGCATTGTGGATATGAAGGCAGTGGGCTCTAGGAGTCCACAGTGCAATGTGATCATACTACCGAAAAGCCTTTAAGGGGAGAGGGCCCCAAGAGGGAGTCCATCCCTAAAGGTTGCCCATAGATGGGTCGATACCCACTCGATCAATGAACACAGCAACAGCGATCTCTTGCTGTCTCCAGCGATTAGAATTGCGGCACGGCACCTGCAGAAAGGGAGTGGGGGGTAGGACAGGACATCTTGCCCCACCCCTCCTGATCATGTCTATGGCTGTGTTTGGCCGCAGCCTGCGATCGAAAGTGTGGTGACCCTCATGTGGGGACAAGCCCTTAGGCATTTAGTTATGTGTGCTATGGGAGTTATGGGTAAGATAAGAACCTGCTTTTTTAGGTCTGTGTTTGCTGTACAGAAGCTAGCCACAACCTGCCATATACCCACAGACGGGTGCAGACAGACGAGCTCCGATGAGCTCTGGAATGCAAACGTGATGATGTCATCACGTTGCATTCTGGTGCATTCTGGGGCTGCTTTAATCGGCCAGGCACCCTTTGTGTGCCAAGCTAAGAAAGATGATGGGTAGTTGCGCACAACCTTCAGCAGTGATTACACAGCTATAGTGATAACAGTGGCCAGAAAGGCCCTCAGTTGGTGTATGGGGCCTGAGCAAGGATCACAGAGTAAAATGGAGTCAGTATGAGGGATGGATGTTTAAGTTGTGTGCAGCTCTCAAAATGGAGGAGTGTGGGCCCCAGTAACAGACAAATAAGAACAAGGACAGAGGCGCACCCTTTGTGTGCGGGCCATTAGCTTCAATGAAGACGCCAGTCTTCATTGAAGTTAATAGCATCGGCTTGCATCGGCCAGAGAACATCCGACGTGTCTGTTCTCTGGCCGGCCGAGCTGTGGGGTGACAGGGATCTGTCGCCCCATGTGGGCACACGCCGATTGGCGGACGATTTTGCCGCCGACCGAAGGCGCAAGCGCGCACGCCCGTCAGTCAGTGGAAAAATCGGCCGCTTATCGGCGTGTGTATGCCAGGTACAACTTGGCTTTGCAGATTTTTGTCATTTCATTTGATCACTTTGGAATTGGTTTTTCTTTTTTATTTCCGAAAGTGAACAAAACTGATCAAAAAATGAAATTGAGTCCGAAACTTTGTGTCCGAGCATCTTATAGGAATACTTGTGAGATGATTTATTTCTACAAGGTAAATTAAAAAATATTTCGGAAAGATAGGAAGGTTTAGAGAGGCTCCCCTGCCATACTTCCATTGCTGTCTTTAGCCCCCATTTAGGATGTAGAAGGAAATCTCCCCCAATAGGACACAGATGGTGAGGTCACTTAGTGATTAAGGTTCTCTATATAATTTCTGCATTGAACAGGTAATACATAATGGTATAGATTACCCCTTTCCCTGTTGGTTATCACTTTGACCACATGCAATATCCGTACAGCTCATGATTTTACTAACCACTAGTGACATGGCACACATGCCACGTGGATTTGTATTGAACTGGTGGTAGCTTTGTGTTGGGTCATCTACCAGTATTAGCTGGCTTGGTTCCCATGCAGTTTGTCTGCTCAGAGCAAAGGTGTAGGACTGAAGTATCACCTCTTACTATGCATCGTCTTATAGTTCTGCTTTTCTTTTGCCACAGAGAGGACAGAGAAACTTCCCATGGGTTCTATAAAAAATGTAGTCTCTGAGCCAATTGAAGACAATGAAGATTATTACATGATGGTAAGGATTTGATGTACCGTATACTTCGGACTATAAGATGCACCGGACCATAAGACACACCCAATTTGTAAACCAGGAAAAAATATTTTGTATATAAAATTGTTCACACCAATTGGGTTAATGCAATATTAAATGAATGCAATATCCAATTCAACCAGTAGATGTAAGTAGCAGCAGTACACACACAGAGCATATCACGTCACCTCTTCACTGATCAGGAGGAGGGGGGGTAGGATGCTGCCCAGTCTTCTCTTCTCTTCTCTGCTCTGCTCCCTCTCTTCTCTCTGGCTGCCTGTGTCCGTGGGAGCTGCAGTGATTGCAGTTTCCTCGGACACAGATAGAGAGATAGCTGACATTAACAAAAAACTAAAAGAAATGTAAATACCTGGGTTGGGAAAGGATACGTGAAATTATCCTTTAACATTTAAGGATTTCTATGAAACCTTCATTTTTGGATTCCAGCTCACCACACACCTATCGATCTCTTTGCTCCCCATTGTTTTGAAATATCCTCATATCCTCAAAGTTTTGGTAAACGTTTATTCTATATCTCTCTCTTCATTGCTTATGCCAGCAGGGCTCTGTTGGCATAAGCAACTATACAGTCTAGATGGGAGATCCAGCCATGGGCGGATCTCACATTTGACAGCTCCCTGGCTAATCTCGTTGCTGGGAGAGCTGGCGGGGAGCCGAGGGGGTCTCACGTTCAGACCATAAGACACAGGCAATTTTTCCCCTGATTTGGGGGATGAAAAAGTGTTTCTTATTGTCTGGATAAAATAGGGTATTGTCATAGCTTGGCCCCGCCATGGTTCTGATTTTAATGACATGCAAAAAAAAATGTTTTGGTCACCACACACATTACTTGCACAAGTTTTGTAGAATAATCTTTTACCAAAACTTTGTAATATGAGGATATTTCAAAACTATCCAATCAATTCATCTCCCAATGGGGAGCAAAGAGATTGTGTCGTGAGCTTGAATCCAAAATGAATGTTTCATAGAAATCCCTAAATGTAAAATGATAATTGTATGTATCCTTTCCCAACCCGGCTATTTACATTTCTTTGTTGGAACTGAACATTGCTGTTAATAATACTGCATGGTGTATTCCTAGTAAAATAGATCTGCTCTGTCTTTAATTTTTCACTACTTCAAAATTGATGTCACACATATATCATGGTAACATCAGAAACATGACACTTGCTGTATTTTCCGCACCCTCTGCTGGAAAATCTCTGTGCCTCCTTTCTTCTTTGATATGCTGTATACCAGCCATTTACTCAGGACGTGGGGCACTGCTGAGAGCCAGAGCGAGTGCTTCTCCCAGCTCACAGGGGTGCCCCTTCTCCCGAGTACACACTGGTATACATTATGTTCGATCAGACGAGAAGCATTGCTGACAGCCTAGAGAATAGCCGACATGTTCTGAGCTCTCAGCAGTGCCCCTCCTCCCAGGTAAGTACTGGTATACATCATGTTCGATCAGAGGGTCAAATTATTGCTGACTGCCTGGAGACTCCAGTATACAGCATGTCACAGCAGAGAGGAGGCACAGCTGGGAGCCGGGAATGAGTGTGTTATGGTCCACGTCCCGACGGCACTTGACAGATGACCCGTTCAAGTGCCGCGTGGGGACATAACAATGACATCACCACGATGTGCTCGGGCACCCATTGATTGGATGGGAATCAAGGCGCATCACTTAAGGTGCCTGATTCCCGATCAGCCCTGGTCCCCATCCAAAGGGAAGACATTTGAGCAGGACTTGCGGACATGTCCTTTACCTGCTTCGCAGACCTGTCCTTGGTGGGATCGGTTGTTTCCCCTCGAAGAAAGACACCCACAGCTCGTCTTTTATATAGATTCAAGCACAATCAAGTGCTGTAAACGCGCATGTTTCTCGGTTGTGCTAGAATCTATTAAAACTCGAGCCCTGGATGGACACCTTTTAGTCTCCAGGCTGTCCGCAATCCCTCCGCTCCTTTAGGTATAATTCCACTGAGCTGTAGCAATTCCTGGTGCTGGCAATAAGAAACTGGGTGAAATGGAGAACTGTTGACTCCTATTTTGGTTACGTGTGTATACCACACTAATGCTAGGCATACACATGCCGATAAGCACCCGATTTTTAACCTGACCAACGGACGTGTGCGCTCGCGCCGTCGGTCAGGTTAAAAATCAGCCGCTTATGTGGGCACATGCCGATATGCGGCGTCTTCATTGCAGCTTGTGGCCGGCACACAAAGGGTGCCCGGCCGACTGAAGGGGTGATGACGTCATCACGTTAGCATCCCGGAAGATATCGGGACTAGTCTGCCTGCACACATCGGCGTGTGTATGGCAGGCTTAAGCAAACAAGGGGGTGCCAATGTAGGTGGCCATGATGTTGTGTGCATGTATATACGCAGTAATGTTATCCATGACCAATGTTAATGTCTCTATATTCCCCATTTACATTGGCAATTCTCTTGCTATGTTGACAGGCTTTCCAGCTGGGTCCTACTGAAGCTTCTTACTACTGGGTATACTGGGTGCCATCGCAATACGTGGATGCCATCAAGGACACAGTGTTAGGAAAGTGGCAGTATTTTTGAAGTTAAGTTCACCTCTGGCCTAGAACACAAGACGCTGGGAGGAGCCAAGAAAAACCGCCTTTTCCCATCCTGCACCACAGACACCGATTACCCCACCGCCCTCGCCTTCAATTACCCATTTCGCAGAGCTCCGTAGCACCTTACAGGGGTGGAACTTTTTACAATGCGAAGCATCCTGTGGGGCACAGAAGGCTGATTCTATGGAAGCCAGAGGTGACTGATCGTACCTAGTTTACATTTTTAATGTTTTTTCAAGTTGTGGGATCCTGACCGCAGCTGCATCAGCCATATACCCAAGAGAAAACAAAGCAAACCCCCTCTTTTTTTAAATCCTTTACCTGCAAGGGAGGCCGATAGAGATCACTCCCCCTCTATTGGTCCCCCAGAACCACTTTGATGAGTACTGGTTCTTTTTGATGCTGACAAGTCGCTATCTGGGGACACGCAGGGAGGGCATCCATCCGTACACGCCGACAACCCCCAGTTATCATCGATCATAAGATTGCTGGGACTTCAAGACAAGTCTTTTACTTGATAATTAGCGTTTGCCGCAACCACGATGGAGGACGTCAACCTGCTTCAATTTTTTTTTGGGGGGTTCTTAATTTAGAAAACAAAATAATTAAATGGGTGCAGGAAAGGCTGCACTGTCTAAATTTGTTCCTGTCTGTGTGTGTTATTTACCTATGTTCTGGGATATACTTATACATTGTCCTCATGTAAATCATACAAGTGAGGGCAAAAAAGTTTTTAACCCTCTGAGCGTTTGCCACGTGGCACGGTTTTTTCATAACCGTGCCACGGCCAATCGCGGCGGAGCTTATGCTGAAGAAAGGCGACGCCCCTCCAGTTTGACGGAGGTCTATGGTGCCTCCTACCCCCGCCCCCTTCGCGTCACCGGTGACGTGATCGGGGGCGGACCCGGAAGCATCGGCATACATGCCGATGGTCCCGACCTCCGTCAGAAGACGGCGAGACCCTGAGCGCGGCTGCAGTTAACTGGGGCTGAGTTTCATGATGCAGCCCGAGTTAATTCGGGCCAAACGCTCAGAAGGTTAATAGAATAAAATAGAGAAATACTATCTGTCCATTGTCGTTAAGAGGAAATCTAAACACTGTGGGTTGTCAGGACAAAAGGCAAGAGGGAAAACTTCCAATGGGGACACTGTACTTATTACAACTGTCTGAGATGGGAATTTTGCTTGTGTATGATTTCCTCTGGATTCCTGTGGCATCTTCAGGACAGGAAGTGAAGTAGGGGGTCTCCTTTAATCCCTGTCTTTTCCTGTGACAGCTGTCTGAGATGGGAATTTAAATTAAATGTCAAGCTGAAAATACTTCTTGTAGCTTTGCGTAGGAGAGTGTTTAGAAACATTTTGCTTTACTGCTTTTATCTCATTAACAGCCCCCCATACACCTTACAATCTTTCCATACCATTTCTGTACAATCAATTTTTGTTCTACTAAAACCATGTAATATGAGGAGCTTTCTAAACCTTCCAATCACTATGTATTCTATCAGGGAGGACCTGGCACTACATAGCAGTGATATATACCTTCCAATCACTATGTATTCTATCAGGGAGGTCACTATACTACATAGCAGTGATATATACCTTCCAATTACTATGTATTCTATCAGGGAGGACCCGGCACTACATAGCAGTGATATATACCTTCCAATCACTATGTATTCTATCAGGGAGGACCCGGCACTACATAGCAGTGATATATACCTTCCAATCACTATGTATTCTATCAGGGAGGACTCGGCACTACATAGTTGTTAATAGATCTAAAGGTGTATGGGGGGCTTTAGTGAAGTCCTAGACATATGTGACCACTTCCCTACACCTTGTAATGTAGGGTTAGCCCCACTTTCAGAAGTCATTGGAACAGAGAGTGGAAAAGACACATCCCCTGTATACACCACAGAGGAGAGCAGGGTGTGCTGAGAGGAGAAAGGACGCACCCCTGTATACAACATTTATATAGGGGTGTGTCTTTTCTCCTCTCTGTTCAGAACACTCCCTGCTTTTCCTCCTCATAGGTGCTGTTTATCGACATAATGGGGGGAACAGATAGGGATCAGAGCAGAGATATACTGCTGTATAAATGCTGTATACAGGAGTGTGACTTATTTTGAAATGTCTGAATACAGTAGTCTCTAAGCTATTCCTAAAGCTCGGTTGGCCAGAGAACGGACATGTCCGTAAATCTTTGGCAGATGCTAATAGTTTGGCGTCCCCATCCAAAGTAACGGCCGGCACACAAAGGGTGCCCGTCCATACTCTGAGCGTCAGAGTGCAGCATGAGGACGTCATCGGCCCTGGCTCGTCCAGTGTAGAACGGACATGTCCGATAATCTCTGGCCGATGCCGTTCGTTTCAATGGGGATTGGCGTCCCCATTGAAACTAACGGCCGGCACACAAAGGGTACCTGCCGATGCTGTGAGCGACGGAGTGCAGCGTGATGACTTAGGTATGTGTGTGGGGGCCTTAACACTAACATTTGACAATGCTGAAATGTTTATACCTAAATATCCCCCTTTGCTGCCCATAACGCTACTGTATACAAGTGGACTTGTATTTTTTTAAATCAACTTTTATTAAACAAATTGCGCAAACATTACAGCGTAAGAAAATTCAACACAACATCCGATGTTCAAAATAAAAAGGTATACACATAAATCAAAGACAGCATTGCCAGGTACACAGGGTGGTAAAAACCCCCAGCAGATAGACAGAACAAGAAATTACTAAGCAAGAAACACTTGAGTAGGGGGAAGGAACTCCGGGTCTACAGCGCAGGCCGAGTGCCATCTCCCAGCCACCCCAGACCTTATAATACTTCGCAGTGGCATTCCTGCGGGTGTATACAATCTTCTCCATTTTAATCATAGAAGTGACGGCATCAAGCCAGGAGCGAACCCCAGGAGGCTCACGCCCTTTCCAGTGGACCAGGATAAGCTTGCGGGCTTGGAATAACACTTTAGTAATAGAGATGGACAAAGGAACTTACTCCGTCAGCGAGGAGACAACACCCAGTATACAGACCAAAGGGTACGGGGGAATTGTAATCTTGGAGACAGAGGAAGTGTAGTCCAGGACAGACGTCCAATAGGGCTGGAGTTTAGGGCACCGCCACAACAAATGGATGAGGTCTCCATGATCCCTAGCACACCGTGTGCACGACGGATCCGAGAGCAGACCCATGGCAAACAACCTCTTAGGCGTGTAATGAACACGCAATAGGATATACAATTGGGAGAGGCGATGGGCGACATTCATAGAAACCCTAGGTACCTGTTCCAGTATCTCCTCCCAGAGTTTGGAATCAATAGGGCCCAGATCCACAGACCATTTAGCAAAAGCTGCAGATGGATAGCCGCTAGAGAATTTGTCCAGTAAATATCGATAGGCAAAGGAGACCAGCTGGTGATGGGGAGGTGTGCAGGTGACCAGATAAAGGAAAGTAGAGCAGGCCTGTACCATAAAGGCATGCCGGAGCTGAAGGTAGGAGAAAAGCATAGACGGAGGCAGTGAAAAACCAGATTGAAGGGTAGAAAAGGGGAGCAAAGCAGCGTCCTCCACAACCTGAGTCCATCTATGAACCCCATGCCATTTCCAATACGCAGCACATGGCAAACCAAGGAGTTCCCGATAATGCACATTATCCCAAAGATAGAGGTGAAGGAGGTAAGACCTGTAACGCCCATAAGACTCTTCATACGTGCCCACGTCCTATGCATCAGGTAAAGGGTCGGATAATGGGCAGCCGAGAGGCCAAAAGATCCAGCCTCCAGGGCACCGTACAGGGCCTCAGTGCCAAAAAAGTCCACCAGTAGGGCTTGAATGGGGGAATGATCACTTAAGGGCCTGGGAGCATCAGAGGGCACCTGCCAGCTGCTGCAGCTGAGCAGCCAGATAGTAGAGCCAGGGGTTGGGCAATGCTAGGCCCCCTGCGTCCTTGGGCTTCTGCAGCTGTTCTAGACGTATACGAGGGCACTTCCTATTCCAGATCAGCTCCCTAAAGATAGTACTAACAACCCGAAAAAACTTTTTGTGGACAATCACTGGGGAGTCATGAAGCCGGTAAAGGAGTCGGGGCATTAAAATCATTTTAATAAGGTTGACCCTACCGGCAACACCCAAGGGCAGTTTGTGCCAGGCCTTGGTCTTAGACCGAAACCTTGCAAGCAGCGGAGCCAAGTTCAGTTGCTCAAAATCAGCCAGGTCCCAAGTGGACTTGTATAGCTGATGTTTGATATTCTTCAATTTGTGTTCTGCACAGCATATGGCTTACAAACACAGAATATACTAGAAGTCACCTAATGTAAATCCTTTAAGCTGGCCATAGATGATTAGATTTGCGGCTTATTTTGCCGCCGATCGACTGCCGTGCGCGCTCACGGCTGGTGGTCCATCTGCCATGAAATTGGCCGCAAATCTAATGCTGGAAAGCTAAATTCACCCATGAATCAACCGGGAAATTAGAACGATTGCATTACTTTGGATGATGAGCAGTATCCCCATCCAAAGTAAGTGTCGGCACACAAAGGTTGCACAGCCGATTCTCTGCACGATGATGTCATCACGCACAGTCGATCTGCAGGAGGATCTAAGAAGATTGGAAACGTCTGGCCAGCTCTAATCATATGGCAGCTATGGTAAAACCACCGCACTTCATCATAGGAGGTCTTCTTCCTTATATTAGATCACATGTATCCGTTCAGAAATGCCCCATACCTTCAAGTATGAATAAACATATGACCTACCACATGCTGGCCAGTCATTATAAAACATCTGCTACCGCTGCTAAGTCCATTGCATTGTGTATGGTTTAAACCTGCCCCTGATGGTTGCACAGTGCTGGATAGATGAGGGGGCGGGCGGATAGTTCCGCGGGGAGGGGGGGGGAACCTGAAGGCACAAGCAATGAGCAGTTAACTCTTCATATTTACACCTGGGAATTAATGTTCGGTAAGTTCTGCATAAGATTACAGCTGACCTAATTCAGAGCGTATGTAGGGCCATGTGCCCCTCTATAACAGTGATTGAATAAGAGTGAGCCACATGGCCTCCGATACCTAGAAGTACTGCCCATTACTTTTTGCTTTAGTGGCCAATATTTTGTTTATACATCATTTGTAGCCATGACTAAAATCACTGCCTGTTTGCTGCAATACCATGCAGGGTTTGCTTTCTTCCTCTAGATGTCACCAGTGTGCAAGACTCCCCGACACCCGGCGTCATTCAGCCAGAAGACTCAGCGCAGAGGGTCATGGACACACCCACTTAGCAGACCATGGCGTTCTTACATTGTAATAAAAATATTTGATGAAATCACATGAAGCAAATATCTGAAAATAATAAATTACATATAGAGACGCTATTTGGGTGGAGTTTCTCTGCTCTCGGGAGCGAGCACGCACTTGCGTTCCAGAAGTGAATGGAATCCCCGGCGTCTCAGAAAAAGAGTGGGGGCGTGGTTGGGAGGTCATTGCCAATGATTGGACATTGGTTCAGGAAGGGGCGGGCGATTATTTTATGGGACTGAGGTCCTGTTGTTCTGCGCATGCGCAATGTGTAGGATGTGGGATCGTGGACGAGCTAAAGTTTTGACTGCTGAGAGGAGAGGGCTTGTGCTCGGAGCAGCGGCGGCCTGAGGAGAGGGATAAGTGAGGAGAGGAGGCCGCAGAGACCCCGGGCTGGAGTAACCGCAATCCCTCTGAGTGTCTGGCCTTCCACCTGGACCTTTAGTGGTGAGTCCCGCCTCTTTCACTCAGGTGTCAATCAGGCGTCGAAATCAGTCCCCCCTTACTGAATGACCAACAGAGGGAGCTGATATCGACAGGTATACGCTGGGGCTGGTGTGTGTGCGCATTGTAGGGAAGGTGGAGCATGAACAGTGCACGGCGCTCTAATAGTATTCCCATGGCCCTTCTGTCCCTCAGAGGAAGCTCCCCACACACTGTACAATCTGATCAGATGACCGGTCTAAAGCCGATTGTAAGATCACATTATACAGTGTGTGGTATGTGCCTCATAGGAGTCCAGCAGCTTCCTGCCCAGCCCTACAGAGGCTGCCTGTGCAATGTCTGATCCTCTCCGAGCATTCCCTATGGTGGCTGGGCAACTCGAGAGTTCTAAGGCCTGGCATTGTCAGTGGGTATGTGAAGGTGCTCCGGCTGTCATCTCCATCCTTCATCTTCCTTGTTGAGTGTCTGGGCTGTCAGAGCTCACCGTGCATGTCTGACACATAGGTACACTTGTCCATAGTGAAGACGCGGATAGGGATGTCAGAGACACATTTGGCCAGTACGAGGTCTGATACACAATAGTATGGGTCAGGAGGATGGAGCGCTGATCTCTATAGAAGTCACTATAAGGAGAGTGCACTGACACTGGGAGGAGCCCGGGTACCACCACAGGTGTGAAAACCTTATTACTGGTGACGTTCCTGGCTGTGAGGTGACGCTGTCTGTATCTCCCACCATGGTAAACTTATCACTAAACGGTCTGTGGACCATCATGTGTATATACTACAATAAGATGACTGAGCATTTAGTTCTAAATCTAAATCTATTTGAAATTATTATTATCATCATTTATTTATATAGCGCCAACATATAACACAGCGCTGTACAATACATTAGAGGGCAGATACAACACAGGATAGTACACACTGGTACAGGTTATGACACAGGAGGAGTAAAGGACCCTGCCCGGTCAGGCTTACAATATAATAGGTTGGGGAACAAGGTATACAAAATGACTTTTGAAATGGTGTTGGTATTGTAAGTCTTTTGTGTGATTTGACTACATTGACCTAATTTCTTGTTTTATGTTGTAGGCTACAGAGCTCCGCTATGATGGATCAGGACATTCTCTCCGTGCACTCTGCAGTCTATGATGTCCTCAAAGACTTGTCCAATATCTCTGATGGGGAGAGATTGGTGGAGGTTTTGACCAGCACCAAGCGTTACCTTGGGCAGGGGGAGAAACCAGCGACTGCGCAGGAAATAACTGAATTCTATAGGACACATTACACACCCTTTCTCAGGATTTTAGTGGCCAAAATGGGCCCCCAGTGGATGGACATTCTGACTTCACAATACTTGGACCTGTGGGACAGTTACTTCTTGGAGGGCCCTGCAGACCAAGCCTTCCTGGTGCTGATGGACAGTATGGGCCAAACAGGGTGAGTCAGCTGAAATGAATGTAAACATATCTACTAGTATGATTTTGGAAATTTGTCAAATAAGGATCAGTCACTGTAACATGGACAAAAGGGATAAACTCAATGCTTGTAGGTCATTAGTACGCCTTTCATTAACCTACTAATGACATCCACTCATTATATCTTTGCATACACTGCTCCAAAACGTATTAGCCAACCCAATGTGCCGCAGCTCTCTCCTTTGGCTCATTCGTCTTGCATCCACCTTTTACACTTACTGACAGCTCTGAAAGCTCCTAAACATCACCAGTTACCTATTCTACTTTTTATTTCCCAGCCCCAAATTGTATTCTAGTTTGCATGCCACATTGTCTTTCAGCCTCATATTCAATGTACAGCACAGTATATATATATATATATAGGTAAGTAAATATGTATCTGGGGAGTAAATGCAGGACTAATGCCCCCCATACACCTTTAGATCACTCTTTACAACTTCTATTAAATCAACTATGTAGTGCCGGGTCCTCCTTGATAGAATACATAGTGATTGGAAGGTATATATCACTGCTATGTAGTGCCGGCTCCTCCCTGATAGAATATATAGTGATTGGCAGGTATATATCACTGCTATGTAGTGCCGGGTCCTCCCTGATAGAATACATAGTGATTGGAAGGTATATATCACTGCTATGTAGTGCCGGGGCCTCCCTGATAGAATACATGGTCCTCCTATTACATGGTTTTGGTAGAAGCAAAGTTGTATGGTAAGATTGTAAGGTGTATGGGGGCCTTAACAGGTAAATGTTTTTGCTGCTTGTCCACCAATGTTGGCTAAGGGCTTTTTCACCCCAGCCCTGTGTTTGCATTTCCACTAATGCGGAATGACGCACATTAGTACAAACTTTCAGCAGCCTGCATTTTTGCAGGGACAGCAAAGAGTGTATCCTATACACTTTTATGGGAGACGCAGATTAAGGTTATTTGCCGGTAACGGACATGGCTTGCAGAGGCAGTAACCCTTATGCTGTCACTTCTCCCTCCTATTGGCATACTGGTATCACCTGATTAACTCTTTGGTGTATCTTCCTATGCCTTTATAATCTCAGCTGTACATAGACAATAGGAGGCTGATACCAAGTAAATTCAGGTACTGGATGGGTTTAATTATGATTATTTTATGATATAAAAAAAAATCTGTCTTGGTTACAATGGGCAACATTGGATGCTGAGTGGTGGAAACGTTCTGTATTTGTATTTTCATGATCTTTGTGTCAATCTGAAATGTTAGATTGAGGTCCAGTATACAATAGAAAACCGTTCTTCTGATCTAATTTGGTGAAACGCGCATTGTGTGTGTGAGTAGATATTTAGTCAGATTAGTAAACTGCAGTTTTATTATTGAGGTAAAATTGCTTATTTTGTCATCTTTCATTATATGCAGGAAATAAGTCACCTTTGTATTTGCTTGTCTCGCAAAGGCCCTCTGCTCGCCTGGATCGCTGTGTCCATGTTCTAGAGAAATTCCTGCAACAAGGGGCGCTGGCTGAAGTCATGTGGAAGGTGTGTGAGCAGCAGCTGGAAGCCACTCCAACTCCTGTCTTGCATGAAGCCATCTTGGCAAAAATCTGTAACTTGCCTGACCACATGGCCAACTGTTTACAACAATGTAACAAGTCCATCTTCTATCCACAAAACTACTTTCCTCATGTCGGAAATGTCATCCTGAAAGTGTTACAGATGGTATCTGTGTCCTTAAGAGGTAATATGAGTTGTCCATGCTTTGATGAAGGGCTATGTAAACACACTAGATAACTGTGTAACATGATAGTCCCAGGGGAATTTCTAGCTCAGGGGTGGGAAAACCTTTAAGACTCGTGGGCCACATTGGCTTCTTAATTTTGATAAAGGGACCAAGAGCCTGTAATGGCCATAGGTGAGACAATTCCATGCATCACTATGTGACGTTATCTTTTAAAATTTCCTGCACACTAACAAAATGCTCATTCATTGCAATGAGCAGAGAGAATTCCTAGAGACTGTCTGATGTCGCCATGAGGATGCGCCCACAGTATCATCACATGATAACAACTGCATCACCCCTAGGCAACATTTGGACACCTAGGCATTATGTGCAGCAAACGGAGAGGAACATCTTTTCAGCAAGGTGTAAAAGGACTGCAAAAGAAAGCTAAACAGGCCAGATCCGGCCCCCGGGCCTTAGTTTTCCCGCCCCTGTTTTAGAGTGATACATGCCAAATAATCAGGGTCGTCAGGATGGTTCATTTTAGGACAAGCTGGTGGATTGTTCATGGTCTTATATTATAAAGGACACAGCAGTGTGCCACATTTAGCTCCCCATTTCCCTTTGAATGCTGCAGTCTAGTATTCTCTGACAAGTGTAACAGTCATTAGCTAGCCATACAAAGGGTAAAGCTAGCCATACACGTGTCGGATTCCATGGCCAATTGATCACTCACCCGATCGATTCCGGCGATCTCAGTGGGAATCGGAGCTCCGATCAATCAGCCAATTAAGAGTATCCGATCACTGCATACCACCTTGTCCCACGGATTCCTGGACGGATCCATGTCCGATCGGCTTACTTCCCAAATGGCAACTCCCCCTGATGTGTGCAGAATCGGATCAGAAAGACCAACATGTTGGTTCTCTGTCCGATCCGATTCTGAGCCCCCGATCAATCGGACGCGAACGATCGGACAAGGTGGGCTGCACGCGATTCCGGCACGATCGATTCGCTGCACGCGCCCGGAATCGATCGTGCCGGAATCCGGTGGGAATCCGACCCGTGTATGGGGGCCTTAAAACATACCTGCCAATACCCACTCATTAAAATAATCCACCCCAAATCTTTTATATGTAATAAATCATTTATTAAAAAAATATTACAACACAACAAATATTTTAAATTTTATACACACATTTTATGATTACATACCATAGAGTCTTGCATACATGGCCATGTGATACATTTTATACAGGTAACAAGTAGAGTTGTTATTGTTCTATCTCTCGCTGTTCAAATAAACCCACTGTTACAATTTTAGACTGATTGTTCTTTTTTTTATTGGGAAAACTTGCAGAGGTTCAAATAATTTTTTCCTTGTATACCTGCCACAATTTATCTGCTCATAGCAAAGGAAAGTCCAGCATATGGTATAAGTTGCTGCAATAGTACTTTACAAATGATTTTTACTACATTTAATTGTTGATCGGCCCGTTGTTCTTTCTTTCCCACTGTAATGTCTTTTGGAGGTAAGCGTACCAGGTTGGTTTGTTTGAAGTGCAGACTAGGTATGTGATGTAGGGCATGAGGGGATTAAAATAAACCTGTTGCTCTTGCATTATTAGTGGAAACCCAGTAGTATAATATTTGTTCTTTTCCCCTCACAGATGGTAAGGGATGCTCCATCAGTTTTGTGTCCCAAGTTCTGGGCAAAGTCTGCATGCAAGGAAGGCAAAGTGAGTAGTCTTCTTCTATGTGTTGTTTCTACCTGTCAGAATCTAGATGTATTCTACCAATATGGATTATGTTCTCTCACATTTATTTTACAGGGGAGCTGTTTTCTGTTCTATTGCCCCGTCTGACTGCGCTGGTCCAATCAGATTGCATCTGGCAGAGGATTTGCTGGAGACTGATGGAGTCTGTTCCTGACAGGTGGATGGAGCCTGTGGTGGCAGGGCTTGCACTTATGGCTCCTGGGTAATTATCATGTCCTGTGTCATACTCCTGTTGTGGTGTCATCTCTTGTGTCTTACCCTGTTGATGCTCTAGGTTCAAAAGCATGCCCTCTAAAAAGCATGTATCCATTGCCATAAGTTTCACATGACAAAATGTAATTGGTGGATTTACAAGTTACTTGCAAAGCCCTTGAATATGGTATCCTCTCTAAAAATGCTAGAATTGTAGAGAAGGGTTGAAGAAACATAAAAAAATGATGTAGATCATGCAGTATTTGAATAAATTAGGGTTAAGGTTATATTTTAACTAATTAAATGTATACAAAAACTACATACGTTAGAGCAATACTTAAAAGAAAAAGTTTACAACCGGTGCCTACATTTCTAATCATTTTGGTGGTGATATTCTTTTTGGGTGATTTTCTGAATATCGCTGATCGATTCCAGACCCACCTCTTTGGCATCAGGGGGATGGCACCATTGACCTGCAATGTTGGTTTTTCCGCCCCCTCTGTGAAGAGGGGAGGAGTGAGGGTGAAAAATCAAAGTTCTCTGTATTCTGCTTTGATTGGGAGGCTAATCAATTGTACAATCTGCGCCCTGTTCAGTGTTCCAGGCTTTTATTTTCTGCCTCTGTGTTTTCTAGATCTTCTGCTCTTTCTCGGTTACTGGGTGATCTGGTTTTGAAAAATAAAAAAACGCAGTTCATTCTCACTCAGAAGCTGTTGTTCCTGCAGTATGGACACAAGGTAAATGTTACAGGAAGTAATAGCCCTGGTGGAAATGACAGCGGAGGTTTATAGTAAAATGACTCTTCCCTTTTTTTTATGCAGAAAGAGATGCTGCAAACTATTCTGGGATACCTGGCTATGGAAAATAGTCGCAGATGCTTGTTGATTAAGGTGGGTATAATATATGGATGTTCAGATCAAAATACCTCAGCTATACAGTGAAGAACAAGTAATTGAACACCCTGTGATTTTGCAGGTTCTCCCACTTGGTTATCCTGGAAAATTTCAGACCTCTCCAGGATTTCTAAGGAGTGGCTCCCTAATATTCATATCAAGGTTCTGGAGTGGCCTAGCCTGTCTCTAGGCCTAAATCCAATAGAAAATCTTTGTAGGGAGCTGCCACTCTATCAGTGTCAACCCAGAATCCTGACAGATCTAGAGGAGATGTGTGTGGAGGAGTGGGCCAAAATCTCTATTGCAGCGTGTGCAAACCTGGTCAAGAATTACAAAAAAACTTTTGATCACTGCAATTGTAAACAAAGACTTCTGGACCAAATATGAACTAATTTTCTTAGGTGTTCCGATACAAATATGTTCTTTACAAATCCTACAATATGATTTCCTGAATTTCCATTTAAATGTGGGAATGCACCTATAATGTGATTTTTCAGCCCCCTCCATGATTTCTAAGTGGAAGAACTTGCAGGGTGTTCAAATACGTATGTTTCTCACTGTATGTATTGTGTGAATACATAAATTATATAACTGATGCAGGAATGATACTATATATGACAGAACTAGGACAGAAATATACAGATAATTAGGAGAGTAATATTGTTGACGACATGTACATATATAGATTGTATATTTAGGATTGGTGATATGAGGGAAGAGGTAGTACATAGATCTGTTATATTGTGTATCTGGAATGAGTTGTGCTTTTTGTGTGGCAGGTTTTCCGGGAGCTGCTTGAGGTTTGGTCATCGAGTAGCATGGTAAAACACTCTCCTTACCCACAAATGCTGCATCTCGGTCGTTGTATCTTCATTTGCATAAGTCTTCTGAACAAAGAGGAAATGGAAGGCTGCAAACAAGGTGAGAGATATGACATGGGACCAGTTTTTGTGGAGAATTTTCTTTGACTTCCTATTTCTAACTCCATCTCTTGTTTCTCACTTATGCAGAGCTGCTGTATTCCCTGACCTCTGCCACTCGCTTCTACCTGGACAGTTCTCTTCCTCCAGTCAGGTGTTTAGGAATGGTTGTCGCAGAATGCTTAAGCCGACAAATTGACCCTGATGGTCCTAGCCTTTCCTTTCAGGTAGTTTCCATTGTTTGGCCACTGCATATGGGTTTGGAGCAGTCAAACCCTGCTGTTCTCATGCGATTTGTGACAGCCCATCTAATGTACACAAACTCTTTCATGCAGTACGAGGAGGATGATGACATCCGAGACCTGAAGTCACTGTTAACCCCTCCATGTGTTTGTCCGTCGGATCCTCCAGAGCAAAATAATTCTTCTGAGAGGTTTGTAGATGATGCATGCTTCAGAGACTGTGTGTGTATATGTGTCTTGTTAATAAGAGCTTCATAATGTTGTTATAGTACTACTGTCCCAGCCTCTAAGAAGGAAGGAAAACCCCAGTCCAAAAATGATACCGGGTCAGAATCCGAACTGGACAGGTGAGATTCTTTTTAATTGCCTCTTCTTTTGATTGCAGCTTTTTCTTGTTTTTTTTTTTTTTTAGTTCTAAAGACTAAAACACAAAAATGTAAGTCTGTATTTATTTAAAATGGATGTACAAAAGGTACAGTTTTACATTGCAGTTATATATTTATATATATATATATATATATATATATATAGTTATTATTGCATTATTTGGGTTCTGCAAAAATTACAGTGAAGTCAAATAATGAGCGGCATTGTGGAATGAAGTCAAGATGGTTGTTTCTTAATTTTTGAAACATCATCTTAAAAGTTCTATTACAGAGATGTTTGGCAGATGAGAACTATTTGAAACTGAGGAGTGCCTACTGGCTGTGTTTATTGGGATTTACTTTTCAAACTGTAGAAGAGTGTGGAATGGCAATAACATTGCCTGCACTGTTAATGGCATATTGGGTTATGCTGGCTTATATCATCCTTAAAAGGAGGAGTCAGAAGTTATGAACTCCGCAATGGTTCATATTGGGGCCATTTCTCCTGCTATGCTAGTACCTCAAATTTGCGTGCCCGCCACTAGCACCCCTACCCGCCCCAGTCAACAACTTTTTTTTTTTATAGTAGCACACCACCACCACACCGCTCAACAATTTTGCCACAGTGGGCCCCTTGCATCATATTTTTTTGAAGATCCCCATGATTGCCTTAACCTCCCTAGCTTTCTTGACAAGCCCAGCTTGTCAACAGTTTAAAAAAAAAAAACTCTGGGTGAGCTGGGCTTGTCTGAAGCCTGGGTAGTTGTGGCGATTACCTGTCTGGCCACAGTATTTCTGGGGTTGCGGCACCATCATGTCACGGTGATGCAAAAAGGGCGAGGGGCTGCGCCATAGACCTCCATGTTAATGGAGGGGAGTCGGTCTTCCAGCCCAGGTCGTGGACAGTAAGGGCAGAATGCTAGGGGAGACAAGAGATATGTTCATTGACTAGACAGCAGTTATTGTCAACTACTTTGCATCACCTGAATTTCTGCATTAACCAGTTTAAATGTTACCAACACTTTTTCCGAATATCTGTGACAGTGATGATGACCTGACTCCATATGACATGAGTGCAGACACTGAGCTAAAGAAGAACAAAACTCCAGCATATATCCGGGATTGCATGGAAGGTGAGATGAGAAACCAATCTGGTTTATCAGTAAACATAAATTTCATGTATAGAGAGCAGTCTGTTATGTTTGTCATTCTTTAACCAGAATAATTCTGGTCTTTAAATATCTTTTCTATCCCTGTAGTTCTGTTTTCAGAAGATGTGGAGAAGCTGGAGGTAACAATGTCATCACTGGCCACCCTGATCCGCTCAAACTCTGCTGCCACCAGAGAGGTACTAAATGAGGCTCCTAACAGATACAAGATATTAAAATATATTTGATTTCCTATCTTTGTAGGTTATTTTTCTTTTTATTTGTTCTGTATACCTATAATATAATGCCTGTATTAATTCAAATATTTGCTTTCTGTTGTCCTGTAATTGCACACATTGTTTTAATACTTCCTATTGTTAGTTCCATGTTTTATTTCTCCGATACCCCCTGTCTTTGCAAGACTTTCCCTCCAGTAAAAGGCTGTTTCCCTTATAAAATTGATAAGCTTTAGTACTGAGATGCTGAGAAACTTCAGAGGTTCCTGTGAAATAGCTAAAAATCTCGGAGTGGCAGCTGCTAAGCTCATTTCCTTCTGACCCTAGCGTCTATATTTTCTTCCTAGAGGCACTGCTAGGAAAATTGGGGAATAAATTAATTTCTGTCCGGTATCTATGTACTGATTTTTGACATAAACTGTACGTGGACATAGAAAAGGGACTGACCAATCACATCTAAGGATTCCATTCGCATAATACAGGACTTTACTGCTATAAGAATTGTCTTCTCTCATTTGAGCCTCTCTGGCTTAGATATTTAGTAATGCTACTTTTTGTATTCGGTACTGGAAGTTGTAATAATCCATTGAAAAACTAGCAGGGGGCTCTGTAATATGTGTCCATAGGTGTGCCTTACCCGAAAAAGTAACAAAGTTATAAACATTTACCCTTACTGGGGATTGCAAACAATACCCCATATACCAAAATAACCAGGTTTTTCATGCAGAAAAGTCTATCTAAGGCTATGTTCCCACTTACGTGATTAATCGCTGCCAAAAATCGTCTCCATTATAAAAAAAAAATCGCCTCCATAGAGAATGAATGAACACGATTTTTATTGCCTTTAGCCTTTCATGTCTATGGGTGCGATCGGAGGAAAATGTCTGCAGTCGGAACGCGGGGAGCCACGGTTTGATCGCAGCCCCAATCGCAACCGCGCGCGATCCTATCAATGGGGACAAGTCCATTGAAACTAGTGTAGGCGATTGAAAATTGCGAACATAGCCTAAAGGTCAATTAAATTGTCTTTATTGATACAAACAGACCGATCATATAAAAATCATCATTGTACAGATTTAAATTTTAGAAAGTAGATTATCATACAAAAATGTAGTTTTGTTAAAGGTATTTTCACAACAATATAATAGTAAATTCATGTATAAGCCATGCAGTGATATCCGTTATTAAATCTCAGTTTGTGTGTATAACAAGCCATACAGGGATGTCAATAGTATAGTTGAACATATATTATATATACAAAAAAACAGTAAAAAAAGTAGCATAAACAATGCAGCTTTCACCATTTAATCCGCTTCACAAATATTGATGAGCAGCATAGGCAATATTCCAATTCATGATATTTCTCAAATTATTCTCCAAATATTCCAAGTAAATTTGCAAATTCAAACTCCTTTCAATATAGTTTGGGATGATTGGTATTTGCAATACGATTTATTGCAATGTGTGTTGTCATGGCTACATCTAGTGGCAGAATGTGAAATTGCAGTGGAATCGCGTAAGACAACGCTCAGAAGTAATTCTTTGCAAATATTGTCACTTGTAGATGCGAATATTTTGTGTGCAATTCATGGTGCTTTCCCCAGAATCGTGAATATTTGAGATTGCGAAGATATATCACTATATTTGAGATCTTAGCAAATTTTCGAAAACACTATTCATGTCTGCGTTATAAAATTATAGCCATCCAGATGAAGTCTATTTTATAATCTTTCATTGTCTCACACAGGTCAGTACAGAACTTGCCAAAATTCTCTTACACCTCGATGAGCGGCCCGGGGTAGAGCATTTTACACAGCTGAGGTTTGCGGCAATGGTCGCCGTCACAGTTACAGATCCAATTCCGGTATGATTCTCTAACCTATCTTTGTATTTCTGTTATAGTGCAAACTTTAATCCCTTATTTCATGTATGAGTGTGGCTTATGTCTTTCTCTTTTAATAGGTGTCGCAGTATCTTACAGGGGAATTGTACTCCTTAAACTACAGCCTGCGACAGAGAATGGACATCTTGGATGTATGTATGCTTTTATCTATGAAGTTGGTGTGTTTACTTTGTGTTGTGTATTTTAATCCTAAATTTGCTACAAGGAATGGGTTTGCATCTTAATCTGTTGTACCGGGTGTAGACAACCCCTTTATATGTCATTTACATTGCTGATATCTGTAGTTAGTTTTTTAACTAAAAAAAAACATTTTAAGTGTTTTTTTTTTAAATAGCTTTTATTTATATAGCGCCAACGTATTACAATTTGCTGTACATTAAATTAGAGTAGTCTTGTAGAATTACACCGGTTACTCTTCTTTGTTTAAAATAGCTTGGTCTGATTTCAGCATTACATGTGGGACACGTGTTAGATGCAATCCTACCTTTATCTTGTGTAGCACTGATTATTTGTCAGTAGACGCATCAGCTCAAAGACATGTATGCCAGGTAATATGGGATTGTTTTTACTTGTAGTGCAGCATATCTTTCATGCCACACCAGTTGTAATCTGAAATATTTTTCCCGGAAGCCGCGCTTCCTCATCAGGGCGTTGATGTATTTGCTTTTACATAGTGTCCTCACATATGGTGCTATTTCCAATGTTCCCCCCCCCCCCCCCCCCGCCCCCCTCTCTAAGTAGCCCCAACATTTTCACTACCTGCATTATCTTCCTCTACTCTCCTTCCTTTTTTTTTTTTTTTCTCCCGGTGGCATTAGATAGAAATATACATAAAAGGAATATAGCATGGACAGGAATGTTCCTTGACTGGTGAGCACATACCCCCATGCCTTTGCACTTTGTATCATCAGATTTTCTTTTCTTGGCAGGTTTTGGCATCGGTTGCTCAAGAACTTTCAGATTTAAAAACCCAAGTAAAACCAGTAGGCTCTGAGGCAGAGAATGAAAATCGTCATCCTGTCAGTCAATCAGTAAAAACATATCAGGGTGAGACACCTGTTAACTGGAGAAAAGTGGTGGACGAGAGGATCGCAAGCAAGACTAGGCGGTTTGCTAAGGTATAAGCGTGTAATAATTTGGCTTTAAAGCCACTATGTACCCCACAGGAGCCCAATCCTTACATTTGTTTTGCTGTCAGCAGGGTCAGACAAAAGCCCCCGCAGATCCAACCCCAAACAGATTTCATGCTGTTGCTGGCTATTTCTTTTTCCCTCTTATCCAGAACTTTGACAGGTGAGTACAACCTATAGAACTTAGATTAGTGAGTTACTTTATTCTTAATATTGGTTATGGTATTATATTAGACTTGGATCATCCACAAGGTAATGTAGGCAAGTTTCAAAGGGCACATCTGGAACCTTCGTATTCCTTCAGTTATCCAGTATGAAAATGCAAGTGGTCAGAGCTGTGGTGCATTCCATCTCTGTAGCTCTATATTAATAATAGAAATTCTTATCATATGGATTATATTAAATGTTTCTTTTTGAGTCCATGTTACATCAGCATCTGCCTTTCTTTGATCAGGTTTTAGAAATTTCTTGTCAGGCAGATAAATAGTTAGGATTGTTGACATGCCCCCAAGTTACATTGTATCGTAGTAGAACTCCAGAATTAGGTTATACAGAGCAGATCACCACCCTCTGTCTCAATTTCACCATTATCCTTTTGGCTGCAGAGCACAGATCATTAGGGCGTGCAAACCCAGCAAATGGAAAAATATACTGTATCTGGATTGTGGAACTGGAGCTTAAAGTTAATATGTAATTATACTTTCCACCCCATCTTCTTTTACCTACATATTTGTAAGATCTACAAAACATTTTATTGCATTTGTTTGTGTGTTGGAGATTTTAAAGCAGACCTACTCCACAAGGGAGGGTGGTAGTTTGAATGGCCTGCTTGTGATAATCACATGACCAGAGTGCTAATAAGACCATTTATGCCAATGGGACTGTTTGTTTTTTATAAATTGTGCTAAGCAAGATTCAAGTAATCATTTATGAGGAAGTTTTTCCCACCTCTTATTTATTTATAATTTATTTAATTTATCTAAAGGCCTGTTGTCACCTTTAACCTTCTGGGCGAAGATCATCTCCTTCTCGGAAGATTGGTACACACGCTGGGCATATTGATGCACCTCGCACAGCATGCCACGGTAATACATTTGTGTTACACCTATAATGCAGATATATCCAGCAGCATGTACTTCACTAGCTATATGTGATAGAACCCTACGGAGATATATATATATATATATATATATAGCCTCATTGTTTGCGCAGAAAGAATAGAGCTGTCCCCTACAGTGCGTCAGCGCCAGATGGCAGAGGATATACATACTGTTTGCACCAATTACCTTGGCAAACGGAGAAATTATAAAAACATAACAGTGACTTTATCACTTATATATACATTATATAGTATTACGTATTGGTATTCACTCTTCATCTATCAAATAACTATTTATTATAGGTTGAACCCATGACAGATTGCTAAGCAAAATATCATTAGCCATCCTAGCCTACATACTTTAGGCAGAATCTGAAGACAGCCTTAGCCATCTGTGTTCGAGAGGAAGGTGGTGTATGGTTCTTCTCTGACTCCTCCTCATTTCATATAGTCACTTTTTTTTTTTTTTTTTTTTAAGGTGGTCTCTCAAATGGGGAAAGCCCTGCTGGAGTTTATTTGGGTGCTTCACTATCATTCTGACCCGTGAGTATGCCAGCTTTGTGGAAGTAAAAATTTGTAACTAATACAATCATTGAATGTCTGCAAATTGATGCATAAGTCTCATTAAAGACAGCAGTCACATAAGACAAGGGATCACCCCCTCTGGCACATTTCACTTGCAAAGAGCCTATTCGTAGAGATGGGATAACATTACATCACTAACATATATATATATATAGCAATACTAATTATCTGACATATGCCTATGG
>CM070039.1:68577926-68588923 GCA_036250615.1 Ptychadena robeensis
TCTGCTGTAGATGAACCTCCCTGTTCCTAATTGAGCCTCCGATTAGCTGTCTCCATCCACCAGCTGACATTGGGTCAAATGTAACCCCCAGTAATGTTTGAACCCCCAGATTTCATACCTCAGTAGTCAGATTTTACTCTTAGGCCTGCTTAACTCCGCATCCACTATTGAAACCGCGGGCTTCCGTCAATCCTCCACCAGCCTCTGGACCAGGTCTCTGACGGGCTGTGGAGCACATAGACTTTACCTGCTCGGCGAATGCTGTGTTCAGACATCTGCCAATGCAGAGGTTCAACGTACTCCACTATGTTCAGCCCTGCATCAGTGGAAAGGCTCAGTGCTGTGAGAACAGCAATAGGCTTAGTGGAGGGGGTCCCGATGGAAGTGGACCCCCCCCCCCCCCCCCCCCCCCCCCACTCCCTCAGTGCCCTATTGCCGTTGAGCATTGCAACAAAATCTGGGCTTTACATATGCCTACTCCCTGACTTTCACCCCCAGATGCTTAAACACCCTTTTTGGATTAGTAATTCATAATGTGACACCACTATCTGCAACCTTTCATCGCTATTAATGTTTCCCTGCGGTTATCCAAGTGACAGAAATGCGTTTACCAATAACAACTGAGAAAAATTGGCAATTTAAAAAACAAGACTACATCCAAGCAATATATGATAGGGGGTTTTTAGTAGGAAGAATTGTGCTCAGTTCAAAATAGGAGAAGTGAAATGCAGCAGAGTAGTGCTTTATGCTCATAGGGAAGCAATATCTGATAGCTGTATTTTAGCTGAAATGTAATGTACAAGTGTTGTAGCTAGAGGGGTGAAACTCGGGGTGTTAGTAGTAGTAGGTGAGCATTACTGACCCTAAAAGTTTTATCATTATACTATAAATGGTTTCCGTGCTATGAATGTGTAAAGTTACAGTAACACACATTACTTATTATTTTTTCGGCTTGGTTTCTACACCACAGCTGGAGAGGGGGAGAGGTTGTGTCCTGTCCTGCGTTTTGATTGGCTGGGGAGGAGGTATCTGCAGGAGGAGCTGCAGGAAGCACAGAACACAGAATCTGCTGCTGTCACACTCACATCGGGGAGGGGGAGGAGCAGGGGGGGCCGAGGGAGGATGCGAGTCTCTCCTTTCAGGCTCTAAGGAGGGGAGGAATGAGCCGGGGCCAAACTTGTGGATTGTAATAACTAACATATTTTTTGGACTATAAGACGCCCTTTCGGCCACCGGTGGTCACACCTTGGCTTCCCGCCACAGAGATTAGCCGGAGAGCTGAAGGAGCTGTCAGTTTAGAGATGCTGTATGGTGTCCAGCTCTCCCATCTGAACTGTGTAATTGCCTATGCCAGCAGAGCTCAGAGCCTTGCTGCCATAGACAATGAAGAGAGGTGAACTGGCATCTTTCCCTCTCTTCATCCGTGAAAACTGCAATCACTCTGTAGCTCCCACGGACACAGTAACAGCCGGAGAGGAGAGCAGAGACACTCTGCAGCTGTCTGCCCCCCTCCTCCCGATCAGTGTAGAGAATGACGTGTGCTGAGAGTGTACTGCTGCTAGTGACACCTACTGGCTGAATTGAATATTGCATTCATTGAATTCATTGCATTAACCCAATTGATGTGAAAATGTATTAAATCTTTTTTTTTCTGGTTTTCCTGCCCTAAAAACTGGGTGCGTCTTATGGTCCGCTGCGTCGTATAGTCCGAAAAATACGGTAAACGTCAATTGTAATGCGCTTAGCGGAGGGAGTCCTGACACATGTGGAACCCCCCCCCCTTACCCTGGAAAGATAAAAAAAATTACATTTAGAACATTTACATATATCATAAAATAACTACTTGAGATATAGAGACCCCCAGTCTCTGTAATCCTTAACCTCTGCATCTGCATTTCCCCCTCTCCACACAGCTGCCATCATTAATGACGCCGGCTGTGAGGGCTGGAAAGCCGATGCTCCTCCATTAACATGGAGGTCCATGGCGCCGCTCACCCCCGCCCCCTTCCGCGTCACTGTGACGCCGAACAACCCTGGAAATGCTGCGTAGCTTTCCGGGGATATGCGGCTTTCATGTGAGCCCAGCTCATCCCGACTTTGATCTTCACACAAACTCTGGACTGAGCCTATATATGTGAGAAGTTCTGGCTTGGGATAAAAATGTAGACATTAGACCCTCACGTGCATTTCAGTTAGTTTTATACAATCATCCAGAATAAAGTTAAACTACAGTACTTAAACTCCTGAGCGTTGTGCACATGGCACACTTTTTATAGCTCACTTGGAGATTCCCTGCACGATTCCAGCATCATTGGTGACGCTGGAATCGTGCTGGTAAAAAGTAACGCCTCTCCATTGACATGGTGGTCTATGACGCCACCTATCCTCGCCCCTTTCATGGCACTGGTGACGCGATTGGGTCTCAGAAGAATCTCAGGGGGGATCCGGCGGACAGGTAAGTTCCAGGTTGAGTTTCATCGATCATGAGATATCTCGGGAAGAATGCTCAGGAGGTTCATGTTCCACCATTGTTCTGGTATTCTGTGGCCAAAAGAAAATTGATAAATCCCACTTCTAGATCTTTACTCTTCGCCCCCCCCCCCCCTCATCAATCACGGAGGCTCAGGTACACAGTGGGCCCTTGACTTAGGAACTTAATTCCTTCCAATGGGTTGGTTGTAAATCATTTTTCCTATTGAAAATAATGGAAATGACAGTAATCAGACCCCTCAGATTTCATTATAAAAAAGGATGTCAAATATGTGTAACATACAATAAACACCAATAATATTCCTACTTTTATAGCAATTAAAGTTATAACATGTTCCTAGCCTACCAGAAACAACTATTGAAGACTACTCCAGACTATTCAAGCTGACATCTCTTTTTTCTGCTAGATTGTAATTGTCCTCTTATCTCTCTTCTTTTTTTTTTTATCTATCCTATCTTTTTTGGGACCATTGTGCAAGGTCCTTGCTTACACCCCATGTATGGTCATAAATAGAGACTGACTTCTAGGCAAGTTTCTGGACATCTCTGGGATCAATGGGAGCAACCCCAGAGGCAATAGGGTTTGTATTGTCTGTTAAAGTGTCATTAACGCTCTCTGCCACAGGAGGGCGCCTGGAAACCATAAACAAATGCTGGATTCTGGAAGAAAATCTTGTTGTAAATTAAAACTTTGCTTGTATATCAAAAATGATGATTATATCTCGAGGGTCCATAGGTGGGTATGCATACATATGAGCCTCGGCGTGTGCGAGCACACATAACAAAAACTTCTGGCATCCAGTGCAAATAAAAAGTGAAAGTGCACAGTAGTGAACGCACAACACTCCAAACCGCACGGGTGCAATGTAGCGTCCTGACCCTAATGGGGCTAAGGACCTTTCCCCTGACTGGGAGGACAGCCAAAGCCATCCAGACCTCGGATGTCCCGTTCCCCAGCTGACCTTGACCAGAGCCAGGTTCCGGGTACTAAGGGCCGAGTGGGCACCCCTCCGAAGAGGGTCCTGAACTTGGAGAGACTGCCAGGCCGGAGCCGTCTCTCCCCACTCCCCAGATTCACCTCCCTGGTGTTACCCACAAAGCCAGTACGGGCGCAGTTTGATCATGGATCGGGCGTAATCGCTGTTTCTCCGCGAACCTCCAGTGGGACATTGGTGCCATCCGTGACGGCAAAGGGGGCGGTGCCATAGACCTCCATGTTAATAGAGGGGGTGTGGCTTTTCCCCACACACATCACCGGCGTTGTGTAGTGAGGCGGGGAATCGCGGCGGAGTACAGTGTACGCTGCCGCCACTGCCTGGACAACGTTACCTATTTTCAGGGAACTACATACAGAACCCTAATGGTCCTTCCCTCCTCCTATGACTCGTCTCTGGAAATGAAAACACAGGAAACTAAATTGTATTATATCAGGGAAACTGGAAAGGAATATTGTAACGACATATTCAGGGCTCTTTCACACTAGCGTTAACGCAAGGTGCACAGGTTTCCGTAGGACAGTGAACGCCCGCTGCACGCAGAGACAACCACACGAAGTGATTGCTTCTCAGAGGGGGGCGTAACCGAGAAGCTTTCCTCTGAGCCACAGGGGGCGGGGCCCGGGATACAGCACGCGTAGACACTGGCGTCTGAGGAAAAGAAAGGGGGCGTGGTTGGGAAGTCATCGCCAAAGATTGGACATTGGTTCAGGAAGGGGTGGGTGTTTTTGTGTGACGGAGGTCCTGTTTTTCTGCGCATGCGCGGTGTGTAGGAGCTGTGAGGGGGAGAGTGGACGCGGTAAAGCTTTGACTGCTGAGAGGAGAGGGCTTGTTCTGGGAGAAGCGGCGGCCTGAGGAGAGGGATAAGTGAGGAGAGGAGGCCGCAGAGACCCCGGGCTGGAGTAACCGCAATCCCTCTGAGTGTCTGGCCTTCCACCTGGACCTGTAGCGGTGAGTTCCGCCTCTTTCCCCTCTCTATATCCGGCTAGCTTACTCGATACTCTGGGGCTGGTGTGTGTGCATTGTAGGGAAGGTGGAGCACTTCCCCCTCCAGCAGCTCCGGGGGTCTGTCAGTGGCGCATGAACAGTGCACGGCGCTCTACTAGGGGTCCCATGGCTCTTCTGTCCCTTAGAGGAAGCTCCCCACACACTTCAATCTGGTTGTACGATCTACCTCAGGTGACCGATCTGAAGCCGATTGTAGGATCACATTGTACAGTGGTATGTGCCTCACCTTCCTGCTCTGCCCATCCTACAGGAGATGTATACAGAGGCTGCCTGTGCAATGTCTGACCCTCTCCGAGCATTCCCTATGGTGGGGAGTTCTAAGGCCTGGCATTGTCAGTGGGCATGTGAACGCGCTCCGGCTGTCATCTCCATCCTTCATCTTCCTCGTTGAGTGTCTGGGCTGTCAGAGCTCACAGTGCATGTCTGACACATAGGTACACTTGTCCATAGTGAAGACGCGGATGGGGTGTTCTGACCATCGGCGCTATCCTATAGTACATCTCCACAGGATCTTCACCCCTGAACCCCTCACCCAGACATCCTGACCCACAGGACCCCTCACCTCAACTCTGAACCCCTCACCCAGACATCCTGACCCACAGAATTCCTCACCTGAACCCGCACCCAGACATCCTACCCACAGAATTCCGCACCTGAACCCCTCACCAAGACATTCCTAACCCACAGAGTCCCTCACCTGAACCCCTCACCAGACATCCTAACCCACAGAGTCCCTCACCTGAACCCCTCACCCAGACAATCCTAACCCACAGAGTCCCTCGCCTTAATCCTGAACCCTTCACCCAAATATCCTAACCCACAGAGCCTCACCTCCTCAACCCGACCCCCTGACCCAGACATCTAACCCACATAATCCCTCACCTGAACCCCTCACCCAACATTCCTAACCCACAGAATTCTCACCTGAACCCTGAACCCAGACATCCAACCCACAGAGTCCTACCTGAACCCCTCCACCCCAAACATCCTAACCACAGAATTCCTCACCGAACCCTTCACCAGAACATACGACCACAGAAATCCCTACCTGAACCCCTCATCCAGACTTCCACCCCACAGAATCCCTCCTTAACCTGAACCCTCACCCAGACATCCTAACCCCAAAGAATTTCTCACCTGAACCCTCACCCAGACATCCTAACCCACAGAGTCCCC
This sequence comes from Ptychadena robeensis, assembly GCA_036250615.1. Taxonomy (NCBI): domain Eukaryota; kingdom Metazoa; phylum Chordata; class Amphibia; order Anura; family Ptychadenidae; genus Ptychadena; species Ptychadena robeensis. The sequence goes on from CM070039.1 coordinate 68,583,596, forward strand.
ACCTTGAACCCTCACCCAGGACATTAACCCACAGAATCCCTCACCTGAACCCTGACCCTCACCCAAATATCCTAATCCACAGAATCCCTCGCCTTAATCCTGAACCCTTCACCCCAAAATCCTAACCCACAATCCCTCACCTCAACCCCTCACCCAAACATTCCTAACCCACATAATCCCTCACCTTAACCCTGAACCCTCACCAAAACATCCCCAACATAATCCCTCACTCAATCCCTCACCCAAAACATCCAACCCACATAATTCCCTCAACTTAACCCTGAACCCCTCACCCAAAACATCCTAACCCACCAGAGTCCCTCACCTTAACCCTGAACCCTCAACCAGACATCCTAACCCACAGAGTCCCTCACCTTAATCCTGAACCCTTCACCCAGACATGCTAAACCCAACAGATCCCTCACGAACCCCTCACCCAAACATCCTAACCCACATAATCCTCACCTAAACCTGAACCTTCACCCAGACATCCATAACCCACATAATCCCTCACACTTAACACTGAAACCTTCACCCAGACATCCGAACCCACAGAATCCCTACCTGAAAAACCCTCACCCAAACATCCTAACCCACAGAATCCTCACCTAACCATGAACCTCTCACCCAAATATCCTAACCCACATAATCCCTCACTAACCTAACCCTCACCCAGACATCCTAACCCATAGAATTCCTCACCTAACCCCGAACCCTTCACCCAGAGATCCTAACCCACATAATCCCTCACCTGAACCCTCACCCAGACATCCTAACCCACAGAAATCCCTCACTAAACCTGAAACCCTCACCCAGACATTCCTAAACCCAAGAATTCCTCACCTTAACCCCGAACCCTTCACCAGATATCCTAACCCAAAATCCCTCACCTGAACCCTCACCCAGACATCCTAACCCACCGAATCCCTCACCTTAACCCTGAAACCCTCACCCAAACATCCTAACCCACAGAATTCCTCACCTGAACCCCTCACCAAATATCTAACCATTCCTCACCTTAACCCTGAACCCTTCACCCAGACATCCTAACCCATAGAATTCCTCACCTTAACCCTGAACCCCTCACCCAGACATCCTAACCCACAGAATCCCTCACCTCAACCCTGAACCCTTCACCCAGACATCCTAACCCACATAATCCCTCACCTGAACCCCTCACCCCTGAAGTTCTAGGTCTCCTGATGAAGTGATCTGGTAACGCGCCAAGCTGAAAGATCAAGTGATGTAGGTATAACAACCTAACTTACATCACAAGTGGATTGTAACCCATTTGTAGTTTTATTTGCTTGTAGTTACTTTCCCTGAAATATTCTGCGTACAATACCTTATTCTATGTTACTTCATCAGTAGGTCCCTGTGCTTCTATGTGCAACACACCTGTTAATGGTGGATGGGAGGGGTGCAGGGTGCTGTACGTGGCTTTCCAAAAGCAACAACACTTGTAATGCCCACCACCTGATGCTGAACCTTTATAGAAAGAATAGAAAGAGGCAACAGGAAGATGATGCTTCATGTACCCTCCAGGTGGATCTATCCTTCTTTCTCCAGTTTCTAATGCACACTGTGAGACGCTCAGACAATGCCATTTTAGTATGGGGCACAAATGTGTGCAATACAGCAGATAAGACTGGAGTTCCAAGGTTTGTACTGCATAAGATGAAATACTCAGTTCCATTTTCCCATTTGTTCCACTTAAAGTGTAATTAAGTTGAACATTTGAAAATGGAATCCTTTTTTTGGACAGAAAAATTGATAACACATTTGATTAAAATTAAACATATCTTGGTAAATTTCCTGGCGGTATGCGTTATGCCCCATTTTCAACAATGCGGTATGGGCAATCAAAGCAGAGTACATAGTACTGTGGGGCAGGAAACTGACACGGCCAATTGCGCCGTTCCCCCCTTAAACTCGGGGCAACAGGACAAGTAAATTAAAGAGCAACACTCATGCAATCAATCTGTACCCAATCATGGAGGCCACTGTCATACATGCATTGGTAGATCTAGGACATTTTACAAAGATTGAAATGTGTGCAATGAGATTTAAGCGAGGCACACACGGTTAAATTTCTTTCATTCAATAAACTTAAATGTTTGCATTAAGTTAATTGTTTGACAGTAGATTCCTTTTTTTTTAATGAAAATCAAAGTGGATCCAAAAATTTTATTAAAATGGGGTATAAAATCAATTGAGCAATCATCAGACATGTTGGTAACTGGCGAGTATTCTTGGTATATAAATCAGTTTTTATCCAATCGTACTATGGAGCATGTGCCCAGGGCTAAGGAAAGGAATAGATCTGTTTGGAATCGATCACATTATGTGGTGATAAAGACAGTCCGAACATAATAGAAACATATTACATACAATTGTTTTTAAGACGATCGAACGGAAAATTTAACCTTGTATGCCCAGCTTTAGTGTGCTGAATCTGCTGCGGGCAAGGGGGTCGCTCTTGGTGACTTTCATATGTCTCTGTGCCAGATAATTCATAAAATGGAAAATGCGCTAACAAAGCCCTAGCGTCTGTTACGCTTATATATGATGTGAACCTGGACAGTTGAATGTAGAAAAGATGTCCTGTACACAACAATGAAGGCATGACCAGGTAGAGAAATACACGGGCCCATTCCGATCATGGATCGTTGGGCAAATCGATACTTTGAAAGGGGAACCTGGACCCCTTCCAGAGTAATGGCGATTGAACAGGTATTTACTAACATTTTGGTTCCCTGTTCAATTGACATTTCTTCAAGTGGGATTGATCAATTCACCTTCAGGCTTTGTTTCCATTGAAGCGTTCCCGTGCGGTTGCAACCGCGCGGCTGAACACATGCCTAAAGTTTTTGCGATGCGATTTTTATTTTTTTTGTATTGCAGATGTGGATGCGGTTGGGGCGTGGATGCGTTTCAAAACGCTGCAGCTAGCGTTCAGAAACGCGCCCTAAACCGCATCCGCACCCGAACTCGCACAACCGCACTATATTGAAGTTTCCAATGGATGCGGTTGTGTGCGGGGGCGGCCGCGTGGCTGCAACAGCACGGGAACGCTACAATGGAAACAAGCCCTGAAGAAAGGGTGGCTGCATTCAATTCCAGAATAATTGATTGGTGAGGGCCTTTATTCCCCCATACACATGCAACGAGCGGTGGCCGATTTTTCCGCTGACCGATATGTGTGATCTGTCGCCCCAAAGCTCGGTCGGCCAGAGAATGGACATGTCCGTAAATCTCTGGCCGATGCTGTTAGTTTCAATGGGGACCGGTGTCCCTGTCCAAACTAATGGCTGGCACACAAAGGGTGCCCGCCGATGCTGTGAGTGATGGAGAGCAGCATGATGACGTCATTGCTCTGCACAGCTCATCTGTGAGCCCCAACTTGTTACGTGTGTGGGGGCCTTAGGTTATACACAGCCCAATTCCAGCTGATACTACACTGCAGTGTGTAACCATTGTATGATGAGGCGATTGTGTGCAAAGCATCTTTGTCACCTCAGTGCACAGGTGATCTGTTCTTGAATCTGCATTCTATGGAACAATAATACATGACTGTGTTGTACTGACTCATGCTGTAGGTACTTTTACAATAGAAATGTTGTCCTGTTGTGAATTCGGGGGATCACTTGACACAGAACAGTCCAGGTTTAGTTTTTTTACTTTCTTTTGTATATGCTCAGAAAACCTACATGGTTTGTAGCATCGATGGTGCCCCATGGGCCTCAGCAGAACTGTTTTCAGTGCTGAGGGTGCGTTACACTGGGACAATATGCCCCTTTCAATCTATCTGCATGTCATGTTTTTCAGTTATGTTTTGCCCCTTCAAACTCGAATGTCACACATCACGGTTGCCTTAACATAAGGTCCACAGGTTTCTATAGGAAACCTGTTGCACCTCTCATGCTGTGTTGCGTTATTACTTAACACACTAAAAGTGGTATGAAACAAAGTTGTTACTGAACCTTTTATAAAGTGCAGCGGTGCCCATGACAAAGTTGTCCTGTGATGTTAGTTTTTCTCCAATCACATTGATGAAGCTTTGCTGGGTACACACTGTATGCTCACGGATGGGCAGGTCTGGGTGTGTGAAGTGTGACATGGTAATTAGCGATATCCTCTTCTGGATCCCTTCACTCCATGACAGTAGTATTTTAGCAGTGCCAGCCCCAGGACTTGTCATGACAGATGACCTCAAGAGACCCTGTCATTCGGTAAGAACATGACACATGCCTGTACTGCAGCCTCTTCCTTGACTATGGGTGCATAATGCCCACTCCTTCATAATATGGGAGACCATGTGAACTTGTGGCCTATCACTGAGCTTCCACATGTCGTGATGGAGGGGTTTACGACACCTTTCCCTTAAAGCTTCACCTCCAGGTGTCTTTCAGATATGTATAAAAGATAAGCAGAGCTGTAATGTGTAAAGAGGATCATGATGACACCGTTATTTCCCCAATGGGCCTAGTGGCCATTGGGTTGCTTGTTTATTTATTAGGGGTGCTTGTTTTTCCAGATTTGTTAAGCCGAGGTAGTGTGAGATATGCAGTATGAAGTGCCATGGAGGGTTTGCATGCAATGTATCTTTATATAACCTCCTTCCCTAATGGTGACATAGGAAGTTCCACCTGTACTGCTATAACGGAAAAGCAAAAGCCCGGGGAAGGTGACGTGGTTGGCTTTGCATGTTTTTACATGTTTGTTTTCCGACACCGTCTCTGTGAGATGAAACGATTCTGTAGGTGTGTTTGAAGGAATGTGTACACATTGTGGTTTGTTCTTGTTTTGGTGTTCCCTTCTTTGCCTGTTCTAAATCACACACCCATACAATGATAATGATATGCAAATGTTTGTATCATAAAGGTGGAAAGAACAAAGTACTTAAGCAGTACAAGTCATCCCCAACCAAATCTGGAATACTGTTATTAGTTGGATGCAGCAGGTTGAATAACTTGCTAACGTATCTGGTCAATGCCTGCGCTGGTGGGTTAAATAAGCCGGATTTTCCAGTTCTGCCAAATGTCAGTGAAAGTATGGAGTCTCTCGGGACTTTGTAATAGTTTAGTAGACGCGCTTTTTGGGCTTAAGAGTGGGTAGGAACACACATGAGTAATGGTGGTTTCAACATAGGAGGTATTTAGTGTGTATAAGCAAAAATAAGACATTGGAACATAAGGATGGTCAGGTGGGTGGCTGTTGTTTAAGACAAGTGGGGTTAATCCTTCTCTTTGGGAAACTTTAAGCTATGTCATTTCCTAGTCATCTGTAGGAATTGATCACAAGTACCCTATGGGCTTGTTTTCACTA
>CM070039.1:68595537-68615261 GCA_036250615.1 Ptychadena robeensis
TAATGGTAATTTTCTATTTTTACAACCTATGTAACTATTCCTTGTTTCATGCAATTATATAATTCTTCAAGGAATCAAAACTTCAGTCACATTTCAATTAGTTGCAGAGATGTTGTAGTTTAAATGACTAACTTTGCGTATATACTTATCACATACCTCATCCTAAAATCTGAAATTCCTCTCCGCCCTTGTGTTTTTGTAAAATTGCTTGGAACTCCCTATGGGCCTTGAGTAAAAAAAAAGATTTTCCATGAGACTGTGCTTTCATTGGCCGGCGTGGATTACACCCAGTGTTGAGCTAGTGACAGCGAGAGATGGCTGTAATGTTTTTATCAAATCCCTTTAACTCCACAAGAACATGTTTTGTTAATTACTGTGATGTGAAATAATAGGGAGTAGACGGTTCCCTCGCTGGATTAATTCTTGTAGGTTGCATACAACATAAATCGGGATTGCGTCAGGTTATCATGTAATCGCTGTGTTAGCCTATTGTTAGTCACTCAGGTATTGCCTTGTGCGGTATTATGAATGTGGAAACGACCCAGAGTTACAACCGGCTGCACATATCCTTTTCTGTAAAAGTTATATTTCCTGCTATTGCAGTTCTAGAACCATCTACTCATGCCTGTCCATAGAAGTAACATCATTTTATTTAGAGGTACGCTTTGCGTTACATAAATGTAGGCTGCCGTCTTTGCAATTCTACAACGATACTGCACTTGTCAACAGGACTTTTGGGCTTGTTTACATTGCATGTGATCCATATTTCTACAATACAAAGTGAAGGGTAATGGCTCCCCTAATGCATTTCAATACACAGTAATACAGTACAATGAGTTCCTGTTCCTGTAGATGCAATGAATGGGGCCTGAATGTTTGGCACCCTTTTCTCAGGAACCATTTATGTCTACCTAGCCCTGTGGCAGTACCAACACCAGTGTTCAGTAGCTATTAATGTGTATAAAATAATTTCCAACATCCGAAGCTTAGAAGGTTTCACACCTGACATGAAGAGTCCCCTAGACGCTTATTGGGCGTCTGGCAGATATGGATAACATGGGGGGGGTTCCTGAATGCCCCCCAGCGGCTGCACACTGTGTGGAAATCGCCTCTGTGAATGCTCCCTAATGCACACCATTCACGTATAGATTTTTGCACAATCGCCAATAGATTTGATCAGGATGTTCGATATTTTCATCTAATATTGATTGTACACTCTCACTCTCTCTCTTTCGTTCGAATGAAATGAAATTTAGTTTGGATATGCTCGAACAAAATATTGTTTGATTTTTTTTTTTTTGTGACAGGAAAAAGCTTCATGTATCAGAACGAACAAAAAATATTGAATGGAATTATTTGACATGTTTTATTTACATGCAATGGTTACCAATTCGATAAAAATTTACCAGCATGTCCGATAACGTCAGATCGATTTTGTTCGAGATCAATAACTTTTTATCGAACGAACACGTTTTTCTGTACTCTATTTTCCTTCGATCTTTCGTTCCCACTCGATTGAACTGTACTAGAGAAGGTGGGGTGGGTTGGCCTGTGCATTTTAAGAAGAAGAAAGAAATAAAAAGGTAACTGGGGGGTAATGATGTTTTTGCACCAGCAAAGGTGACAACAAGAAAAATGTTGGCATTAAAAAGGGACATTGGCTGGTGACGAGCCTTTGTAGTATAATTGTATTTGTTTATAGGGGTGGCTGGTTCCTGGCTTCATCTTTGATGCTGCAGCAGAGGTTTCATCAGCCCAGAGTATCATCTTTCCCCGAGTTGGAGTATTGTGTTACAGCTCACAGGGGGTCCGCAGTGAAAGCCATTTGCTAGATTGGAAATACCGGCTCAGCCCCTAATGGCTTTGAGGAAATGGATGAGAGAGCTGTGGATGCATTATTCCATCTTATTACAGGGATGTTCTTGTATGGGAAATGCATCTTCCAGGCTGTTAAAGTATATTTTCTACATTGTTAGAGTATTGATCTAAACAGAACTAGAAGGGGATGATGTATTGACACATTCACAACCACAGTGCTGGTCTGTGGTTAGAATGAGCGCTTGGAAGATTTAGCAAGACACTAACTGTATTTTTTCCAGCTCCCTATTTATTGAATACATTGGAGTTTCCATTGGAGTGATCAGTGACTAACACCAATCTCTGATGGTTTTGTGATGACTGTATAGAGCAGAGGTTGTGACAGCCATGGAACCCGAAAGTGTAATTTCAGACCCATTTTAAGCCCCCCATACTCAAGATCGATCCATACAATCTCCATTAGATCTACCAACAACTATGTAGTGCCGGGTCCTCCCTGATGTAAAACATAGTGATTGGAAGGATTAGAAAGGGCCTCATATTACATGGTTTTGATAAAACAAAATTTGATTGTACAGAAATTGTATGGAAAGATTGTAAGGTGTATGGGGGGCCTTTAGATTAGTTTTCAACAACATTGAGGGTGGTGTGTGTCCTCAGGGGTACAGGCAACAGTGATGGCAAGAAAAGGGATGTGATGCTTTTAAATCTTGAATGTAAATTGAACCATTTTAACTCTGTAAGAACACCTTAACCTTCTGTTTGATGGGACAAGTGGCTAAAAAGTAGAATAAAGGTGACCATACACGGGCCGATTTCTCAATCCTGAACAATCGACTGCCTTGTGCATTTACGGTGATCGGTAATCAAAATGCTGCATCCTTTCTTCGATCAATCGGTCCCACGCGAAGAAAGCTTAATCCAACAGGGAACCAACATGTTGGTAAATCCATGTTCGATTGCCCTTTCTTTGGTCAGGGACCAGGGTGGTGCGCATCAATTTGCTGTTCAAATGGCGAACATTGAGTGCAGCGTGGTGACGTCATCATTGATCGAGTGGGTGTCGACCCGTGTATGGGCACCCTACGTAAACAACTTTATTTATTTATCAAGACTATACTCCACAGTGACCTTTTCAATAAGCACTTCTCTAATAAAACGGAGTGTGTAGTCAAGCACTTCTTTACATGGAGGATAGTATAGTAATTACATACATATTGGTAATGGCCAACGTATTTTGGGGGTCCTGTCTTTAAATCAAACTGTCTGTTTGCGCTGCATGCGCAAAGCACATGTTTGCTTTAATTAAAAACAAAAGTTGCCGCATTCTTTCAGGTACAATTCGTTTCGAATTTGAGATTCTTTTGTGAACTTTCCTTGAGAGATTCTTCTGACCTATTTCTAAAGGCCCCCATACACCTTAATATCTTTTCATACAATTTCTGTCCAATCAAATTTAGTTTTACCAAAACCATGTAATATGAGGAGCTTTCTAATCCTTCCAATCACTATGTATTCTATCAGAGAGGCCACTGTACTACACAGTTGTTGGTAGATCTAATGGAAATTGTATGGATTGATCTTAAGGTGCATGGGGGGCTTAAGCTGCATTTACATTGCAATTGACTTGACCGTTCACATAGGCTGGCCATACAAGGGTCAAAACCTGTTCAATCGATTTAACCCTTTGTTCATTGATTGAACTGAGAACCGATGTGCAGCACTTCTGAGCAGTCGCCCTGTTCGATACTTTAAATGTGGACCCTTTGTCCCCATCCAAAGTAATGACAATTGTTGGCAACATGTAGGCTCCTCGAGATGTAAAACAAAGGCTGGATACAATCTATTCAAGCACAAGTGATCTCCGTGAGCATGCACAACAATCGATTGTGCTGGAATGTATGGCCTGCCTTACACACACGTGCTGTTCACATCCACACACGATTATTTGAGAAATCTAAAACAACTGTAAAACAAAAAGGCAATTGCCGAATAACATTTTGTCTTCAACTATCATAGTTTAAAATGTGTCTGAGATACTGAGAGTGATGATATTCCGTTTCTGAGCACAGATTGTATCCCTGTAATGTGCTGATATCCTGAGATCGGATAGCGCGTGCTGTGTGGGCCGCGTCTGATCGATCTGTGTTGTGGATCTTCGTGTCACCTCTCCACAGCGCTCTGAAACTGTTTGTACTCTTTAAATAATTGATGATGACTATAATGTAAGGAAGCCAGCCGTGCTTGTACAACGGAAAACAGGAAAGCTCGCCATTTATTAATAGCAGGAAAGTGTTTGTCTTTCAAGAGCCCTTCATCAAGTTTTCACCCGTCGATAATGTAAATAGAATGAAATCCGCTTGGTAATCCTGGCGATAAGCTGGAGGCAGAATGATTAGATAGGATGACAGTACTCTCCTGCGCGTACAAGAATCAGAAGGAATAGGGCTGATTATAACACTTGGGAGGAGGCACCGCTATTGGCTGTTTACCTCCACAAAAAGGTAAGGGTCTACTCTTAAATCAATCTTCTATGAGTAAAATATTAAATTGAACACATTTGTCTCGCCTCAATTTTTTATACCGTTGTGCAGAGCAGTAAAATTTTCCAAGGAGTCTTAAGGTGGGCATACACGGGTCAATTTTTCAATCCCGAACAATTTATCGCTGTGTGCGTTCATGGTGGTCCATTGTTCTGGAATCGGACATGGCCTATATTTTTTTTTCGAGCGGGATCAATCTAGCTAGATGAAAGCTAGATTGCTCCAGGAACCAACATGTTTGTAAATCCCTTATACATTATTTTGGATGGAGACCATGGTCCCCATTCAAAGTATTGAACGGGAATCAATTGCGTGTTCATTGATTCGGTGTTCATTTGTCGAGCGCAGCGTGGTGACGTCATTATGCTGTGCTTTGGCATTCATCGATCGAGCGGGTATCGACCCGTGTATGGGCAACCTGAAGGTGGTTATACACCGATCAACGTACACTCGGTTGATTTTAAATCAGTCTACCATCAATCATTTCACCTCAAAGTGTGATTAATTCCAAACTGATAAATTCCTTTTCCGAGGCCCGAGTGCATGCTCCATCTAGTTAATCAGATAGTAACATTGAGTTGTGTATGACTACTATATTCTCTCAATCTGCCAGTCTGTTTAGAGAGGCCCAACTTCCAGTATGATTTAGGGAATGATGTGTGTTCTGTGTGTAAGCAGAGGGTCTCTCTGCAGAGGTCCGGCCCACCTTCCACAGGAAGCATGAGATTCTCTGATCCCAGAGCTGTGGGTAAGTTCCGGAAGTTGGACCTCTGCTGAGAGTCCTGTCTTCATACAGGAGAAGGGCCCCAGCAATGGGCAGTGGACACCTTTTTCTTCTATTTAGGAATAAAGCTATTGGATGTTTGCATGTTCTGTTTGTTATTTATGTAAAAGCCAAACAGAACATAAAAACTATGAACTTTCTTTGCTTATTAAAACTTTTTGTTGTTATAGAACTATAGGTAGAAGCATATGTGTGTGTCATTCTAGAATTCCAGCGAGCTGTCTACTTCCTGTGCTCGATGTTAATGAGGAGACGTGATCTTTGTTCTGTAGTCTGAGCATACTTCCTGTCCTGGGGGGACAATGCTGCTTTTCCATGGGCACATTGCAGTGATCCGTAAGGTGCAAATAGAAAAGAGACCATGACAAAACATATTTCAGTCTCAATCTTTAAGGCGTGATTGGCTCTAGTATAATACATTTAGTTCTTTTCTGTAAAACCTATGAAATGGTTATGCGGATGCTGAGTATGGAGGGATGCATTTCTCTGATAAGCAGTCTGTTAGCCTTCATAGTGTGTTGTATATCATCTCTCCCTAAACACGAACTATGGACTATTGACAAAATAAAAAAACTAGGACTGTAATAATAAAGCTAGTTATATATGCAATAACTTTTTTTGGTTTGTAATGGGATACAAATCGATCAATTTATATTAATTTTTTTTTTATTGTTCACATTGAAAAATCTACCCTGTATGGTCAGTTTCAGGTAATCTTCACAATGATGGTGATAGATTGCAGGTTTCTATCAGGTTATCTTTCCCAGTAAAGTAGTTCTGTGTGCTGCGTAGTAACCTCCCATTCTCGTATGCAGCCCCTGATATTGTTGTGGTCTCCTGGCAGGTTTAGCTGGGACCTCTGTAATGAGAATGAGATTGAAAAACGCTGCATTGATGCATGCAGTATGTTTTTGTCTAGAAAAATCTAAAATGTTTTTCTCTACAAAAATGCAAGTGTTTTTCACATAACACATCTGCGCTTTTAAACAAAGAAATTAAAAATGCATCAAAAAAGCACACAGCAGGGCGTTAGAACGCCCTGCTGTGTGCTTTTTTGATGCATTTTTAATTTCTTTGTTTAAAAGCGCAGATGTGTTATGTGAAAAACACTTGCATTTTTGTATATGCGTAAACACATACCTTTAAAAAAAAAAAAAAAATGCATGTAGTATAAAAGGGCCCGTAATGTATTGTAGTGCATGGACTGCAGTATTTACATTTACCAGCTGGTGGCACTACTATCCAACTAAAAGTTTTATTTTATCCCATTGTAAACTTTTATCCGTTGTAACTTGTTTGGTTGTATACATCCAAACATATAGATGACAGATGTTGATCTGCCTGAAGTTGTTTTTGTGTGTAGCCCTAATGCTTTTATTTTTTTCTTTCAGGTATTGACTACAAAACCACAACTATCCTGTTAGATGGCCGACGGGTCAAGCTGGAGCTTTGGTAAGGCAGTAAAATGGGAAAGATATAGACTGAGTTGGAACTTGTGATATGATTTGGCCATGCAAAGCTGGATTTATTTCTAACATGAAGAAGCAGAATGGCAGCTGGGTGCTAGTGGGTGCATCTTGCTAAGTCCTAAAAAAGATTGTAGGAAACATAAGTCTATTATGAAGAAAGCTCAGAAAGTACAGAGGCATTCTTGAAATGGCAGTAAATTATCTAGGCACCCAAGGTTAACCTAGGCCATTTTAAATTAGAACACAACAGATTATTTTTCGTTGTAAAGCTTTTTTCCCCCAATCTAATTGCAATGTAAATTTTCCTGGTTTAGGTAATCACATTAGGTTTTTTTGGTTTTCCTCTGGCCTGCAATTGTTTTAAGAGTTAACAGTAAATCATACAGTAGTTGTGTCTTAAAAGAAATGTCAGAGCAACACATGTAATGTATGTAATTGTTCCTTCCCTCTGACCTGCTCTTCTTGCCTTACAGGGATACCTCTGGTCAGGGCAGGTTTTGCACCATCTTTCGCTCTTATTCTAGAGGCGCTCAGGTGAGAAGCTATTATGGATCTATTGGAGTAATTTATTCCAGTACTAACTTATGTTTTTTATAAGTTTTAGCAAATTTTCCATCCCCTTCAGTAATAAAGTAAAAAACAGTTTAACATAGGCTGGGTCTACACAAAAACCACGTGTTTTGACTGCTATTGGGTCTTAGATAGGGCTATTCCTTTTCATGAGCAATCCGTGCCCCTGAACACATCAGGTGCCTTTTTGCTCACGTTATCTGTGTCTACCCAACACCAAGCATTGTGGATGTGTTGTGTCTGACACGGGTAATGTGCTGGTATGACTTTTGCCATATGGGAATGCCTGTGGATGTACACACTACGTAGTGTAAACCCAGCCTACTTCTCCAGGGAATGTAAATAAATTTAATATATTTTTTATTGTACAAACACAATGCAGAAATGGATGCACAATTATCATAAATCAGCAAAGTATAACATAGTGAATTGTAGAACAGAGCAAACCATTTAAAATGGGCATATGGTGCAGATCCTCTACAGCATTAGGATCCCATTTTTATAACACAGGAAAAAGAAAAACCAAGCTTCTAGATAATACAATTTTTGAAAAACATTTTTGACTTGATTCTCACTGACTGATTAATTGCACATGCGTTCAGACTTTCAGTAATAACTTTTGTGTCTGAAGCCCTCCATACAATCTCCATTAGATCTACTAACCACTGTGTAGTATAGTGGCCTCCCTGATAGAATACATAGTGATGTTATTTTATATAGGATTAGAAAGGTCCTCATATTACATGGTTTTGGCAGAACAAAATTTGATTGTACAGAAATTGTATGGAAAGATTGTAAGGTGTCTTTAGTTTGTACATTTATCTGCAGCACGCCATTTATACATCTTCATGTTTTCCAGGGGATCCTTCTAGTTTATGATATCACCAACCGATGGTCCTTTGATGGCATTGACCGATGGATCAAAGAGATAGACGAGGTAACTTGGAGCTAATGGAGCTGCATGAAAAACTGTGGTAGATGTAACACTTGGAGATGAATAAGAAATAAAAATGATTCTCATTGGTTGTGTAACCAAGACCTTCCTGTGGCAAACTGCTTTCTGTATTTTTTATTTACAAGAGGCGCTGTTAGGTGCTGCAGCAAGGGTTAAATGCTATAGTGACTTATGGCAGTCTAGGCCTCCAGACTTCTGATTCAGTAGTTCATTCTTCCAAGGAATGCTACAGCTCTGGCTCACATGGGTATGTGGACTGCCTTGTTAGCCAGTTTTATAGCCTTCCTGAGGTCATGCTCCTCTCTAGAGGGTTGTTTTATTATCGGAGTTGCAGTAACTGCAGCGACTAAACGTAATCATTAGATGGAAGTAGTGATTAGCTCTAGATATTGATCGCATTGACATCGTGAAATCTCTCCAATACAACCTAAAAACAAGATTCCCAAAATTAATGTTTTTATTGATTGTGTGTGTGTGTGTATATATTTAATAATTAAACATCTTGTTGTACATAGTAACCATAATCTACAATACGTAGATTTTATTCATACAGTGATGATAATCACATTGTGTTCTGCATGCTCACTGCTTCTACATGGTCTGTCAATTCCAGCAAAATTTAGTTTAACTTGGTCACACTCCCACCAACCTTTGTTTGCTTGGTGTGGAAGGTTAGAACTGCTTCCAGTTTTATTGCTGCATTTGTTTCAGGGATTGTTTTTATAATCTGCTGACCTCTCAAGCTTGTTAGCAGTCATACTTGGACAATTATAATAAAAACAATGGAAAACCTCTCCTGCTATCCACACATTTTTTCACTTTGGTAAAATTGTGGTACACACAGGAATAGATGAAAATCTGTGTTGGCAATCAAAAAAGTTGAGGATTCTCCTCTACGTTATAAAAAAAAAAAAAAATTCCTCTAACTTTCTGGTATTTTGCGCTATCTGTACCTATTTCTGATAAGTGTCCACTTTTTTTTGATAAGCCATTTCTTTTTGCAGCATGCTCCAGGGGTCCCACGTATCTTGGTGGGGAATAGGCTTCACTTGGCTTTCAAGCGACAGGTCCCCACCGAACAGGCTCGAGCCTACGCAGAGAAGAACGGCATGACGTTTTTTGAAGTCAGCCCACTTTGCAACTTTAACGTAACAGAGTCTTTCACAGAATTATCTCGGATAGTCCTCATGAGGCATGGAATGGAGAAGATATGGAGGCCAAACAGGGGTGAGTGACCTGTGTCTGAGTTAAGGTAGACTATGCATAGCATTAATGGAACACTTGTTTTTGTGATTAACAAAGTACTGTAATAATTTTGACTAGAGCCCAATGTGTTAAAGTACCTTTAAGCTAGATTATCATAGAGTTTCGAGTTTTTTTTATTCCCTTTTTAATTAATTTTATATGTATTATTTTTATTGGGTAACAGTGTTGAGACAGAAGGCTTCCTCAATATGTCAAAGGTTGTTCATGCATGGTGAAACTGGGCCGAAATGCAGCAAATTTTCAAGGATAGGTAAACCAAAAAGAATGGACGCCTAGATGGACCAGTTTATTAAAAGGTTTTGAAAGAGAAGGCTGCCATAGCTGTTGACACAAGGTTGTCTGTACTGCTGTGCGGAATCAGCCCAATAGAATTGCCAAATGATAGATTACAGTGACTTTACCAATGTAATGAACAATTTGGAATCTCCCTAATATTTTTTGTTTTTTCTCCACCAGTATTCAGCCTGCAGGACCTGTGCTGCCGATCTATTGTCTCCTGTACACCTGTACATCTCATTGATAAACTTCCTCTGCCGGTGGCTATTAAGAGTCACCTCAAATCTTTCTCAATGGCCAATGGAATGAATGCTGTGATGATGCATGGACGTTCCTACTCTGTGGCTGGTGGTGGAGGAGGGGGTGCAGGAAGCGGTGGCGGAAGCAAAGGAAACAGTCTCAAGCGCTCCAAATCCATTCGTCCACCTCAGAGTCCTCCTCAGAACTGCTCAAGAAGCAACTGCAAGATCTCCTAGCTTGGAAGTCTGGAGAGAAATCGAACGCCAACCATTCAACTGTGTGGGAAGGCCGCTCTGTGAGCCGCACCTGTTCCAATTAAAGTCCCATGAGGGAATTCTTTTTGGGTTTTGTGAGCCGCACCTTGGGCACCTGCATGGGCCTGGATGCCAGTCCTTGTTTGTGCCATTTTTATATTCCTTTGGAGAATAGGAGCCATTGATCATAATGAAGGACCTCAAACTCCCACCTTAGTGACTAACTTCTGATCACCATCCACCCATTCTTGATGCTTTAATGGGTGTCACACTGCATGACTGTTCAGACTCGTTCCTTCCACCCTAAGAGCAGCACTGCGCTAAGTTGGCTCCTCTTCCTTATTTATAAATAAGTATATATATATTAATGGACACCTCACTTTTTTATAAATCTAATGCCTGACTATTCAACACTTCTGTATCATACTGTAAATAATTATTAACATTCCTACCATCCCTTAACAAAGGGATACACATGGGGCTTTTGCTATTAACCACTGCATGGATTTCCTTTATATTCCATCACAGAGGAATCAAATGACCAAACCTGGAGGAAAAAGGTTCCCCCATTTGCCACCAGTAAGGCATAAGATTCATTTTTCTGCCAGCTGAATGGTAGCCGAAATGATGTTCCTATAAACACATTCCCTCTATGCAGTCTTTGTAAATCACTTTTCATGTCCGCTATAAACATAAATGGGCTTGTTACATCTACAAAAAAAAACATGTAACATGCAAAAAGTGTAAACCTATAAAATTAGATTTTTCACAGAAATTCGGATTGTTGCTGCAGGAAATCATACTTTATTGTTCCCTTTACAAGTGTTGGTAAACATTTAAAATGCTGGTGTAAGTCCAGGGTAAGAGAGGGAGAATACTACACCAAACTTCTGGTGACGCGTATCTGTAAGGGCTTGTGCCCACTGCTGATTTCTCCCCATGGTGGACGCAAGCCCGCAGAGAGGACACTGTCCCATTCTGCTGAATGGGACAGTGTCCAGTCTGTTATCTGAGTGGCGCACCCACTGTGCGGTTCTGAAGCTGCAGAATGCCGCGTCTTCATTGCAGCACCACACGGTGCCACTGGAGACACGTCCATTCAAGACTGCATCGGGCGCTGCTTTTCCGCATCTTTGGTATGCTAGAATCGATTGCAAGTTGCAACTAGCAATTTTTATGTGGCAGGGGTTTAACCTCCCTGGTGGTTTTAATGAGTGCAGTTCGGGGCAAGTTTGTTTACAAACCAAACTCTCCCCAAACTACACTAGCCTGCGGTGATTCTAGATCTCAGCGGACTTGCTGATCGCTTCTGGCACTGCCGGAGAGGGGCTGGGCCATTGACCTCCATATTCCCACATCCTCGGGCCTCATCAATGATGCTGGGAATGTGTAGACGGGAGACGGGCTGGTAGACGGCAGAGTACTTTCCAAAGGGGGCGGTACGTGTATACTGCCAGGGTGGTTATTACATATGTTTTGCCCGGCCTTACAACCTAAAGTTTATGTATGCCAAACACTATTTTCCCCATTCCATTTTGGAAAGGGTAGTAAAGGAATTAACCTATTGATCATGTATTTTATCTGGTCTGTTAGGGAAGCTTCCTTTTACTTTCTGTAAGGATTTTACAGGTATTGGAAAGTTAATCATTGCAAAACGAGACAGATTCTGTTGTTTTTTTTGTTTTTTAAGGTTCCCCTCTGTTCTTGTGTCAGCTTTCAATTTTGGATTTCCGTAACAGGACAGATAGAGGAAGAAATCGCTTCCCTCTAAGATATGGTTGTGAAAATTTAGCTAAATTCCTACTAGCTGATTTATGAGTTAATTTCAAAGTCCCTGAACATGGTGTCGCCTCCAAAGTTGTTGGAGATGAAGAGGGGGTTGTAGGAACTTTTTTTTTTTTTTTTACTTATTGCTCTAACACATGTAATGGAAAATACTTTCCCTACATCTCCACAACTATGGGTGATACCATGTTCAGGAGCTTTCAATCAAGACACATATCAGCAAGAAAAAATTTCCTGACCATCTTTCTATCAAAGTCAAGGGCCTAGTCGTTTCACATTTTATTTTTGAAGTGTTTTATACATATACTTTAAGTGGTTTGTGTAGATATGGCTGGATGTCTCCCTTCACATATAATTTCATCATAGGCTCACAGATCATTGAATGCAGCATCTAGAATCCGACAAATATATAAATTCTACCTCAGTATCTTTTTAAATTGCAAGCTTTTGTAGAATTATAAATGGAGCCTGTGAGATTGCAGGTCTCGCTTACACACCGTACTCCAGTAAAGTACATACACGGACACCTGAAGGAGGTGTACCTCCCCAGTAATCTATAGTCTATCTGATTGTTCAGAGTAATTGGATCCGGAGGCATCAAATCTGGAAATAGTATATTTGGCAGGACATGAGGATTTGTGAAGATATCATTTGGATATATGATGCTGTTGGTTTTGCTAACATAATCCATCCCGTCAGCCCATTGGCTCAGATTTCATATAGAGCCAGCAAAAGGTGGATGCTTCTCACTTTACATGGAATTATGCCTTACTGGTGGCCGTCTTAGATGCCATACTGCCTGTCTATGAAGCAAGCTGTGTTTTTGTTGTCTACAAATCTGACCGCTGCTGAGAAATCGGGCTAACTCTGTAATTAATACACCGAATAACACACCCCTGTCTACCAATCCAGTCTGTTATCTTGGCTGGACCAAAGCTGTTTAGCAGGTAAATGATAGTTTCTAACCATTTGTAAGAGAAAAAGCACACCTTTCACAAAATGAATTCAGATGATATACATTGTAAGAACATTTCTTTCCCATGTGCTGGTGGGTTGAGATAATATCCTGTTTTGAGATGGGCTGGTGGGTTGAGATAATATCCTGTTTTGAGATTAGTCTTCTTGTAATTATACCCTATGAAACTTATTTAAACTTATTTAAAAGTAGTATGGTGATGGTGTTGCATAAATAAAAATGCTGAAGGTTTCCCCAGTTAAAGAATTAAAGTAGACCCATCACTGAGAAATATTGTTTCTCTTTCATGCTTCTGGAAGAGTGAAGCTTTAAGGCCTGCTCTCCATTGCATTAAAATTCCCTCGCTTGCCATGCATTTTTGATGTGTTTGTTCCATAGGACTCAGTGGTCTTTTTTCAGTGTATTTAATGCCATTTAAAATAAACCAAAAGCAGGCTAGTCCTTGGACAAGTTGTGCAAATTAACTAGACATTACTACCAGCAACAGCAGCTTAATCTGTCACTGAGAGGTCTTCCTTCCAAAGCAGACAGTGCCCTGACTATGGCACTGACCAAATTTGTGGGTGTCTGTTTATCACCCTGTCATTAATTGCCTTCATTAAAATTTGTCCAAACATGATGGGGCCATCTCCTTGTACTATAGAAGGCTACCGAAGGCTTTTTCACAAGGAAGATACCATAAGTTCATGATGAAACACGGAAGATACCTCAAACATGACGAAACATAATGAGTCCACCATAATGAAAACATGATGCTTCCAACAAGAGCATCATGATGATCTCTAGTAATAGCTAGAAAGGAAGCCATGGGAAAATGTTGTATATGTTCTTTCGTTTTGTGTGGTTTGCATTGCCATCTTTACTAAACGGTTGGATCATGAATTGCCCCATACACAGTATGTAGAAAAAACAGCATAGTTTTATAACTGTATCAAAGTGAGAAATGTTAGAATTATTAAAATATCTAATTTAAGACTTTTAGTTTATAAGTCATTTGTACGAATAGACTCAGGTAGTAATGGGAAGAGTCTTCTCGACCCCGGTTGACCATAGATAACTGCCACCACTGGAGATCCCCAGAGTTCCTAGACAGATGACTACTTTCGGATGATGTTCTACTCCCATGTTGGCAGTGTTACTTGGCTTAGGGCTGCATGAGTAATACTACTGATATTCCACATTAATGGCTGAGAAGGTTTTTGTGGTGTGTATACAGTAGTAAGTCAAAGCAGCTGGACTTGCCGATGTTTTCTTGAAGACATTTGCTAGTCATCTGCCATTGTGAATCGAGAATGAAATATGAAATCTAGTTGGATGATTAGTAAATGTCTTCCAAGGAAACCTGAAGATTTTCTTTGACTTCTGACTTACAGATTGTTCCACCTTGATGTCACTGTGTAACCTTGAGGAGAACATCCTCCCCATAGAGCTGCTTCCATGATGTGTGCAGACCTGGGATCTCTACCAGAGTGCCTCAGTTAAGCTGGGAATACACGTTGGCTTTTCCATTCATTATTATTGCATTTTGATCCTAATGTAATAGGTTCCAAACAGATCGATTCCTTTCTTTAGCTCTGCACATGCAGCATAGCAAGATCGGATAAAAAGTACCAAATATCAGATACTTGAACAATCTACTGAAATTTACCAACATGTCCAATCACTCGATTTTTATCTTCAATTTCAATCACATTTTTGGATCCAATAACATAAAAAAGGAATTGTTTTTCAAACAATCAACCAAATGCAAGTGCTTTTTAAGTCATTTGGATGGACAAATCGAAGCGTGTATGGCCAGTTTTAAGTGGTTTGGTCTGAAGTGTGTTTTTATATTTTATTGCAACACTGACACACTTCAGCCTGCCTGTAACCACTGCCATTGTCTCCGGGTATTGCTGTTCTTGCACCTTAATGTGTTGGCCTTCTTCCATAGGGCAGAACCAATTATAACTCACTTTGCTGAAGTCGGACCTGTACAAGGTAACTTATGATTGGTTGGTATGGGTTACTTACTTTACATAGGAATGATAGACTGTAAAGACGGGATCACAGTTGATGTTCAGGTTTTGGTATTTCATCCTTATAAACATTCCGCAAATCGTTTAGTGTTGTGGTTAGGTTTTGCATTTAGTCTGTTGGGTCTTCCTCAATCTTTGGCCATGTGTTCCCGCCATTTGCCTTGCTCAGGTTAATAACACTAATGTAGATGCATGGTATAGCCCTTTATGAGAACCAGCTGCTTGCTCTTCTCCCTTCTATGTGCCGATGTCCATATGTTCTCCACTATCCATTAAACATGAATGACTCCGATCACTGACTGCTCCTAATATCCACATAGCAGTTGTGATAGATCTACATCCACTATGTATTTCTGTTGGCTTTTATTAGTCTGTTATATTTCTTCTGGTTGTTGTCTTCACCTGTTACACGATGCTGAGAGTTGTATCTGTACATCTCACAGATGATGTTCTTGTGGTACATGTAGTTGTGGTCTAGATCTAGCTTGCTTTTACCTACATGGATCATGGTGCAATATCTACTCGCAAATCAAAGACAAACCCAACAACAAGTATTGCAGTTTACTGGTCTTTAGCCTGAAAAATAAAGAACTAAGTTGTAAGAATATGTTAAGCAAATACTGAAAATACCTACCAGAAAAGAAGCTGTACACTACTTACCTGAGGAAAAGGACCAACTTACCCTCCATGTGTACACCGAGTGTAACCATACAGAAGTGTGGCAATGAGAAAGGAAACCCAGAACAATACATCTAATGCAACCATCACGTGTAAGGTCAGACAAGCTGCAATGTTTTTGTTGTTGGTGGAGATATTTGCTCATCCATGTAGCTTATACTTCACTATGACTGATGGGTACATTTTGGAGCCAAGGTGGTGACAACCTTCTTCAACTCCCGTTCTGCTGCTCTGATTTGATCTAGCATTCCATGTATGGTATAGGGCTAAACTCAACAACTGTGAAATCCTGATTTTATTTTCTAAATAAATGAAAGTCCCTGACTACCACAAAGATGTCTGACTTTTTATTGTGTTCATGAATGGACCACTAACTTCTGATGTTGCCTAAAAAAGTTTAAAGGGTAACGTGTTAAATGACAATTCCAATAATCAGATACCTGTATTCTAAGTAATTGTAAGACATTATTTTCAATATAAGGGTGGTCACTGCTATGAATGACAAGTAGGGTGTTTGGGGTTTGTTTTATTTCTTAGGAACAGATGACAGACTACGGAGTGTTTATATGAAGAATATGGCTTCTTGATAGCACCTGGCAATGAAGGGCTTCTATAAGATACGTTCATGAAGGTGATGTGTTGTAAGCAGGAACAATGGGTAGGGTGTTTGAGTAGAATAGGCAATGGTCAGCAGCTGGATGACGTAGAGATGGGTCATCGAATCTTTAAAACGGAAGGTCTAGTGAGGTGTTGCTACTAAGCAGTGGAAAGTACTTCTCAAAAGTAGTGGCTCCTTGATGCTTGTGGGGACACATTGGTAATAAGGGATGGGTGGCAGAACATACACCTCCTCACGCCATGGCTCACATGATGCTGTGTTGTCAGAGGATCCTATGCTTGACCGCCACCCATAGAAGTGTCTACAGTGGGCATGCAAGAAAGTTTCCTGAACTGGTAAAAATTTTCTTAAGCTCCTATGGATTGTGTGTGTTTATTTAGCTGGAGGTTTGCTGGAAAATGTTACCAGATCCAAGGAGGCCCCACCTTTCACTTTACAGGTCTTAAAGGATCTACTGCTAATGTCCTGGTGCCAAATAATAGAGCCTGCAGGCCATGACAGGTCAGGTGCATCCAGGGCATGCTATATGCGGCCTATCGGCGGTAGCTCCCCTCTGCTTGTCAACTTTACAAACAGGCCTGTCCCCACATATCCAGGATCATCAATGACACCGGGGAAACGGACTTGGCACACCTAAGCCGGCAACCACAACAGGCCCTTGCTCCAGCCCCTCTTAAATTTAAGAACCTGTTGAGGTGCATAATATAAAAAGTTTGCCCACTCCTGGTCCAGGAGATATATTCGATACTAGGTAGATGCAACAAAGTGCTATTCTTTCTATATTTTCTTTTTTGTCTTCAACTATTATGTATTATTATGAGCAAAGTAAAAAAAAACATGAAATAATTTGCACAGCAGTAGCTAAAATAGAGAAAATCAAGCGTTATCTCTCACACTCTTCTCATCAACGCTCCAGGTTGATGGTTGGGTCCTCGGAACCTTGCAGGACTGCTGACTCTGCATTGCTGACGTAGAGAGCACCAGACAAGCTAGAGGAGAAAGAATATAGCAGAGGATAAAGTAAGTAAAGTTGGTTTTTTTATGAAACAAATTAGCATTTAACCGCTGTGGTGTGATGGCTGCCCTGCTGCAAGCATGCATTTGAGATTTTCTGGTAAGAAATGGTAGCAGGCCAATGCCTACCTTTCATGGTGTATGTACATGGAATGAAATCTCGATTTGCCTTGCTGTGGTTTGATGGTTAGGTTTAATTCAGGGTCAGTCTTCCTCTGTATCATCCCAACCGCACAAAGCCTAATCTATAATTCATACTCCTGATTAATGCATAGGACTCCCCATAGAATGGTAAACAAGAATAAAATGTGTGATTACCATTGAGATGGGCGCTCTCCTCCCAGACGGGGTGCTCATTAATCAATAGACCTCCCATTGTTCTCCACAGCAGCTCGTCCCATGAAAGGTTTGATATTTGTCCATCTCAAGATGACCCTTGATCTGCAATTCCCCGGTAGGGTCTGGACCTCCTCCGTCACATCTTAATGCTCCCGAGAACACGTGTGTGGTTTGTGAGAGTCCTGACACAACTCATAACCCCCCTTCGGGGTCCATGCCAAATATTCATGTAAGGCCACAGCTGGGGTTTTTGTCCCGGTAATAGTTATATAAATGTTCCGTATAATTAGCAGGACACGGAAAAATGCAGAAGAGAGCTCTATTGTTGTTTGAGAAGCCGCTGGTCTACGTGGGATGGCGAGGCCTGTGTTAGAAGAGCAGATGGGCCAAGGCGTAGCCCTCGCAGATTGTGCAGAACATAAATTTGATGTGTGTGAATATGAGAGATGTCTAGCATGGCACACAATACTGAGATCAGAAGAACAGCAGATATACAGCAAACCGAAACCAATCGGAAGATTAGCCATCTTTTCAATGCCGAAGTGTTCCCATAACTTAAAAGCTATCAAAGTATGTTATGACTTCAACGGGGATAGCTTTGATGTCTCATTTCTAAATGTTATGTTATATCAGGCACATAGACATGTAGCACAGAGATAGAACAGGCAGAATAGGCCCCCCATCACATCAACTAACAAAGGCAAGGATTCCAAGGGACGCAAAAACAAGCCCATCTATCTGCATGGTCTACATCCTAGGTGCCCATCCTGTGGCCCTTTTGGGCGTTGTTTGGCGGCCCCCCTTGGTCCTTCACATGCGGCCCCCAAAACCAAACTGTTAATGCATAGGGCATAGCAACTCACCTGTGAAGTGGTCACACGCTGACCCAGCTTTCCTAATCAACCTTGGCGCTCCTGCATCAGTAAAATCAGTCAATGTTGATCGGGAAAACCAGGTCTACATATGAGCGTTGCACCCAGGGACAGATGGGGGAGTGGGTGCTGTTGGGGTTTGACTGCCTGACGGGATCTGCTCCACCGCCTGCTGAGATATGCTTACAGGGGGAGGGTCAGGATCGATGTTATGTGCGGCCCTTTAGTGATGCAGAGGGCCGCACTTGTGGCCCTCCATATCAACTCAGTTGCCCACCACTGGTCTACATAGTGTGGTCCCAACAGCAGCCTACAAGTCCATTCTCATGTGACCGATAGAAGTCCAACTCTTACGTAATTTTTTTTGGCTTACTGCAGAACCTTGAAGGTTGTGATGGACCTCCTGGTCATCCACCATTGATTAGGCATTGACTGATGCCCAACGTAAGGCCCAAGGACCTTCTTGTCACGTACCATTTTTTTAAAAAAAGCCCAATTAAAAAAAAACATGTTTGGAAGAGAATCTATATTCTAGTATTGCTGAGATGTCAGCTAATTGCAAAACCAAATCTGAGCACAGATGCAGACACGACACATCATGATCTCCCATCTGTTGCATATCTGATAGCTCTCTCCATTCCCTAAATATCATGTGGGACCTTTTCTTGATGTCAGGGGTCACACTCAGGCCTCCTATAGTTGACCACCCTTGTGTTTAATATCTTAGGCAGGCCCTGGCAGTCTCTCCCTATAAAACACTGGGTCACTGATTGACACAGAAATCAAACAACTGGATCAGCATGACAGCCAAGGGGTTGGCATTTTCAGATGGAGGACAGCAGTGACAACCGTAATCCTTCATTACTAGTTTATATATGGGAAGAAGGATTTTGTAATTGTGGAACAACCACTCTCAGGTTCTCTACTTTCCTTTGATTGAACATTGGACCTACAGCAAGGCTAGAAGGAAGTTTACAAGGATTTATTGGTACTGCATTGTGAGCAATGGCTGGTAGACACCCGCAGTCCACACAATTAGGATGTTGGGAGAATTTCCTGCTAAAGTCATAAAACTTTATGGAACTTTCTGGGTTCTTCATTGTTCTTTAAGGTCAAGGATCGGTTATTGGGATCATTCACTCAGCCCTGGGGTTTTGGCCTGTGCAAAGGATCCAGAGGATTGGGTGGATTATTATTATCATGTATTTATATAGCGCCAACATATTACGCAGCGCTGTACAATACATT
>CM070039.1:68639962-68653750 GCA_036250615.1 Ptychadena robeensis
TCCAATCACTATGTATTCTATCAGGGAGGACCCGGCACTACATAGCAGTAATATATATCTAAAGTAAATTGTATGGAGTGATCTAAAGGTGTATGGGGGGCTTTTGTGAGTTAATTACAAAGCCCCTGAACATGGTATCATCCCCACACATACGAGAGATATTAAGAAGGGTTGTGTGCATGCAAGTAAGCAGAGAGTGGACGTTACCCCAGGGTGGGAGCGTTGTGATGTGATGTAACTTTCAGGAAAATTGCGGGTAGGAGGCTTGTCTTGGACACAGGGAGGGGGGTTAAGGCAAAAAGTTTGTGAAAGTTATTCAATTACTTATTATTTTAAAGCCAATGGTTCGCTGAGGCCAAACTTTCTCCTTCATTGGGGATTGAAAGTCGGAAGACCCTACCGCTTGTGGTCCGAGATCATATCATGACAAGACTTGTACATTGAGTCCAGCCAAGGTCCTATCAATGTTTTGGTGGGTTCAACTGTTTATGCCAAGGGGGGGGGGCAGCTCTGCCAGATTTGATTGTAAAAATAATACTTTAATAAGAACTGAATTTTGTTCTGGTTTCTGGCTCAGACATGGAGAATATACAAATATTCCAAGGACGGTTACAACTTAAGTATTGTTCTAAGCTGTCACTTGTGTAAAGCCACACATCCTCTCAATGCTTCCAGGGTCAGGTAGGTATCTACCATGTTTTCAGTATAAGGGGAGAGGGTCACCCTGTAGTACAAAGCAGGCCCAGCACACACTGTTACCTCTCTCCCTGTAGTAAAGACCAGGAAGATTTCATATGTAAGAATCGCTTGAACAATCCGATAATTATCATGCTCCCAAATTATCTTTATACCCAATATGGAAATATACACTTCCTGAGAAATTTCCTGTCACTTCCTGTTGAGCATTTGTAAGAGGGATCATTCCCAAGAAAGCAAAGAATTATTATAATGAAATAGCTGTGGCTTCATGCTACACTTTATTTGAAGGGAGTCAATACAGAGAACACGGCCACCATTGAACATGTTGCCATTAACATCCATCGCCCATAAAGGTCACATGACAGCGTCTACCCTTCAGGGCTCGGGGGTCACGTGGCCCGCCCCGGTCACATGACTCACCTCCGTAGGCAGCGCTGGTCCATCTCAGAGGGGAACCAGTGCACGTTGGGTAGCGCGGTGGCGAAGTGGGCGGCGTGTTGCCCGGTACCCGATGCCACCTCCAGCACCCGGACCACAGGGCTCGCCGGGTTGACATACTGCCGCAGCACCTGCAGGATCGGCTCCTTGTTCCTGTCCGCCGCCGCGGCCACCAACATCTTCCCGAGCTTTGCCGTGATGTCTTGTCTGTTCACTGATGGCGGGACTACAACTCCCACAATCCCTCGGGGCGGCGCCTTAAAGGGGACCTGTCTGTTCTGCACAACATGTATCCTCCGTAACATGGGAACCCTATAGGAAGCAGGAGATATTGGATATGTGTGTGTGTGTGTCAGAACAATAAAGTCTATAGTCTAAAGGTACTGCATGGTATTATGTGTTTTATATTTCATTCTTAAAGAGGAGAATGAATGGGGTAGGAGAATTATTCTGATTTGCAAAATTGCTCCTGATAGTAGAAGTGGAGGTAGCAGCTGCTTCCGTAATTGGGAGACACACCATTGTCAGAAGATCCTTCCCAACTTTATTGTCAGTTGCCATTATTGTTGCAGAAGAGAAGTCCATTCCATAGCCGCACATAGAGATCTGTAGAAACCTGACGTTTTTAACTCAAGTTGAACCATTTAACTTAAAAATGTTTTTCTCAAGAGAAGGCAGTATAATCTAGAGGTAGCCATACACACAGTGCGATTTTTCGGCCACAAATCGAGTGTGTACAGCTGGTGAGATCAACTAGGATCCTCCCGCATGTCGGATCTGTCATGCCGGTAAATTCCCGGCCAATCCCATTACTTTACTCAAAGTAATGGCTGGCACACAAAGGGTGGCCAGCTGCAGCGTGATGACATCATCGATCCCTCATCTATCGAGGGAGGATCGCCTCATGTGTAAGGACCTAACCTTAACAGCTTCTCTGCGATACCCACCATTTCCCTAACCTCAAATCTTGCAAACACCCATCTCCAATGTCCAAGTCCCAGGTGGCACAACCTTCATCATCAATGTAACCTACCTCTGTTTGCCCAGGGTGTCATGGACACACGTACTGGAAAAGAGATGGCGCTGAGACCAGGACATGCTGAAAGACCTCAGTCATGACAGGAATGTTGCCATGGGGTACAAACTGTCCCCCACAGACCCCAGATCTGTAGGCAGCATGATCATCAGTAATAGAATCTGACAATCCTGGAAGAGTTGGATTTCTGTTGAATATGCAAATGTTCCAAACGATGAAAAGAAGACCAAATAGTTGACTTTTACAAGAAACTTTTATTTAAGTGTAACTTGGTGCGAAGTGTGTTTCTAAGAGGAAGGGATGCTTGATAACTGGTGGATGGTGTAGTTGATGGTGGTGAGGTGGTCTATCTCCAACAACCTCAGAAGCAGAAGAAGATTTGATAGAGACATCCTTTTTTCTTTCTTTTACTTCCTAGAGAAGATGAGTGTGAAATGAGAGCGCGCAGAAACACACATCTACAAAATGCCATCAACACCTTGCCGTGGCAAAATGAGAAATGCTACTAGATCGGTGTGTGACACACATACCAATGGAACTGGCTGGCCTCACCCATCAATTCCTCATTCGTTTATGAGAATCAATTCAAATGAATCTTTAGCTTGCCACCTATCCTCCCCAGTATTCCCATCCAGACACAGAGACTGACCCCCAGAAGTCATTCAGAAGCACATTTCTGGGGTTTCATTGCTACTAAACCAATCTATGTTTAATGTCAGGAGAGGTAGGTGTACGTTCTGATAAATAAGTATAGTCAGGGGTGCTCATAACTTTTTTAGTGAGCTCCTCAGATGAGTACTAGGAGATGGTGTTCAGGACTCACTCCATATGTATGTGATCTCCCTCACTGTCCTCTGCGTCAGCCTCCTGCATGGTAGATTCTGCTGCAGATGGACCTCCCTTTTCCTGATTGATCCTCCGATTAGCTGTCTCCATCCACAGGTCACCAGCTGGCTTTGGGTCACATGTAACTCTCACTGTACATTTGTACTGTTTGAACCCCCAGGTCCCCCTAAGACTACCAGCACTCCAAATGTCAACCTTTCATAGTCATATTCCAGCTGTCATACAGGGCCAGATTTTACTCCTACTACCTATGCCTACTTTGACTTTCACCCCCCAGATCTCCAACACCCTTTTTGGATTATGAATGTCACCCCTAACTGCAACCTTTCATAGTTATTCATATTTCCCTGCAGTTATCCAAGTGACATAAATTGTATACATGTAACATTTAGCTGCGGCCGCCCAGACACGGAGCGCCTCCAAGTTGTAAGTACACACATGAGCTGTGTAACAATAACACAGGTACGCAGAGCTAGGTTTTGACCCCTTTTCAGTACCAGAGTACCACTTATGTGCACCCCCTGTGTATAGTGTTCTTTACATTTAGGACCTTTAGGGAAATGTCTTACCTTTGCCTTCATCCACATCAGCAACAGAATGGTTTTCCTGGGCAACAAGTAAATATGTTAGATAACATTTAAGATATGCAGAAACAATAGTGAAAATAGAGAAAATTGGAGGATGCACTTAGAAGGGCTCTTGGAGTTGGTCACATTAAAACTAGGCATACATGGTTCGATTTGTATCGATTGAAGCATAATCAATTGCTGTGCGGAATAATTCAAGCGGAATAATTTGAACAGGGAACCAACATGTTGGTAAATCCCGATTGCCATTACTTTGTATGGGCACCATGATCAATTACACCTCAACATTCTGTTTGATTGAGGAGGCTCGAGGGCTCATCAATTGCACAGGGATAGAGCTGTGTATGGCCAACCTAATCCAGTGGTTCCCAAACTTTCCCTGCAGGGCCCCCTTTTCTGGAAAGGAACATTTTCTAGCCCCCCCCCCCCCCCATTCAAACTACCAAACTACACAGTTTTGTGCTGAGGGCCATTTCACACTAGCCATGTTTGAGTTGCAGTATCATGTACTAGTACTGGTGTGAAATGGCCGTCAAACCTTATTTGAAATACAAGTCATACAACTTTATTTTGTGTTGACCTTATCATGCAGACACATGTATCATATATACACATACCAATCCTACAGAAACATTCATTCACTTAGAGACACACACTACACTAAGGCAGAGACAGACACATTCCATGCACCTAACTTATTGTCTGCAGCTAGTCCCTCCATTGTTGGCTTCCTGCTTATTACTCCCTCAGCCCCCTAGCTGCACCCCCTGGAATACCACCACAAACCCCAGTGTGGGAACCACTGCACTCATCTTTCATAATTGTTATTTTGTTTCCATAAATAGAAAAACACACTGTATTATTATTGAAGAAGAAGAAACTTTACCTCCCAGGATGTTTTTGGGCTACAGGCTGAATCTTGGTTGGAGCACCCATCTCCTGGAATGTTCTGTTCTCCGTGAAGGCTAAAATGTATTGAACATCAAGCAGAAACATTATAAGTAAGAAGGGACTAGGCTAGGAGGGGGAGGACATTGTTCTGTGTCTTGTACAGATATGATGAGAGGAGTTCATCATTCAGGCTTTTATCATGGTGCAGACTGCAGTCCTTGACACACACTAGGTCAGTGATGGCAAGCCTATGGCACACTTGCCAGAGGTGGCACTCGGAGCCCTCTCTCTGGGTAGGTGAGCTGTCAGCCAGCGCAGAGGAAAGCACTGCAGCCTATTGGCTCTCAATGCTGTCAGTTCTCTTCCCCCTCTCTTCTGATTGCACACAGTGCCCATACCTTCTGCTATTCTATCTTATAAGAAAGTAGAGTGCGTGTGTACATGTTTTTTGTATATGATGTGTGTGTAATTCAGGTTAAATCGCCATGCCGGCATGTTGAAAAAAATAAGTGGGGTTTGGGTTTCAGTTTGGCCACTCAGTCTCAAAAAGGTTTGCCATCACTGCCCTAGGTATAAGATAGGTACCTTCTGCAAAAAGGTACATTTTCCAGACATAGCCATGATCAAGCAAACCAACTTATAAGTATAAACATATATCTTCCCTCCTTAAGCCCCCCATAGACGGGCAGACTCCCGGCCATAGTTGTAGCAGACCAACCTGCGTGCTCGCCGAGCACATAAAGGTTGGTCTGCCGCAACAATGTGGGAGTCCACCTTGAGTTATGTAGAAAAAAAGCCGGCAAGTCAGATCGCACACGGATCCGACATGCCGGTTCTTTTCCTGCCCGACTGACAGCCAGAGCTGTTATCTCAGAGGGGGAGTCTCCTCCCCCTCCGAGGTAATTGGCTTCAGTCTGACAGGAGTCCTGTGTGTTAGTGGAACACACAGGATTGCTGTCCGACATTTAGCAGACTGCTCACAGCATGGTGACGTCACCACGCTCTAATCAGTCTGCTAAAGGTGTGCCATAGATCGAGGTGTGTATGGCAGGCTATAGGTTGTGAAACTGTTGTGTGAAGGAGATTTCTCTTCACACAAATTGTTCTTCTGCAGGAGAGCAAAGGAGTGTTCCGGGCCTCATCTCTGATCATGCTATGAGTAACAGTGAGAATTTTCATATTTTAATATGAAATAATTGTTTGTGTACTTTGTCATTTTAATAAAAATCAATTGAAAAAAGTGGAATTTACTTCAGGGGCTGTTGAATCTCTTTCAACTAGCTTCCAAGTTCCAATGCCCAGAAAGCCGATCATCAACCTCAATGTTATACTTTTATTCCCAGACAAAGTGAAACTACAGTGCAAAAACACCGGCAGTACACAATAAAAAAAAACATAAACTAAAATGAAATTCTACAAAGAACAAGAAATCGCATCAATTTGATATACTGCCAACTACACATCTCTGAAATAAAAAACAACAAGTGTATTTTTTTAACACGCAGGAATTCACTTAAGGCCCCCATACACCTTACAATCTTTTCATACAATTTCTGTACAATCAAATTTTGTTCTACCAAAACCATGTAATATGAGGACCTTTCTAATCCTTCCAATCTTTATGTATTCTATCAGGGAGGCCACTATACTACACAGTTGTTGGTAGATCTAATGGAAATTGTATGGATCGATCTTAAGGTGTATGGGAGGCTTTACCTTTCTAGGGACGGCAAAGCCCAGTCATTCCCATCAAATTCACATTCTTTCTTGCTTTCAATGTCTGAGTCTTCATTCTTGATCAGAATGTATGGTATATGCTCCGCACTCTGAAAATACACAAGACATACAAGACTCCATCAGTGTGCTCTGATGTGTCCGATGAATTTACGTTTAGGCACATGCAGATAGACTAAAGCTGGCCATACACCTATAGATCTCTCTGTCAGATTTCCTTTAGATCTCCCTTTTGTTTTACCAAAACCATGTAATTTGAGGGACTTTCTAAACCATCAAGTCTACCTGTGTTCAATTGCAGAGGACCCGGCACTACATAGTTGTTGGTAGATCTAAAGGATATCTGACAGAGATCTAAAGGTGTATGGCCACATTAAGAGACTGCTTTTATTTATTGGCCATCATTTTGAAATAGTCGGTAGGTGCAGACATATTATATGATATTATTAACACATTATCACCTAATTCAAAGCCAGTTTAGGAACACCAAAACAATGATATGCCCAATGTTATAGAGATAATCATAGCAGAGGGGTTATTAAACAGCACCAAAGTGTACCTGTCTACAGATTCAGAGTATGGAAATGAAACCCTGGTGACCGTACAGCAGAGGAAGACTAAAGCCGGCCATAAACATACCGATCTATGGCCAGCTTTTAGCAGACTCCTTACAACGTGGTGACGTCACCACGCTGTGAGCAGTCGGCTACAGAATGGACAGGAATCCAGTGTGTTCCACTAACACACACGATTCCTGTCAGACTGTAGCCAACTACCTCAGAGGGGGAGGAGACTCCCCCTCCGAGTTAACAGCCTGCAGCAGGATCGTGCAAAAAAAACCCAGCAGGACAGATTCGTGTGCGATCCGACCTGCCGGCTTTTTTTCTACGAAACTCAAGGTGGGCTCCCTCATAGTTGCGGCCGACCGACCTTTATGTGTTCGGCGGGAGCGAGCACGCAGATTGGTCTGCTACAACTATGGGCGGGAATCGGCCTGTCTATGGGGGGCTTAAGGGAACATTTACACTGGTGGTTTTTATCCGCCAGGTAAATGACCCTTTAACGTGACCGACCAGCCTAAGAAGCATTGGATTTGAAGTATTTTATTGATTTTTAGGTAGTTTCTGAGAAAGTTTTAAAAAGTTGTTGTGACACTTTATCGGAAGGCTGCAGTATATGGAATTCTATTATATATTTATTATAGATTCATTAACCCTCTGGGCGTTACTGGCTTTTTCGTGCCATTATTTATGGCACGAAAAGCTGTTTTCCCCGCAATCGTGGCGGAGTACACTGTACTCCGCCGTGATTGCTGGCTCTCTGCCCAGCCCTCTACACACCGCTGGTGTCAAATAGATGCTGGAGGTGTGTGGGGAGGAGAGCGGCGCCCCCTCCATTAACATGGAGGTCTTTGGCGCCGCCACAGATGATGCCGAAGACACGGGCCAGAAGGGCTCCATGTGCCTCCGGCTCATCTACGGGCAATAAAACTGCGCCCGAACTGAGTTCGGGCATAGCGCCCAGGAGGTTAAAGGTATAAAGGACAGCCTTACCAGCTGTAGCTCAGCTGTATATATTTATTGTATATTTGCAATTGATTAGGGCTCTATCCTCTAGCATCCAGGTGCCCAACTTGCGGCTCTTTGGGTGTTGTTTGGCGGCCCCCCTTGGTCCTCCACTTGCGGCCCCTAAAACCTGTTAATGCATATGGCATAGGAACTCATCTATTCACAAATCCTCCACCAACGCTCCTTCACCTGGGAACTTCTTAGAGCGGTAATAGGAGGATAGGGACTCGCTGAGCCTTCATCTTGGCATACGTGAAAGTGAATGAGTGACCCAGACAGCGCCCAGAGAGCGCCTATGCTTTCACTAGACTACTTTGATAGTACCTATGAGGCACATATTGTTTGTTTATGTATATGGGGCATTTCATATATCACCATGTGTAGTGGTCACACGCTGACCCAGCTTTCCAAGTCAACTTTGCATGTCCATGTTATGTGAGGCCCTTTAGTGATGCAGAGGGCCGCACTTGTGGCCCTCCATATCACCTCAGTTGCCCACCACTGGTCTAGCATATTCCATCCCTTTAAAGCAGCAGGGCTAGTCCACAAATCTCCATCGCCATGTTGTTCTCTGTCAGCCATGCTGGCGAGGCTTTGTAGTTGCGAGGAGTTGTATCTGGACTAGAGACCGACAAGGATATTGTGATTTTAATTTACATTTAATTTAAATGTAAATGTAAACAATTTTAAAAGCTGAAGCTAAAAGGAGTCTGCGCTAATGCAAGAAATGTCTGTTCTAAACAAGTGTTTCACTCACCTTGCACCTGGAAATATTGGAGTCCAATCATCATCTACGTCATTTATTTCAGAGACGGTTATGCTAGCCATACACATGGCGACTTACCCCGACATCTGCCGCCGATATCTTTCCGGGAGGCTAACATGATGACGTCATCACGTTTAGCCTCCCATTGCATTCTGGGGCCCTTCAATCTGCTGGGCACCCTTTGTGTGCCAGCCATAAGCTGCAATGAAGCCGCCGCTTCATTGTAGCTTATGGCATCGGCTCCCATCGGCTCGCGCTGGCCAGAGATTTTCAGACATGTCGGATCTCTGGCCAGCCGAGAAGTGGGGCGACAGGGATCTGTCGCCCCATGTGGGCACATGCCGATTAGCGGCCGATTTTTAACCTGACCGACGGCGAGAGCGCGCACGCCCGTCGGTCAGATTAAAATCCGGCCGTTTATCGACATGTGTATGGCTAGCATTAGTGGTGACTCCTTAAAGGATAAGAAAAGCACAGGACAAGCCATACGTTGGTATTGTACAGGCCTGGTAATTAACAGAAGTCTCTAATCTGCAATGTTCGCTTTAATATCCAACCCAACAAATACTAATATAACTTATTGTAAGGCCAGCTTCACTGAGAACAAAGATCCTGGTTCTGGTCCATTTCCCTCATGAGTTATTTCCTATTTCATCATTTCAGAAATGTTGGTAATGAAACCCTTTAGATTGCAGTTTCAAAGTAACTTATTTTTTGGTCTAATGCAGAATCAGGAGGAAAATATATGTGCGTCTTATAGAATGAATGTGCAACCATAGCTGAAAGACTATTCGGCCACAGGTGGAAGGCGTGGAAGCGGTCAGAGGGAAGATTCGCTCATGGGTGGTTCTGCCCTCAGGCTTTCTGTCTTCTGTACCTGAAGCTGAATATATACAGTACGTAGAGTACAGTCCGATTTCTGTTTGATCGATTTTACGTGCGATTTAGAGTCAAATGATCACTTTATGTATGCATCGATTTGTGATTGATCAATCTGGCAATCGATTCCATTGATCGATCTCACAGAAATCATATGGAAAATTGAGACATCTATACCCAGCTTTAGTAATGTAGTCATGTATAAGTTGACCCAAAGCCAAGGTACCTAACTGTACCTCAGTTACCTGGAAAAAAGGATTGACTTGAGTAAAGGCCCCCATACACGTGTCGGATTCCCACCGGATTCCGGCATGATCGATTCCGGGCGCGTGCACGCGAAACGATCGTGGCGGAATCGCGTGCAGCCCACCTTGTCCGATTGTTCATGTCCAATTGATCGGGGGCTCAGAATCGGATCCGACAGAGAACCAACATGTTGGTCTTTCTGATCCGATTCCGCACACATGAGGGGGAGTTGCCATTTGGGAAGTAAGTGATCGGACACGGAATCGTCCAGGAATCCGTGGGACAAGGTGGTATGCAGCGATCGGATACTCTTAATTAGCTGATTGATCGGAGCTCCGATTCCCACTGAGATCGCCGGAATCGATCGGGTGAGTGATCAATTGGCCATGGAATCCAACACGTGTATGGCTAGCTTAAAAGCCTAGGGTGGGAAATGCAGCTAATGAGTTAAGCTGGGCATAGATTTCCCAGTGATCGATCTTTTGAATGATCATGCATACGATATAGAATCAATCACACACTGCACCATATGACGTCTTTGATTCCTGACCGATTCCTTCCTGCGATCGATCACGGACCGTGCAATCTCCAGCTCGCAGCTGTTGGAAATGATGTAATGTGGGTTGGACGCCAACAGGTCGATAGGAACGATTGCATGTCTCCATTAACGTTCCGTTATTCCCAAGCAATCAGCTACATTTTACAGACAGGTCCGATTCCTGCTCGATCGATTTACATGCGATTTAGGGTCAAATCGATTGTTTGATCACTTTGTGCATACATCGATTTGTGGTCGATCGTGGCAATCGATTCCGGTGATCAATCTCACAGAAATCATACAGGAAATTGAGACGTCTATGCCCAACTTTAAAAGCTGTTCATGAGATACGACTGTGAGCATTGAACTTCAGGATAAGCCAACGGTGACTTTTCAGCACATTTCGGGTTGGCTACTGAAGAACTAGGCTTTTAAGCACTCCGGCAACTAGGTATATAATGGAAATGTATACATGTCATAGGGATAGTATATACAGCATACATCTATATATATTGGTTAGGCCTAAGTTTTGTATTCCTAATGTGGAGCTTTGAAAAAAAACACAAAAAGCTTTTTAGTAATCACTCACTGCGTCCTGGGGATGGAAGGTTGTCTGACATGAAGGCGCATTCGGATTGGCCGGGCTAAAAACAGAAAAAAACATGTTAGACTAGTCAACCGTGTGTAAACAACAAGGGGAATATTTGGCAGAATGTACATGAGATGGATTGGTAACATGGTGCAGATGTTTCCATTGGAATCTATGACCTGTTTTGAAATGGCTTCTTACATTCTTACACTCTGGCTTAAGCTGGGCATAGACGTTTAGATTTCCCAGTGATCGATCTTTTAAACAATCGTGCATGCGATTCCGGAATCAATTCCATTTACAAAATCGATCACACACTGCACCATATGACGTCTTCGATTCCTTCCTATGATCAATCGATCACGGATCGTGAGATCTCCAGCTCACAGCTGTTCTAATCAGAAATGATGTAATGTGGGTTGGACACCAACAGGTCATAGGAATGATCGCATGTCTCCATTAACGTTCCGCGATTCCTGAGCAATCGACTAAATTTAATAGACAGGTCCCATACTTGCTCGATCGATTTTACGTGCGATTTAGGGTCAAATTGTTTGTTTGATCACTTTGTGATCGATTCCGGTGATCAATCTGAAAGAAATCATACAGAAAATTGAGACGTCTATGCCCAGCTTTACTGGGGTGCAAAGATGTAGATGTGTATTCATAATGACCGTGTTAACAAACAGTGTTTTATATGTGACACAGGATGGTGCTCATCCTCCCCTCCATACAGTACTGTGCTTGTGCGTTATTTCATTGCTAAGAACAATCCCCAGATCTCACATAGTCATGTCTGTATGTAACCCACAACTTGTCAAATAATTGTGAATAAGTGTGAATTGTAGAGTGAAACCGTATTCTTACCACTGCCGTCCACTGTCAGCGAGCAGGTCGGTCTCTGGCCCCGATGAAGACATTTGTTCACATCTCTCCATGTTCACAGAATCCCTGAAGCTACAAGGTGTACAAGAATCTTAGATAGCATTGCATGAACGCACATAATATAGATACAGATACATTATAATACAAAGTAAAGACATATCTGTATGTGTATGTGTGGTCTGTATCCAAGCCGTGTGTTCTCTACAGTCAGGTCCATAAATATTGGGACAACAATTGATTGGAATGAAACAAACACAATGGGCTTTAACTGCAGACTGTCAGCTTTCATTTGAGGGTATTTACATACAAATCAGGTGAACGGTGCAGGAATTACTACAGTTTGCACATGTGCCTCCCACTTGTTAAGGGACCAAAAGTAATGGGACAACTGGCTTCTCAGCTGTTCCATGGCCAGGTGTGTGATATTCCCTCATTATCCCAATTACAATGTGCTGATAAAAGGTCCAGAGTTCATTTCAAGTGTGCTATTTGCATTTGGAACCTGTTGCTGTCAACTCTTAAGATGAGATCCAAAGAGCTGTCACTGTTAAGCAAGCCATCATTAGGCTGGAAAAACAGAGCAAATTAAAGAGATAGCAAAAACATTAGGTGTGGCCAAAACAACTATTTGGAACATTCTTAAAAAGGAGCTCAGCAACACTAAAAGACGTGGAAGACCACGGAAAACAACTGTGGTGGATGACAGAATAATTCTTTTCCTGGTGAAGAAAACACCCTTCACAACAGTTGGCCAGATCAAGAACACTCCAGGAGGTAGGTGTATGTGTGTCAAAGTCATCAATCAAGAGAAGACTTCACCAGAGTGAATACAGAGGGTTCACCACAAGATGAAAACCATTGGTGAGCCTCAAAAACAGGAAGGCCAGAGTAGAGTTTTCCAAACGACATCTAAAAAAGCCTTCACAGACCTGGAACAACATCCTATGGACAGATGAGACCAAGATCAACTTGTACCAGAGTGATGGGAAGAGAAGAGTATGGAGAAGGAAAGGAACTGCTCATGATCCTAAGCATATCACCTCATCAGTGAAGCATGGTGGTGGTAGTGTCATGGCGTGGGCATGTATGGCTGCCAATGGAACGGGTTCTCTTCTGAAGGATGAATTCTGAAGTGTTTCTGGCAATATTATCTGATTCTCATATTCAGCCAAATTATTCAGAACTCATTGGACGGCGCTTCACAGTGCAGATGGGCAATGACCCAAAGCATACAGGCAACCTAAGAGTTTTTGAAGGGAAAGAAGTGGAAGGTTATGCGATGGCCAAGTCAGTCACCTGACCTGAATCCGAAGGGAAAATGCCCCAAGAACAAGCAGGAGCTGAAGACAGTTGCAGTGGAGTCCTGGCAGAGCATCACCAGGGATGAAACCCAGCATCTGCTGATGTCTATGCGTTTCAGACTTCAGGCTGTCATTGTCTGCAAAGGATTTGTAACCAAGTATTAAAAAGGGATTTATGATTATTATTCTGTCCGATTACTTTTGGTCCCTTGACAAGTGGGAGGCACATATGCAAACTGCTGTAAATCCTACACCGTTCACCTTATTTTGGTGTAAAGACCTTCAAATTAAAGCTGAAAGTCTGCAGCTAAAGTATTGTATTGTGTTTGTTTCCATTGTGGTTGTGTGTACAGCCAATACATGTGCGACCTGTATCTAAATGTGTGGCCTGTATCTGTGTGTGAGGACTGTATATGTGCCATGTCTATGTATGTGAGGACTGTATATGCTCCATGTATCTGTTTGTGAGGACTGTATGTGTTCCATGTATCTGTGTGTGAGGACTGTATGTGTTCCATGTATCTGTATGTGAGGACTGTATGTGTTCCATGTATCTGTATGTGAGGACTGTATGTATTCCATGTATCTGTGTGTGAGGACTGTATGTGTTCCATGTATCTGTGTGTGAGGACTGTATGTGTTCCATGTATCTGTGTGTGAGAACTGTATGTATTCCATGTATCTGTATGTGAGGACTGTATGTGTTCCATGTATCTGTGTGTGAGGACTTTATATGTGCCATGTCTATGTATGTGAGGACTGTATGTGCTCCATGTATCTGTGTG
>CM070039.1:68673607-68688455 GCA_036250615.1 Ptychadena robeensis
CCCCCCCCCCCCCTTCTCTCCCCGATGTATATTCTGTTATGTACTGTATTTTTGTTCTTGTGAAACTCTATAATAAACATTTGTTATGTAAAAAAAAAAGAAGCCACATACAACCAGAACATTAGGGATTCAGAAGAGAGCCAGCAACGACATCACCTGTATTCTGCATGATGTACATTTGGATAGTCTATAAGGGTGATATAGATAATTGTTCAACCCCCCCCCCCCAGCTGTAGTTGTCTTCTCTAAACTGATGATGGAGTCATAAGAGCCTATCTTCATAGTGTAAGGATTATGTAAACCCTAACAACTACCTTTTATTTGCTTCCTGAATACTTACTGTATATAGAATAGAACTAGATACCTAGAATACTTAGCTGTGTCATCTCAAACAATGTAACTAACCCATATCAGTTCACTTATGAAGTGAGGGGTGGGTGTCCTGATGTCAATATCAGAAGTAAGCTACTCTGCGAACACAATATATTGAGTCCATGTTGTCACCCTGGGAAGGGATGGGATTTTTGATGGGATCACCAGGAAATAATTAAAGCGAGAGGTACCTAAAGCGGCCACCACATGTAAACACGAATGACCTATATAGAACAATTTCTTCCAACGTTTAAAGATGCTTCAGAATCCTCCTTCTCAGACCTCTGATTACAGAACCTGTTCTTTTATAACCTGCTTTCACAAGGCGGTTGTCAGTCTTGTTCCTCTGCCTGAAATAGGGCTACGTAAGCTGTTAGTGTTATACAATACTCCTGGCTGAGGAGCATGCGCCAATCTACCTGCGAGGCTTGTTTACGTAGCTGGGGGCTCTCCGTGTCCATAGAAGAGCAATACTACGGAGAATAACAAGGCGCTGTGTGTGCACATGCCTCACAGTGACAACAAGCTGCTCTACTGCCATTGTTTGCCCCCACATCCCACCCAGGCCTAGTATGCATGGTGGATTATATGTGTCAAATGGCAAACTCTACACCCCAAGAATGATACCCCCCCCCCCATTCCCTACATCTGTGGTCCTTCATGGAAAGCCTAGTCTGTATGTGTTCTGCTCCAAATGTTTTCCTGGACCTTTATGTGTGAGGGCAGAGAGATTATTATTGAATACGTTCTGCCATGTATCAGCAATGGAGAAGCACATCACAGCAGAACAAACTGGCCACCAGTCCATCTCTTGGCAAAAAAGTGGTCAAAATGGTAACGGGCTGATTTTTCTTGAGTTGGTAACCTAAATGAATGTGTTTTGAGACTCCAGAACCAGCTTATAGGGTGTTTTTGTATTTCCAGGACACTAAGGGTATGTTTCCATTATACGTCAGGACCCCCTCCGCTAAGTGTATTGCTTGGCGGGAGGTCCCGATGGAGCACATTCACTTATCTGCTCAGCGGATGCTGTGTTCTCATAGCTGTTCTGCCAATGCTAGGCTGAACATAGTCGAGTACGTTGAGCCTCTGCATCCGCAGAGCAGGTAAGTCTATGTGCTCCCTCGGGATCACCGACAAGCACTGTGCTTAAAGGAGGGGGTCCCAACGTATGTGGAAACAAACCCTAAGGCTTCTACTGATGACCACATAAAATGCATATTGCCTGACAATTGTATTGAGATACTGGTTTTCATCTAGAAGTATATAGCTCAGGAAAGTCACAGCTGCTTCTCTGCTTACTTGTCATCCCACGGACTGAAGACAAAGGGTTAGCATGCCAACCAATCAACTTGCACTTCAGAAGGATGTGTTGACTTCATGTCTCTCAGACTTTTCCGTACTATACCAGTCCAGGCTTTTCATGGTTGGAGGCCTATACTTATGGTTTTGTTTTTTATTTATCTTCCACAGCCTGGCAGGAGGTGCAGCATCAGTTGGAGAAACCAGAACTAAACGGATGTGGACCTCAACAATATCAAGAGCAGACTACAGATCCCAGCCTTAAGAGTAAGACCTCCCAGTCATTTCTGACTGATTCCATTTCATCAGTATTGGGGGAGTCTGGGTTAGGTCAGCAATAAACTACTTTTATATCAGAAAACCCTTTTTGCTAGTTGATGTCTGTAGATTTATAAGGAACATTACATAAGACCAATCACTGGAATTCACCTGCACAGAAACACCTTTAGGCTTATTTGAGGCTTGTATACAGATTTGAGTGTATTAAGACATTTCTGACTCTCCTTAGAAGTTTGAATGTGATTGGTGATGAAGCAAAATAAACTCCTGCGATTTCTCCAATGACCTACTAGTGACATCCCAGCTCATAACCTTATCACTCGCATGGCTTCAAGATTTCTCTAGGGCCGCTCCTACTCTCTGGAATTCCCTCCCCATTAGATATGCTTCTACTTTTAACTCTCAAAAAAGCCCTGAAATCCCCCCTCTCCAGTCTCTTCTATCCATCTCATTCCTTACATCACCACCATGCCAGTCCCCCCACCTATTGTATACCTTGTTCCCCAACCTATAAGAGTATAAGCCTTATCAGGCTCAACTCCTCCTGTGTCATAACCTGTACCTGTGTGTTACCTTGTGTGGCATCTCAAATTTATTGTACAGCGCAGTGTCATATGTTGTTGCTACATAAATCCATTTAGTAAATAAAAGTAACACTGCACACATTTTTGGAAGTTCACTACATACTGACCTTCATCAGAACACTGATTAACGTAGCCCATTCCAGTGTGCTGGCATACATTGATGATTCACGGATTGGTTTATCTGTTACCTGAAACTACCCTGAAGGTCTGCAGTGTTGGGTGTCCGGGCTTAAAAATTCACTAGAGCAAAACAAATTATATAAATACTGTATGTACAGTAGTGTGACATCTAATGTCCATATCGCTGCAGTCCTGCATGTTAACCTATACGCTTGTTTGGCCAGTCTTCCATATGTGTATTTATTACAAGTAGTCTGCCGCAGTCAGTAATAATAAACCAGATCATTTCACTTCCAAAGTCCATTTTAGGATAGGTTTTTTCCCTAGTGGTTGATGAAGAGAGAGGGGGTGCTATAATAGTTTAAGACATCCTTCCTTTATTTACAACTGGTAATATACGGCTAACAAAGGACCCTAATATAGATAGATAGATATTAGTGTTTGGGGTAGGGGGAAAAACTGCTGACCTGATTCTAAAATGCTTGTTAGGTATTCTTGGCCTAGAGCAGGGGTAGGCAAACTTATTCGACCAAAGAGCCAAATTGCAACATTGCAACCCTTAAAAGATATGTTCAGCCGGAGATCTGTTGAGTCTCTGCCCTGATCACTCCCTGCTCTCTTTCCTCCCTACTGTCAGTAGACGGCACCCAGAAGGAACAAGAGCAGGGAGTGATTAGAGCACAGATGTGCTGGTGACGCGGCTGAACAAAATAGTCCCATTACACCAGCTCTGCTGCGAGCCCTACACCTCTGGTCCGGGGGCAGGTAGGCGGGGTGTGTTAGTGGTAGTGTGGGGGTTTTGCTGTTGGGGGTTGGTGGTAGTGAGGGGGTTTTGTCTGTTGGGGGTTGGTGGTAGCGCGGGCGTTTTGCTGTTGGGGGTAGTGAGGGGGTTTAGCTGTGGGGGTTGCCAATACATGAATGAAAGAAAAGAACAGGTCACTACGCCACTGAGCCAGATTGAAGTGGCCAAAGAGTCGCACATGGCTCCCGAGCCACACTTTGCCTACCCCTGGCCTAGAGCAAGTATCATTTAAACTCGATCTTTACCTTTTTATAGTTAAAAAATAAATAAATAACAGGACTGTTCACTTTTCCTTTTCTCACATGTTCTAGATCAGTTGTAATCCTGCATTACTCTTCATGGGATACAGTCTAGGTATTTGGTTCAAGGGTATTTATTTTACTTTTGTGGAAACTGACTGGGTCCTTGCAGCTTAATGAGTTGGCCTTTAGAATTTGGAGACCCATAATGACGCACGGTTCCCCATAGGGCTGGGATTAACAGATTTACATTAGAAACTGAAAATAACATGAAAAATGAATGACGTACTTCACCCTATCCCTTGTAATCTTTCTGCAGACTTTGTCCCCATTGATCTGGAAGAGTGGTGGGCAGAACGGTTCCTGGCAAACATCGAGAACTGTGCCTGAAGGACAGGAGCTTCCCCGCGGTAGAGAGGGGGAACATGCACAAGTCTGCCACCTGCGGTGACATGACGTCCATTGATAGACTGCGGCCTGCTTTCCATAGTGGAGCACCACAACCTGGACTTAATGCTGATAAGATGTCATCTAGACAGATGTTCCTAGTACAAGGATTTAGATCGCAACCTTGGTTGAAAAAGCAAAGAAGTCCTTGTTAAGGACAGAACCTTGGACCTTGTTGGACAACCAGTTTTCCAAGTGCAGATCTGAAAATGAAAAGAGGAGCCTTATTGGCTGCTATTGCCAACATTCATGAGGCTGGGTGCTGGAACCCTTCCTAGGAGTTCTCTATTCCTAAATATGTCCCCAAGCCCAACAAACAATGCGTTTTGTAACCTTCCAGTCCCGTAACTGGTTCACACTGGTGAGCTATCGATAACCCTTACACCCTTGGGGTTATCTACAAAACATGCACTGCTAGTGGGGCTTGAGGACAGTTTTGGGAAACGCTACCCTAGGTTCTGGAAAGCTGAATATTTGTACGCAAATACTACAACAGAAATAGA
This sequence comes from Ptychadena robeensis, assembly GCA_036250615.1. NCBI lineage: Eukaryota > Metazoa > Chordata > Amphibia > Anura > Ptychadenidae > Ptychadena > Ptychadena robeensis. Next base: position 68,678,256 of record CM070039.1, read on the forward strand.
GGAACCTGGCAGGACAGAATGGTATCGGACTTGTGCTCTTTAGGTCTTTGTGACATTTGTCTCCATTCCCCAAGTTCGGCTCTCATGCTGTATTTGTAAAAGCTCTTTTGCTTTTGTATTTCTGTGTAAATGTTACACTATTTTCTTATGCTTCTCAGTCTAATGGGACACTAGTTATAACCTCATAGAGGTTCTCATACTTCCTCACTTTAGCCAAAACCTGGCTGAATGTACAATTAAAATTGATGGTCCTAGACAAGTATGTAGCTAAGGTAGGCTGGGACACCTGACCTGCATACTTGTTTCAGGTCTGTGAATGCTGAAAACGTGATGAGCATAATAATGTCCAAATAGTTCTGTCCTAAAAGGTTTTCTCAACACACTACAACAAAGGCAAGACACAAACCCACATTATGGTTCTTCTCAGTGTCTATAGCCCATGGTGCATTGGTGACATATGCTTACTCCAGGTGCTACTTCATTGGACCCTACAGTGTAGTCATCAATGGAGACCAGACACGGGTTCTATTGATGGTAGTCGGAGTAAGGGAACCTGCCGCTGTCCCCTATAGCTACAACAGTCCCTGCAAAAAGAGTAACCTGGGTAAACCTAGCGTAGAAGCTCTGCAATAGAAATGGGAAGCCTATATTGGTCAGAGAGGGACTTGTAAATGTCAGATAACTAAAGGTCACCGTACACCTAAAGTGCCCCCCCCCCATACACCTTAGCATACAATTTTTGTACAATCTACTGTTGTTCTACCAAAACCATGTAATATGAGGACCTTTCTAAACCTTCCAATCACTATGTATTCTATCAGAGAGGACTCAGCACTACATAGCTGTTGATAAATCTAAAGGAAATTGTATGGTATGATCTAAACGTGTATGGGGGGCGTTACCCCTACAATTTCTGTACAATCAACCTTGTTCTACCAAAACCATGTAATATGAGGAGCTTTAAAACAATAAGTATTCTATGCTACAGAGTTGGTAGTAGAGTTGGAAAGGTGTGTGGTGGTCTTAACAGGTACCACGGCAGAGCTTCAAGGCAAATTAAAGGCTAAAAAAAAACAGAAGCGACGTCATGGGGTTTACAAACCCCAGCCCCAAGTACTTGAAAGGTTAAAGCAAACCATTAGTGCTCTATGCTCTGCAGGGATGATAGCGGTGACAAGTTCCCTTTAGGCCATGACTTCTTGAGCTACCGCTTAGTGCCGATTGTGTCTGCATCATCATGGTGCTAGGTATATGTCAGGAGCCATGAACGTGACATGTCCAGGGATGGTCTCCCTCACTCCCTGTCCTCCATTTTCTTTTTTTTTGTATGAAAGGGATCTGTACAGAGTGGGAAATGTCTATTTTTCTAAATAAAATGGTTTTGTCTGGAAAAAGAAAAAAAATCTCTCTACACATTAAGACTGTACATGTTTGGATAACTAGAGCCAGTTAAGGGGTTAAACTACAGAGTTGAGTTTAATCTGCTAATAAGATGTAACTACTTCCAGTCACCAGAGCCACTGTGATGTTTAGCAGCTCAATCTTGATGCCAAAATAGCCAACGATTAATCATCAGGCGCAGCAAGTTATCACTAAACAGATGGAGCTAATGGCTGCCTGCAGAGTAAGCTACACAAGCCGCTTATGCTGGCCATACACATACCGATTAACGGCCGGATTTTAATCTGACCGACGGGCGTGCGCGCTCTCGCCGTCGGTCAGGTTAAAATCCGGCCGTTTATCGGCATGTCCCCACATGGGGCGACAGATGCCTGTCGCCCCACTTCTCGGCCGGCCAGAGATCCGACATGTCGGAAAATCTGAGCCGATGGGAGCCGATTGCCATAAGCAGCAATGAAGACGGCGTCTCCATCGCTGCTTATGGCCGGCACACAAAGGGTGCCTGGCCGATTGTGGGGCCCAAGAATGCAATGGGAGGCTAACGTGATGACGTCATCACGTTAGCCTCCCGGAGCGACATCGGGGGTAGTCTGCCTGCACACATCGCGTGTGTATGGCAGGCATAACAGTGGAAGCGATAAAATAAACGTTTAACCGCTCCTAAATATATATTCACTGCCGCCACTGACAGTCTATTCAGTGCACTATTTTGCTGGAGGTTCTCACTTGAGGAAGCAAAGCCCTGCCTCTAGCAAGATGGCTGCCAGATCGTTGTGCACATTCACAGCTATCAATCGTTTGGGATTGGAACACAGCCCTCCTTGAGCGATCGATCCCGTTCAAAGGAGAAATGGAACAAACAGAAAGTTGGCATTTCCCTCTTCAATCACCATTACTTTCTTCCACATCCAAAGTAATCACTGTGCGACTGTTCAAAGATTTTTGCATAGGCACATTGCAAACGATCACAAGGGAACCGCAACATGTATGGCCACTTTTCTACTTAAAAGTGTATTTTCAAAGTAGCTTTATCACCCTCTACAGATTTATATACGGACGTTTATATAAATAAGCGCCGTGGCCTTTCTCAAAGTAAAAAAAATTTCAAGCACAGAACGTTGTTTTACAAAGCCAATCACATAGCCTGCCAAAGTTATGAGAGCAGCGTGTTTTCTCATCCCCAAGTGCTCTTTGTAATGTTTAGCAAAGGACACATTATTAGGCTCCATGACTTAAAGCATAGACGCATTGATCTGCGGCCAATTGGTTGAGGGTCCGTTAAGCTGACAGGGAATCGCTGCACACTGGTGGTGCACATCGATTCCCATACAATACTTTGGATGGGTACATGTCTGTTCTTTGGCCAGTCACTGTTTGGAGTGAGATCGGTTGCACCAGGTGGGCAGCTTCAATATGCTGTATGGGGGGGGGGGGGGGGGGGGGGGGGGGGGGGGGGCTTTAGTGATTATGAAAGCTTCAGTTGCCTATATCTAAGCAGTTTTTTTTCAGTAGTTTTGAGTCACACATTGTGACAAGCATGAAGCAGAACATTTGAGCTTCATATGTATTCTGGGTCAGTGATTCATCTTATGATCTACTGTGCCTTAAGGAGTAAACGGGGTATAGAAACTTCATTTTTATATTGTCCACCTCATAATTACTTACTGAATTACGAATTGAATTACTGAAACTAAAGCAGGGTACAGACGCTAAGATATGGGCCAAAACGATGGCCATTTCGAGCGCCGTGCACGCTCAATGCAATCTATCTGGGCCATATCATCTGCCCCCATCGCTGTTTTCGAGCGGGACAAATCAATCCTGCTCGAAAACAGCCATATTGGACATGACCGTAAATACAGCCGATGTCCAATGCTTTGGATAGAGACCGCTGATCTCCAGGCAAAGCTTCGGCTGAGCCGGGAAGAGAGCAGAGCTGTCTCTCCCCGGCTCTGCCGATATCTAACAGCAGCGTGGGTACATCAGCCGGCTCGAATATCCTGTACCCTGCTTAAAGCTAGCCACAGATAGATTTCCCCTTAGATCATATAACCATCGATCCTAACGTGGTAACCTCACCACGTCGATCGTGGAATCTTGGGGAATCAATCCCTGGTCAATACTTTGGCCAATGATTGATCAATGGCCAATCTGCACGAACGCCGATTGATCGTGGGGGAAGTGAGGGCAAAATCGATATGGGGGGCTTAAGCCAATCAAATACAGTTGTACTTGATTGGCTCAGTTTCAGAAATTTCAGCATCCCATTGCTGATCTCTATTTACCAGGAAGAGGATAGTTTTAGCCATGTAGCTTAATCACTATGCTTCCAGGCCTTGATCCTAACATATACAGCATTGGGTCATGATTATGGCCACTGAGCTTCCACCAGTTACCATGGGGCATCTGCCTTAAAGCGGAACTACCACCTTATAGGATGCTTTGCAGTATCAGCTACAGAGCGAGATCCGCGATTGGGAAAAAATTACTTTTTCGGACAGCAGGAGGGGTGATTTTCCCTGCCCAGTCCCGCTGGATTTCCCAACTTTGAGTGGTGGATGATGAGAGGTGCTCCTCCCCTTCCCTGGATGCACTCATCACTGCAGCAGGTCCCTGAGAAGTGAGAAGCTCGTCTCTGCTGTATTCATAACTAGAAATGTGATCTCCCCAATACAAAACGCTGAAATAAGCTGGACCAAGTCAGTGTCTTTGAAAAGAGCAGCATAAATAAGATTTTAATATTAGGTTTTGTACAATCAATGCCTGTATGGAGCAGTTCAGATATGTTCCATGGACGAAGAGATCATATAGAGCGTCACACTTATTGTTCCCCCTCCACTCACAATTGGACACAAGCTTTGGGTTATATGAAATCAGTGCAGACCATGCAGCGGAATCCGTCCTATACAGGGCATGTGCATTTGTTTTAATCACTCGTTCATTTAAGGTGGGCTGGGTTGCATTGCGGTCCAAGTCTGCTCAAAACTGATATTTCTTTTAAATCTCCTGCTAGCTTCTTATCTTGCTCCTGGGGCAAGATCTGTAGTGGTTGCAGCCAATCAGATTTCTAGTTTAAAAGCCCGCCTTTGGTACTTCTATCCTTACCCTTAAACTCTTCCGAATGTTTTTTCTTTTAAAAAACAGTTTGAGATACAAATCTGTATCTGTACAGTTTTGCCAGTCATGTGGCCAGATATTTTTATTCCTTTTTTGGGGTTGCACAGCCCTTAATGGCGCGTCCAGGGTGCATGACCTGGATTTACAGGAACTGGTTAAAATGACATGGGCGTCATTCAACCCAGACTGCTGTAGACAGCATTGGAGAGAGGATATGTAATCCAGCAAATGCTGCTATTTTCATTTCCAACTATGGTGGTCAAATTATTTTTTAATACATAATAAGGTTTCAATGATGCTACATAACAAAAGCTGAAACCTGATTGGTTGCTCTATTTCCATTTTTATCAATAGGTGGCATTTAGAACAGACAAGATTTGGACAGAAATGCAATTTGCTGTTGCCCACCTTAAAACAGAAATATAAATTTTTGGCTGGACTTGGCCCTTCCACACCCCCTGTAAGTACACAATTTATTCTCACACTCTTAAATTAAAGCAGAAGTTCCTTAAAGCTCCCCGCACCTCTCCGGAGGCACGGACAGAGCAGTAAGGCACTGTGGGAGCAGGGATACTGCGGCTTGTACATTCAGAACAGCAGCCATCAATACAAGCACTCACACTCTGCATTCCAGTCCTCATTGTTTTCCGCTGAGGAGAAATCCCTTCTTTGCGATGCTCCCTTTCAGTTTAAAGTGTCCAACGTAAAAAAAAAAAAAAAATTGCATTACTTTGAATCATCGTAGTGTGCGAGGCAACGTTTCTTCATTCCGACAATAAAACATTAAAACGTCACAATCATTTAACGGTCCAGTGCCTCGTGGAATCAGAGAGCGTAAACCTCAGTGGTAAGTTTTCAGTGCGGCCACACCCACTGCGCTAGGCATGGACGGGATGATGGGATAGAAGACCACCAGTTTAAGCGCCATATAAAATGTAGGAAAGAGGAGGCACTGGTGGACGTTGGTCATCATCATAAGCCCAGAAAGAATCGTAATCCACAAGACAAAATGTTCCTATGAAGCTTCTGCTGAAAGTTTCCATAATTAAGACCTGGTTAAACATAGACGGAGGAATGTCAAGGTAGTAGTTGAAATGTTTAGACGGACATGGACAATATACTTGAAGTCCTTGAAGACCACAGAGGAATTCCTGAATGGAGACATTGGTGATGGGTGACAATCCTGGACAGACACACAGCAAATGGAGACAGGACTAATGTCATACATTAGAGAGGCGGCCTGCATCAAATCACGCTACCAGAGGAGAAGCATTGTCCCAGCATCTTCTGCTCGGTCTCATACACCTCCAGTATCCTTCACCACACAACTTCTTATACTACGCCTACTTCTGGTGGCTGCTGGAAATGACTGAAGCCCAGAAAGACTTGTTCCAAGGTGATCTGGCTTACACAATAATCTTCCAGATCAAACTTCTCCTTGGCTTTTTCAAGGGTCCCGAATACCTGGAAGGAAGAGGAGACTAGTTAAATCTAGGCCATGCTGGTTTTTTTTAATAAGGTCAGAGTGTGCAGCAATAATAAGCCTAAAGCCCCCCATACACGACTAGATTTTTCATCCAATCAACTCAATCCAATCAATTTTTTTGGTTGATTGGTTGAAAATCTATGGCAGCCCACATGGTTAGATCAACCTAAACCAATTAAAATTGGGAACAAAATTGAAAAAGGATTGGACATGTTGGTAAATTTAAATTGGTTGTATTGAAATGCATTACACTTTCAGTCTATCTACAGAAAGTTGATCAAATATCTGTTACTACAGTTAACAAACATACAATCAATCACAGATTTCCCTGACCCCAAAAAATTGATCTTTTTTAGTTGATTGAACAGAAAATCTAGACGTGTATGGCTAGCTTAAAGCTGGCCATATACCTTTAGATCTCTGTCAGATATCCTTTAGATCTACCAACAACTATGCAGGTAGACTTGGTGGTTTAGAAAGTCCCTCATTTTACATGGTTTTGGTAAAACAAAAGGAGATCTAAAGGAAATCTGACAGAGAAATCTAAAGGTGTATGGCCAGCTTAAGGGGGAAAGAGTGCGACAGACAATCAGTTGTGGTTACACATATACACGCATCATTTGTAAGACATGAATTGGCCAAAACTAGCATCACACTTCTCTATGCAAACAGTTGAGCCCAAAATGATTAATCTCCCTTATAAAATGACAACACATTTTGGAAACAAGTACACTAATAAAACAATTCCACTAAGTTTAATTCAGAAATTTTACTGATACATCAAGTTGAAACAAGAAAGGGCAAAAATGAGACATCTAAAATGATTAGCCCCCATTAATAGTCACTAGTGTCCCCTTTCTGAGCCACAACTGACAACCATCTCTTAGAGGAGTTCTTTACTAGGTTGGCACAGGTCTCCTGAGGGATGTAGACCCAATTGTTCTAGCTGCTCCAAATTGCATGGTCTTCGAACGTGGATATTCACTTTGAGCACCCAACACAGATTCTCAATAGGGCTGGCCACCCCAAGAGGTTTTGGTATTCTTGAGGAACTGTTGGACCAATGTATACTTTGGGTCATTGTCCTAGCGATGACCTAACAAGCAGATTTCTGCATATTCTCCCTAAAAAAGTCAACATCATTTTATTTTTTCATGATGCCCGGAAAGGAAATTGTCGGAGATAGGAGCCCCATAATCTGCCAAGATGATTGTGGCTGACCTGGCCTCTTCTGGAGTTTATTTTTATAGGAACACAGTTGTGAGGACTCTTCCTCGTGGTGGGGTTCAAGGCCATTGTGCCAGAAGAAACCCTTTCCTCAAAAAGCTGCATATCACAGCCTGAGGTTTCCTGTGAACATTTGATAGGTAATGATGAGTTTTGGCAGTCTGTGCTTTGGTGTGATGAGACTAAACTGGAACTGTTTGGGCACATGGATGTAACTTATGTTTGGCAACTAGGAGGAGAGGCCATAAACCCATGGAACACAGTTCCCACAGGTAAACATGGTGGTGGGAGCATCATGTTGTGGGGCTCAGGCACAGTGAAGCCTTGTTGGCATCATCCCATTTTAGGGGAGAACATGCAGAAATCTGCTCGTAGTCTCGAAATCAAGAGCTTTGTCCTATTTTATAAGGGGGGCTAATCATTTTGGCCTCAAATATATGGTGTCTAATGGTTATATTACAGCGGTTATATATATGTATGGTGCCAATTCAAAACGACATAATCACAAACTATTAGGGACCTTTAGGCCAAAACATTTATGTTTAAAGACCCCATGAATGGAAGGTATGTATAACACAATCATTTACAGGTTAGCCACATAACAGAAGTCTTAGGAAAGAGATCTGCAATGATCTCGGAGTATTTGGGAGGGTATGCAGCCTATGATCACATATTGTCTTACCTGGGCCCAGCTCAGCTCCTGGTTTGTTATGTGGTAATGAACCATACCTTGGTGCTCATGCTTCAGCAGGCTTCCTGTACAGGGACAACACAGCAAAAGTGTCATGTTAAGAAAAACATCTTCCCGAGGACAGATACCCAACCCACACATACCCAACCTCAGATTACAAAATGTGCACATCTCAGCTTCCCAGCAGCGAAAAGGTGCATTTTAAAAAACTGGATCGTGTTCGCACCCCCAACCATTGTGGACCTTTTGCACTACCTCCAACGCCTCATGGTTATAGATAAGATCCACACTACAATCTCTGAATACCGAACATAAGTTCTTTCGAACCTGGCGTCATTATTTAACATTCTCCCTATCCCCACCCCAGTTACATGCCTTCATGGATGGCTTGGTACCCCCTGGAAAAATTATGTGTTACCTTGGGTCCCCTAGAGATCCCAGAGGGGGGTAGTTTATTCTTCTGTTATGATCCCATGTGCAGCACCATTGCCAGTGCTATTTCAGGAATGGAGAGGGCACATAAGTGCCCCTTACTGACGGAGGGGGGAACAGCAGTGTGAGAAGTTTGAAGTTTTGTTGTTGTTATTAAAGATGGTTACATTTTCTTTAGCAATATCATCGTAAAATAACCAAGTTTAGTAAATGTTTCTTATAACATACTGTTCAAGTTGTATTTGCACCAACTTATGTTGATAATGGGATTTTTTGAGCTGGATGTACATTTCCATTTGCTCTGCATTGCATGTAATATGCTAAACTTTATAAATAAAGTTGTTACAAAAAATAAAGAAAAACATCTGATAAGCAAAGACAATTGAAACCGTGTTTAGCGTCACAATTTACTAGTGAATCAGGTTTGTGACACAGGCAAGTGATGTCCATGAAGCTAATAGTCTAACAGTGAAGCAAACAGTGAAGTGTAGTGATGTCCATGAAGCTAATCTTCCATTATTATCAGAGAAGAACTGGCAACGTGGCAGAGTCCACTTAGACAGGTTCACGTGGTCTGATTTGCCAATTAAAGACATAAAAGACAGAGGAAAAAAAACATCACACTCTGAGGAGAACAGGTCACACTGAGGGGTGCTGCAGGGCCATTTATTCTTGGTGACAGCAAAACACATGGTCATTCACTACAGTGGATATGTAAATTCTCTCTGTATGGTGCATCCATGCATGTAAATACTATAGTTTCAAATTTTAATAGACAACTCATTTTGCAGATGTGCTTCTGGATTGCTGAACCAGGATAGGAACATTCTATAATTCACTAATAATGAGACTTGCTATTCTCCATGTGGAGGACTTCCTTATGCTCTGCTTACTGTCAACTTTAATTGGCTTTCTAATGAAGGATGGATTAGGTACCACATTACATAAACACTTCTTGCACAGTATGTTTTACTTTATTATTTGATTGTTTATGATGTCTATGGACACGACATAATCTAAAAACTAATGTTTACGGTATTATATGTAATTGGCATTCTATATGAAAAAACACTTACCTGGGAATACAGTCTCCACAAATTCTTTAAAGGCCTTCAAGTCATCTTCTCCTTTGGAAGTTTTGGCAAGCAATGTATAGCCACTTCCAAACTTGCTTTTTAGGTGCTGGGGGCTACCAAGGCACTTTAGCTGACCATTCACCATAATGGCGAGTCGTGTACAAAGAGCCTCACACTCCTCCATGCTAAAGGAAGGGAAAAGGGTTGTGTGGGTTGTATGGCAAACATACTTTATTAGAAGTATATATTAGAATCATGTATTACCTGAACACTCCGTTATATCCAATATTCCTACCTATGAGATGTGATGATCACAGCTTTCCCACTTTCCCTTGTTCTTGTTACAGCATCCCACAGCAATCTCCTAGCTACGGGGTCCATTCCTGTGGACGGCTCATCCATAAAAATGACTGGTGGACCTCCAATCAGAGCAATACCAGCACTGAGCTTTCTCTTGTTGCCACCACTAGGACAAAGAGATGGGATAAATGAACCAATAATAGCATAAAGCAGAAGGGAAGAAATAAATACAAGCATAAAGAAAAGGATTTCTACTGTAAGCTCCGCTCCTTGATTAGACATGTTGAACAATGACTGGGACCAATGTCTCTCCGATGACATATTTATGGGCCTAGTGACCTGAATATTTCCTAGTTTTGGGTTTCATTTGACCTGTTTAAAAAAACAATTACCATACCCCTAAGGCAGTGGTGGGCAACTGAGTTGATATGGAGGGCCACAAATGTGGCCCCCGGCATCACTAAAGGGCC
>CM070039.1:68688555-68705329 GCA_036250615.1 Ptychadena robeensis
GGCTCTCCCCACTGTCAGTTCTCTTCTCCCTCTGGGGATTGCACACAGTCCACCCACCCTTCCCCACCATTGCCAGCCAGCCAATCATGTAATGTGTGTGTCTCTGTGTGTGTCTGTCTTTATGTGAATGTTTCTGTATAATTGGTGTGTGTGTATATATGTGATGAATGTCCCTGCATAATTGGCGTGTGCGAAAAAGTTGCATTTTAAATAAAGTTTGAGGGCCATTTCAGTGTGGCTATGGAGCGTTTTCTTTTACTGTAACGGACATGATAGTGGTAATGCTACTGTGTCTTTTACCTTTAATAAAACCCTGTGTTTCCGCATTGCGCTGGCCCCACATTCTGAACCTATGTAGTTTGAATAGGGGGCTCAACAATGTTTCTAACTAGAAAAGGGGGGCCCTGCAAGGAGACTTAAAACATTCTATTGCAGACATAGGCAAACTACCTCTAGGAGACCATTACAATCATCCTCTAGGCATCTAGACACCAAAGTGACAAAGATACAGATCAAAAGACTGAACAGACCGGATATGGCCCGTGGCCAAAGTTTTCCCATGTCTACTCCAATACCCAACTCCAAAAAAATATATTCAAATTAATATATATATTGCAATGATGCAAGTATACATCCATCTCCTGTAATCAGCCTAATTGACAGCGGTGTCAAGGATCACAGTATCCTGGAGTAATTATACTTCACTTGGACTTTTATGGACAATAAAACATTTGGATACACTTTTATGAGGTTTTTTACACATGTTTATGTGCAACTAATTCTGGTTAGCCACCAAAGTCCCCATGTCCTGAACTTAAAGCGGACCTACCACTTGTTAGGTCTCTCTGCAATATCAGCTGCAGCTCAGCTGATATTGCAGAGATCCCCGACTAAAAAACCCATAAAGATTTCTGACAGCAGGAGGGGTGTCTTTTTAGAGACAGCCCCTTTCACTGTGTTAGGTCTCGCCTAGGCAGGACGTAACAAGCTGCAGGGGTTACTGGGAATTCTCTACCATAAGCGTCATGTCTGTGAGACTTTGTGGAAAGAGGAGAGAGAAGCCTCTTTTCACACAGCTAGATGGATCCAGCCAAGTGCCCCCCCTTCTCCCCCACACGGGAGCTGCAGAGGAGTCTCTGTTGGTGTAGGAGTGCGGGGGAGAAGGGGGGAAGGGTTGTTGTCAGCTACTGGCTACCTGGAGAAGAACCTCGATCAGGAAGTGGCTTCTCTGCCCTTATTCAACATGCTGCCACCATCAGTGAAATCATGAAGAAGGCAAGTACTTTCATTTGTTTTTGTGTAGCAGTTTTCCAGGATCTGAACTCACGACAGGTAAGTAATGTGCCTATTTCATGTATGTGTTTTTTTTTTTTAGTTTAAACTTTAAGGGGAAACCTGGTTTGCACAAGGTAGGCGAAGCCTTTTTGGTTTCTCCTTCTGTTTGTGCGAGTTCCTTAAATATATATACTGTATACAGTAAAAGGAAAACAAAAGATGTGTAAAAACTGTATAAAAAACCCCCCAAAAGATAGCATTGCAATGAAAACTTAGTATTAGCTTACGAATATAATATGTCTATGGTACTGAACTAGAAATCATTTACAGAAAACCTCAGATCTGCAAACACACAACCTATATAACACACAACCTGTACAATAACATCACCTTCTTCATGCTGCGCAGTATACTGTGTCCGTCTATGTAGGCGTCTCCTGAGCTGACAGTCTCGTCTCCAGTCAGCATGCGGAATGTTGTGGTCTTCCCAGCTCCATTAAAGCCAAGCAACCCAAAGCACTCTCCTCGGGTTACAGCTAGAGACATGCGGTCCACGGCAAGGACGAAGTCCCGGCGACCGTACACCTTCAAAATAAAATAAGCAAATGTAATATTGCATTTTATGTCATGGAGGCAGGAGACACATTTTAGGCCACTGCCCTCATCTCACCTTACTGAGCTCTCGGATTACTAGAGGGCTGCTCAGGGCAGATAATTGCTCTACAGGAGACTCCAGCACCTTCTTCCTCTCATCTGCTACATCTCGGTCCTCTGGGGGAGTGACGGGAGATTCTGGGACTGCAGACTGATACAAATCGAGAGATGGAATTAAAACACAAGCAACACCATTGAGAAAAATTTAAAATAAAACAGGCTGAACAAAATGATCATAAGACATACGATATATACCAGAGTATAAGCCCAACTTTTCAGCACCCAAAATGTGGAGGAAAAATTGCATAGACCAGGTAAAATTACCAAAATTGCTTCCTTCCATCTCCAGCAACTTTAGTGATGATAGTATGTTCAGGGGCTTTGCACTTAACTCACAAATCGGCTAGTTGAAACAATGAATAGGTGTTTGAATAATGAAGTGTATAACACAATTGCAGTGTTTCTGTGCCTCAGCTGCTGTATTTCCTAGGCTTATACAAGAGTCATTCAGTTTTTTTGGTAAAATTGGACACCTCAGTTTATATTTGAGCTTTATTAAATTTTTAAATACATATCAAAAACTATTTAGTAAATGATGTGTTATTTGAGGTTTTCAGATTTATGAGTATATGGGATAGCAGTACACACTGATCAGAATTGCACACAATAAGCAATGTTTAAAAACAACTGTATTATTATTTCCCTAATGGTACTCTGCATACAGCGTGTCATCTAATTCCTGTGGCAATGGTAAGAGACTAAATATGCAAGAAAATCACTGACATATGATTTGTTTGTTTTGTTAACCCCCCCTAGCAGTCAGCGTGGTACAGGCAATCGCAGCAGTACACACTGTACTCTGCTTTAATTAAAACGATGTGGGCTGGGAAACTGACACCCCTCCATTATAAGGGTGGTCTATGTCACGCACCCCTCTTCGGAGTAATCGGTGCTGGAACCCTGGAATAGCTGCGACTAGCTGCAGCTTTCCGGTGGTCAGGTCAGTTGTTACGATCCCGATTCAATTGGAGTTTGACGAACTGGGTTCATCTCAACCACTAGGGAGGTTAATATACCAGTTATACCTGTATCCCCAGTTTACTATCCATCTAAATCAAACAAATCAAATAATTTTACTTTAACAAATGAAAGCATCATACCCAGTAACGACGTCTTAACTGCCAAATTTGGCAGAGGATTCGGCTTTCAATGATGAAGAGGAGACACAAGAAGACCAGACCCTGGATGGTCATAGATGTTAAATATCGTCCCACTCCCGGCTGAGAGAAAGAGAAGTAATTTGTCTGATAGGTGATGTCTGGAAGGAATAATAAGAGGTGCACCGTATTATTACAAGGGTCAGCTCACATGATCAACACAGTGTCATACATATTTATAGTACATTATATATTTTAAAGGTAGAACGATTTCTAAAGTCCAAACACAATGTTTAGACCAGACGTGGGAAAACTAAGTCTTTTAATTTGGCCCTTTGTCACCTTGGTGTCAAGCCGCTCTGACTCCCCTCATTCCCTGCAATAAGTGAATATAACACCCAGAGGATAATTGTTTGTATTTTTTCCTAGAGGCCATAGTTTGCTGCAATAGAATGTTTAAGCAGAGCCCTGCTGATATAAGCAATGAAGAGCAGAGAGATAGATGAAAGACCATGCAATCTCTCCCATCTATCTCTGCCTGTAGTGAAAGCCGCACTAATGCTGCAGCTATTAAACACAGAGCTGTAGACGGGAGACATCTGCACGCAGCTTCCGCCTCAGCTCCCCTGATAGAGTAATATGATGGCAAGTGATCTCTAGTGACATCTAGTGGCTTAAATTGCAGGGAGTTTTTTTCCCCCCAATGGATTTGAACATTTCAATTTTTTTTCTTTTTCCTGCTTAAAAAATTGGGTGAGCAACCCGTAGAGAACTCATGAATAGAATAAATGAAGTAAGAACTATGGAATACCTAACAGCGAGAATAAATAATAAACATGAGTTGTTCTCTACGGTTTGGGGTCAGTGGGATGATTTCATTAAGGAATAAAAGGCAATGTGATCTCCCAGGTCGCAGAGGCGGGAGAGGGGGGAAGGAGCGGGGGCGTATATGGTATTGGATAGGAATGAATGGCAATGTCAGGTGGTGTACAACTGTGATAATTCTATGTAAACAGTGTAGAATGAATATTATATGTATGATGTGTTTTGGAAAAATAATAAAGACAATTTATAAAAAAAAATTGGGTGAGTCAGGGGTGTCTTTTGGACCCCAAAATACAGCATTTTCTTTATTTTTTTATATCCTGTCCTATGCTGGGCAGCCCTTGCAGGCTCTTGGTCCGATCCCTATGTCACATTTAAAAGCCTTGTGGCCCAAAAAGTTTCCACACCCCTGTTTTAGACTGACGAGACAAATGAAAGTCCATAGATGCTGGTTACTCACTTAGAATTTTGCAGACAAACTCAGTTGGTATAGAAGAAGTGCAAAATTGCAGGAAGTGATAGTTTTGGTAGAAGTTACTAAACGCCCGTCCCAGGCAATAGTTAGGGAGGACCAAAAATACAAGGTCCAGTGTGCGAGACAGGTCCACCAGTCCAAGGGCTGTTAAGAGAATCACAACATAAATATAAATGGTTGAACACATGGAATTACAATAAAACATTGTTTGAAACAGTAGGGGCTTTTGAGGGAAACCGCGTATCTTATATTAACATTAATCTATGAAAATCATAATGAAATCCTGGGATTCTCAGTCACACAACTGACTATTCCTGCTGATGCTTTTGTTTGTGTGGTGGGCATGATCTCCTCCGTCACTGAAGATACTCACATTGCTACGGCCATAACTAAGGTTGTTTGAGGTTTGTAGATTTATACTGGTTCATTGGATTTGTCCTACGTGTCCACAGCTACAGGAATAGACAGACAGTGAGACCTCCCTCATAAAGCTTGAAAGGATCGTATACACAGAGATGTTCCGGGGAAGTATCGGAGCCTGGGAATCGTCCCTCAGCCTTAACTTACGCCTTTTGCCGGTCTGCATTTCTCACGCTGCTCCTATTGTGCGTCTCCTTGTACGTTCATGGAAGGTTTGGATGTGTTACTAAGGCCCACTGGACACATAGCTTAAAATGCTCAGACAACAAAAGTGTGTCTTATATAGCAAAAATAGTGACAAACTATGATTCCATTTGGCAATATTTTTTGGTATTCTATTAACATATTCTGTTTTGAAAATGATACAGGGATGGTAGAATGTTGGCCATTACAATGAAGAAAAAGTTCAACAGGAAAAACTTCACTTTAATAATTCATTTTTCACTAGTAAGGTTTCTTTAACTGGTCATGCTTTGCAATACAATAAAGTTCCAAGATGTCATTTTCACAGCTTGTAACATTGTCAGTATATCAGTGGCAGAGGAACTGAACATAAGGAAAAAGTTTTCAGGTAAATAGTGCAATGTACCAGCAGTTTTGACATGTGGGGATTATTTGTATCACCATTATCATTTCTATGTGAAAACTTAAAGCGGACCTACCACCTGTCTCTCTGCAGTATCAGCTTCAGCTCAGCTGATACTGCAGAGATCGCGGACTTAAGAAAAAAAAAAAAAAAGTGTCTTTTTAGAGACAGCCCCTCCCATTGTGTTACGTCTTGCCTAGGCAGGACGTAACAAGTTGCAGGGGTTACTGGGAATTCTCTTCCATGAGCCCCTGTGTCTCAGTCTCACAGATGTGACGTCAGTGTCACGTCTGTGAGATTTTGTGAAGAGAGGAGAGAGAAGCCTCTCTTCACACGATCTAGCCGAGTGCCTCCCCCCCTTCTCCCCCACACTGGAGCTGAAGTCTCTGTCTGTAAAGGAATGCGGGGGAGAAGGGGGGGTTGTTGTTAGCTGCTGCCCGGAGAAGATAGATCAGGAAGTGGCTTCTCTGCCCTTATTCAACATGCTGCCACCATCAGAGAAAACATGAAGAAGGTAAGTCATTTTATTTGTTTTCGTGTAGCAGTTTTCCAGGATCTGAACTGCTGACAGGTAAGTCATGTGCTTATTTCATGTATGTGTGTTTTTTTTGTTTTAGTTTAAAACCACTTTAAAGCGGGTATACATGGTTTGACTTTACAGTTCAATCTACTTAAATTAAGATCATATTAAGTCAATTGTTTTAAATTGGGAACATTTTTACTACCTTCTAATGCCCTGTGTGTGCCAAAGTAGGATGGCACACAAATCCACCCAGATACCTACAAAACCCATTAGATACTTGAAGCATCAACTGAAATTTACCAACATCTCCAATTACTGCTCAATCCATTTCATGTTACATTTCAATCAAATGGAAAAAAAAAATCAATCAGTGTATGCCTTAAAACCGGGCATGAATTACACTTTACTATTTAAGACGACTATGCCCCACTATCCTCATGCCCACAATTGGGAGCCAATCTTCGGTATCTTTGCCGGGTGGCCCACCCCAGGATATGTGCTTTTCCCCATTCCCCTCTCCCTTCTTTCTTATATTCTTCCTTTCTCTTTCTTTTATCCCCTTTTTCTTTGTCTAGGGGACCCATGGTTAACTAATCTCCATTCTCCATTAGAGAAGTGGACTGATGTTACAGTTCTTTAATTACATGGTTTAGTTCTGACAGACCGCATCAGTTTTCCCCAGTCACAAGTGCTCATAGCCCAACCACGGTCTGATCGACCCCCTAATACCCCCCTTTTTTTATTCGTAATTTTTGACCTGCACAGCTTCTCTTTTGTTTTTGTGCCGTGTTTTTTTTTTTGTATCTTGTAAATTCCTTTCTTTCCTTCAAAATTTAAAAAAATGTAACTGCAAAGAAAAAAGGGGACGAATTTTCCCTCAATAGATTTACTTTGGATGACAGGTATGTACTGAGTAACAGAAAGCAATTGCCAATCCCACCTGGAATGCTCATGATAGTGACCGACAAAAAGCTGGCTGTGCCGGATAGAATGTTGAAGATGGTGAGTCGGGTGTAGGCGGTTGCGGTGGAGGTGAAGAGGAAGCTGAACAGGTACATGAGGGGAATGACAGCCCAGCCATAGAGCAGTAACATTATCATGACATCCGCCAAGTGATGATCATCAGTGTACGCCCGGACTCCAAAAGCCTGAAATACCACCTGTCAGTGAAAACGGGGAAATATTAGATATGTGAAGCAAGCAGACAGTGAGAGGTCCTACAAAAAAATGACATTCATGGATATGTCGTGGAGAAAAGAAAATACATGCCCATTACTGGAGGTGAGTTATGTGGTATTTTAGTAACATGGAAATCCACATTCATCGGAGTTCAAAACTTATTTTGTAGTTTTGGAAAGAGAGGTTACCCCCTGCGTTCAAGTTGAGAGCTTGGAACAATAAAAATACATAAAGCACCCCATACACGATTAGATTGGGACGCAATGTTTTGGCCATTCGACCGTGCATGTTGACATCACGCAGGGTCAATCAGCCGAAACATCGGGTCACAATCGGATGCACCATTTGTATGCCAGCACTGTCCGTTGGGTCCCCCTAGCTGTCAGGGACCTGACGGCGGCCCAAGCAGCTAGGGGGACCCGACAGGCAGCATTTAGGTAGTGAGGTCACTGAGTTTGTCAGTGAGCTGGCAGCCTAGAACGGAGGGAGAGGAAGGAACTGCTAGCCCCTCCCCCCCTTACAGCTTCTGAGGGAGAGAAGCAGGCAGCTGCAGACAGGCTCTGTGTCCTCAGCCCTGTCCCCGACAGAGCTGAGGAGACATATCTGTACTTCTAAAGTATTAGACTGATCTAAGAATGATGGACAAGTCCGTAATGGCTTAGATCAGCGATTCCCAAACTTTCCTTGCAGGGCTCCCCTTTCCTATTTAGGATTATTATGGAGCCCCCCCCCCCCCCCCCCCCCCCCCCCCCCCAGTTTGGGAACCCCTGGCTTAGATCGATTTGGGGCCGATTTCGGCCCTTTAAGCTTTAGCAATCTAAGCGTGTATGGGGGGCTTAATAAATACTACTGTCATTCTAGATGGATAAGACACATTGGTGAGGGTAATTCTCAGAAGATGCCACTAATTAGAGTATTCAGAGAGAAAAAACAGGTTTACGCCTAAGGTTCCAAATACCTCCCATGCAACAGAGATTTAGAAATTCTTGTTTGTGCCACAACGTTGGGTTTTCCAAATATTTTAAAACAGTTTTTTATACATATAAAGAACCAAGTGGTACAAAAGCTTTATCCCACCATAAAATCATCATCATCATATACAGATCAATGAAAAAAATATACATTCTATCACACATGTAGGAGCGTGTGCACAATATTGGATGAATACAAGCGATACAGTTTCCTGGGATTCTCCAGGGAATACAACATTTTGTCGTCCATTGCAAACTAAACAGCTCACCTATATATAGTTTGATGCACCTTACTAAGAGAGCAAGCTGTTAACACCTATAAATCCCTTCTTTTAGTTCAGAAAAGAGCCACCAGATCCATGCCATACTTTTAAAAATATAACATTGCTTGCTTATGGCTTCCTTTCCAGAGTCCATTTGCAGACTTGTAATGAGTCCCTGTGATCCAATGATAGTAGATGCCCATAAAGATATCCGTAATCAATAAAATATTTTTCGTTTTAAAATATCTGAGAATAAGTAGTGCCTAAAAAAAACAAAACTTGCTCTAGGGGCCCTTAGAAAGGTTCACTGGGTTAGGGTTCATTTTTCTTTTTGACTGACTTCAACTAGCTATACTATGACCCTCCTTGGCTACAAACATAGGTAAATCCCCACTTACCAGCATCAAAGCACATGGGATTAAGAAGTTCAGCAAATCCCAGGTCAAGGCAGATAACCAGTAGCTGAAGGAAGAAGCTCCACTCACAAACTGTACGTGCTTTGACTTTACAGCTCTTTCCCCAACCAGCAGCAGAGAAAATGTGCTAGCTAAAGAGGCCATTCCATACAGAAGGTTAATGGCAATGGCAAAGCCTGTCTGACCCCTGGAAAAACAAAACAGATTGGATTAAACGCATTACTCAAACTTTCTCATGTACAGTATTGTGTACAGTATAATATCACTCTTCCTACTTACTCAAGCAACTGGTCACGTGCAGTTTCTGTAGTGTTCCGTGGCTGGGGATAGTTGGTCACGGAAAGTGAGGCATTGGGGCCAGCAATCATTCTAAACAGGGCATTATCAACCAAAGCAAGGGCAGCAGATACAGCATGAAAGGCCTGGTTATTAAAACGGGCAGTGACACGGATACGTGAATGCACATTTTGAAAATCCGCTGCACAGAGACAATGCTCTGCAAACAGGGCACCTTCATCAGAAGCCTTATTCAGAAGGTATTCATCAAGGTCACCTAAGATGACAATGAAAATGTCATTAAATTTAAAGTCTGAATGAATGAATAAAAAAAAAAGAATTCAAGATGAGAGACTGGTTACATAACATGTCAAAGCCATGTGGCCTCTTCTTAAATCCGTGTTAAAGTGGTTTTAGCATCTTTTCCCAGTCTATTTATGGGTGTACCTACCTTAGTGCATCTTGGTTACCGCATGCAAGTTAGGTTTTATTGCATAAGATACATATCATATCTCTTTTTTAATTAAGTGCTTGAAGTTCACAGATTTTTTAAGTTCTGCCATAAGCACATAAACTATTATGTGAAAGCAAAGTACCCACATCTATGTCTACTCTTAATGAATGAGAACCGAACGGTATATCACTATACCATTAAGGGCAATTTTTTAACTGACATTAGAAGCAATCATACAAAAAGTTCCTATGAAAGACCCTTAAAATTGAAACAAATACCTTCCTTCCTAAGGAGAATTGTTCCCTGTACATTACTTTAGATATGACTAAGAATGCCTAATGCGTTGAGAGCCAGTGCTCCACCCGTTTTCCCACTGCTCTTTACCATTGCATTCACTCTCACAATGTTGTAACACTCTATGTGACTGGAAGCTTTAATTGTGTATCTCACCTAACACCTCTTGCGGCTCCACATAACGTCTATCAAGCTGTTCTTTGAAGCTCTCTGCTAGGCTCTGTAGTAAGAGAGAAGCATTGGGTGACAAAGAGTATGGCACAGCTGTGTACCCATAAGGTCTTAAGCTCATCTCTAGGGCTTGAGAATCCTGTGGTCCGGGGAATGTTTTTCCAACTACCAGGGCCAATGTTGTAAACACCAGTGGTACCAAGAACTGTCCTACCACCATCTTCCAGTTCCTCCAGCTGTAGGCTGCACGCTTCATGAAGAGAGCATTGAACTGCTGACACCAGAGGTACAACTATGAAAAAAAGAAACCACACGTCACTTGTTTCATTTATAATAACCCAAAGTGAATAGGGGTCAAAAGCAACTTTTTAAAACTGCAGGTTACAGGGCTGTCCTGCAACTAACTAACAATGGCTACTTTTAGGCCTGGAAAACTCCTACATCTGCATTGAGGACCATTTTATTGCCAATGAACCAAAACATTTAAGCTCAAAAGGAAACCTGTTCTGTGCAAGTATGGTGGCTACCATCATTGGCATCTATGTCTGAAATCCTTCTTTAAAGTTTCCAGGCTGTTATGCCTCAGAACACATATGCTGTAATACTTCTCATAGGATTGTGACTTGTATATATATTTGCTTGAGCTCACCAAGTGTTGATACCCAAGTGAGCCCCTAGTTTTTTTTAAAAAGGGTTGCCACTAGTTATTACTAGTTTTATTTATGGATTTTTTCTGTGGTTTTGTTGTGCATATAATTTTTATATTTTACTGCAATGCAAACCTGTTGTACAGCTTCAAAGATTCAAAAGTACTACCAATTATGTTACAGTAATTTGCATTCACCAATCTATTCAGTCATGCACAGTAAAATAATGTCATTACGTAAATGTATAAGGAAAAAATATCAGTTTAGGTGCCTTTACGGATACCTGAGCTCATACAGGTCCCAGGGGCTAATGTAGTGCATATACACATAAAGTCAACACTGCAAGATGTTCTTGGTTGTAGAAGACCCATTTGAGAAAAGATAGAACAGAAATGTAAATACAATAATTGTGCCTGTATTTCTCCTACATTCACTGGTTGAAAAGTAACCCAGCAAACGTCCACATCTAAACTCCTAGGCAAACCTTAATCCAGAGTTTTTGGTCAAACCGGACTAAAATGAGGTGGCCAGCCTCAAGAGACTTTAGCAGCAAATAAAGTTGAGTTTGAGTCAGTACATAGGTAAAAAGGGCAGAGTTTTTTTTACGCATGTTAAAAGGTTAAACCTCCTCATCCAGACACAATTATGAATGAATAAAATGTGTATATTTGAGAACAAAATCAAGAACTCTATGGACCAATTATTTACAGGCCAGAACCGCTAGACAACTTTATATTGACTGTGACTTATGATTCCAATTGTGATTTTTCATATACACATTTTATTCATTCATAATTGTTTCTGGATGAGGATGTTCAACCTTTTAACATGTCTAAATAAACTCACAACCTATGTATGTATAGGACAACCTATGTCCAAATCAAAAGAAAAGAAAACAAGTGTAAACTTATAAAAAAAAAAAAATTTCCCAAAAAAAATTATTTTTTTTCTGTACCTCTAAAGCCGCCATAGCGCTTCCATCTCTGGCCAATTTTGCGAATGATCACCATGCGCATTCGGGGTGATCGCTTGGTGATCAATCGCAAAATGAACGCGCCCACCTGGAGCAACCGTTCGTACTCGCACAAAACTTTGATCAGCCAGAAAACAAACGTTTTTCTCTGGTCGATCGCCAGTACTTTGAATGGGGACAAGGGTCCCCATCCAAAGTATTGGTTGTCAAATCGTTAATGGTGTATTTCGAACGATTGACCATGGCATGATGATGTCATCATGCTGCGGCCGATTGTTCGATAAACGCCCGCCAAGCATAGCGTCTATGGCTGGTTTAACCTCCCTAGTGTTACGCCCGAAGCAAGTACTGGCGCAGTCTGATCGTGAATCAAACTGCGCCCGTGCCGGAATCAGGTGCAACCGCTGGCTCTCTGTGTGCCTGCAGCATTTCTACAAAGCTGCAGGCACACAGAGCCTTTCCGCCCCCATCGGCGTCATCGGTGACGCCGATGGGGGCGGAAAGGCAAAACACTGTATCACTTTTGGTACAGAAATCTGCACCTCAGTGAACCGCCAGGGAGGTTAATATTCCAGTCCCCCGTAAAATCCTTTTAGGCCATAAAGATACTCTGGTAATATTAGTTTGAAGTCGGTAAAAAACATGATACCTTAACATACAAATAAAAACATAATAAGTGTCATGTCGTTGTCTATGGACATTTTTAGACACCAACAAACGGCAGCCATGTTTCAATAATCCATTGCAAATCCGACAAAGAATGGCTGTTCTTACCCCTCCATTAAGTTTGACATTGGAGCAGTCTTCAGTGATTAGCGTTCCACTGTCTTCAGTACAGTCACTCATAGAGCAGGACTCATCCGCTGCCCAGTCATTAACCCGACGCTCATGTTGGTACTGGAGTGCTGGAAGCTGGATAGCCTGAATATCGAGACTGGTGTCCACTAGTTTCCCCACTCTGTAAAATAGAATTTCAGGTACATTTGAAAGATATATTTTTGTCTCAGTAAATTGCCAGTAACGAAAGAGAAAGCCAAATGTCTTACCTCAAAAAGACTTCTTCCATGGTGGTAACGGAAGCACCATAACTAGCAATTCCCAATTCACCCCTACGGTGCTCAAGTTCAGAGAATAGCTGCTGAAACCTAATAAGGGTAGATGGCAATGAAGAATAGAACTTACTTAAAGGTGGTGTTCCAAAGAAATGCTTTTATCACTATATTTACAAATGTTTGTAAAGTGAGGAATAATGATGTTCTGAGAATACCCAGTATAATAGAGAACCGAGTCTGTTTGTGGTTCGCCTTACCCAGCTCAAAATAGCTGAAACTGGAACTGGAACACTAAAACTTAAATCGTATGCTGCACACATGGTTCGATCTGTGAAAACTGTTCAATAATGATCAAAAAGTGATCGGACATGTTGGAAAATGATTGAACTGAAATTGTAGCATTGTGTGTGTTGAAGGTTTGTATTTGATAAACACATTTATATGACTCTTCCTGTGTTTTTTCATCGAAACAAAAATTGCAGATTTTGGTCGTATTACGATCATACCATCCATTTTGTATTACTTTGAATTTGATTAGGATCATTGTTCCGTGTATGCCTAGCTTAAATAATATCATTCTATACCTAAAATGTTTAAGCGGACCTATCACCCACTTAGCTGCTAAGATTGGTTGCCACTAGGGGTAGCAATAGTTTTAAAAAAAATTACCTTAAAAGGTGAAAAAGTCCAAGGATGCTCCAGCCCTCTAGTGATGATGCACTTTGTCAGGCTCCAGGAGCAAGGGGAGCTTGTAAGGAAGATATCACAGTGACTTCTACCAACCTAGATCTCCTTCCCCCCAGCAGTCTGCGGTGTCAGTAGAGACTGAACATCTCTAGTTATAGATTCAGATTGGTGAAGGGAGAGAGACTGAGTCTCTCCAGCCCATTGTTGAATCCAGGAAGAACTGTTTTTTTTATATTATAGAACCGCTTTCTACAGTCAAGTATACCATTCTTGTGATTGTTATATTGTTGTTGGCAATAGTTTTTCTCTACTACTTTGATTATCACAATGGCACCACGCCATTCAATATTCAAAAAACAAATGGAATTCTGTTCTTCAATATAAAAAGCTTAACGTTAAGGCTATAAATAATACAGTCCACACATCATCACTGCTCTCTTAACTAGACTTAAGCTAGCCATACATGTGTCGACTCGTGAGCGATCGTTCGCCCATCCGATCGTTTCCGGTGAAGCCACAGGCGTCGATTGTTGCCCAATCAAGTCTGTGCCTACCACCTTAGGCCACCGATTCCTGGATGATTCTGTTCCCGATCGATCGATTCACAAATGTCAACGCCCCTTGATGTGCTCAATCGATCAGAAAAGACCAACAGGTTGGTTCTCTGGCCGATCCGATTTGGGGGCCAAGTCGATCGGGCGGGGTCGATCGGACAAGGTGGGCTGCACTCGATTCCTCGTCGATCGATCGGCGTGCACGCGCCCGGTGATCGATCGGCCAGGAATCGTGTGGGAAATTGACCCGTGTATGGCTACCTTTACTCCATACATTTACATTGGTCTCATTCCTAAATAACAACAGTGCTATGTAATTGTGCAAATAATCCTTAAACATGAGTAGCAAGCCACTTACTGGTTGGTATTTTCTTTGGGTAAGATGTATGATAATTCTGCCCCAGCATTGCTCTCTAGTATGGCATTGGGCACATAGCTGGTAACAAGGTCTGTGATCTCCTCCACTTGGCAGTGTGGCTGCTTAACCATCACCATATGGTAACCTGCACCTGTACACAGAAGAAGGGATTACAATGAAAGCACAAGATGTTTCATTCCAAAAAGACAAATCAAAGTAAAACCTGAAATCAAATAATTGTTCTAATGGAATTTTTTGAAAACACAGTACAAAAAGGAGAAGATTTCAGCAAACAATCTGATATTCGGTTTGAGATTTTCAAAGCCGTACAGGAAAAATAGGTAACCCCACCCAATTTTCTAGTTGCCAATTGCAGCGTGATGACATAATTTTTGCAGCTGAGCAATCGGACAGAACACACACGGCGGTTGATCAGGTGGGGATCGGACCATGTATGGCTACCTTTAGACTTACCATTCTTTACATGAATCCAATTTGTTTAGCTACTTAAGCTACTGTGATTTAATAATATTTTTGAGATGTATATCACGTCAGGGAGGTTAAAGTTAAGCTAGCCATAGATACAGCAACATTTTCAATTTAAATATTGACTTTCAATCTAATATTGATTCATGGCGCTACCACACAGGTTAACCGCCCTAGCGGGTTGCCCGAACGCAGTTCGGGCGCAGTTTGATCGCTGATCAAACTGCGCCCGTGCCGGAATCGGGCACAACCGCCGCCTCTCTGTGTGCCGGCGGCTCTGTAGAAGAGCCGCCGACACACGGAGCCCTTCCGGCCCCGTGTCTTCGGCGTCATCTCCACCGCGATTGCATGTAAAACGGCTTTTCGTGCCAAAGTGGCGCGAAAAGCTCAAACCGCCCAGAGGGTTGATGTAAAACAAATTTCTTCAATTCAATTCCTTAAACTGGCCATAGAGGGACCGATCGACCGGCATTCGCATTCCCGCCAAGTGGCCTGTTGGCAGAAAATTTGGTGCGCCCACCTGGTCAGATTGACCAGGGATCTGCCGCATGTTGGATCGCACAGTGATCCTAAATGCCGGTAAATTCACGGCCAATCCCATTACTTGGCCATGCCCATCCAAAGTAATGGCCGGCACACCAGGGTCATCATGGCCAGATGGTCTGCTGAGCAGTTGATGGGAAAGCGACCTGTCTATGACCAGCTTTACCAATAATGGAAAGGTGAGATGCATGCTCTAAAGTCGTATTGGATCAGAGACTTAAGCTGGGCATACACGGCTCAATTTTCAGTTCAATAGACTTTTTTTTTTTTTAATTATAGTTTTAGAAAACATAATCAATCACAACCAATTCCTCCCCTTAGCCCTGTGCACATATATATCGCTTGAAATACCAAGAAAACCTGTCAGATACTTGAATGATCGACTGAAATTAACAAACATTTGCGATCACTGCTCGATCCATTTTTGTTCGATTTGCATCACTTTTGGTCAGTCAATTTAGCTAAAAAGGAATCACATTTAAAACTATTGTTTTGTAGGTCGATCAAATGTAAAAATCGAACCGTATATGCCCACCTTTATTCACCTAAGAAACTTACAAGTCAGTTACTGGTATGATTGAATGAATTTTTCCAAACTAATCAACCTGTACATGGTCATCCTTACTGCCTCATTATGTGTAGCTTTCCAAGTTATACGCATGCCAACACATCTTTGCCCGGGATCTTCTTAGAATAGGAAGAGAAGAAGAGCGGCTCACTCAGGTGCTGTCTGGATTGCTGATTGGCTTTCACGCAAGCCAATCAGTGTGCTCCGGAGCATGAGTGAGTCACTTGCTTCTCCTCCTCTTCCTGCTCTAAGAAGATACTAAGTGAAAAATGCATCAGCGGGAGATTGGTGGACAGTTCCTATGCCCTATGCATTAACAGTTACGTTTTGGGGGCAGCAAATGGGAAGATTGAGGGCGGGCGCTGAAGAACGCCCAAAGGGGTGCATGCAAATGAATGATGTGAACAAGTTTCCCTCTTCTCACCATATTTTCTTTTTAGGAAGAGAGAAGATCCACAGCACTGCAGCTGGCCCTGGGCCAGTATAGCAATCCTGTCTCCCAGCAGATCTGCTTCATCCATGAAGTGTGTGGTAAGTAGAAGAGTGCGGTCATGTTTGTGCTGACGCAGAAGCTCCCATGTGTCCCTCCGAGAAGCTGGGTCCATTCCTGAGGTGGGCTCATCTAGCATCACAACCTGTCACAGGATCATATATGATTACCGATACAAGCATAAGGAAGAAATATTCTTACAGAGAACAAACTGAAAACAGGGAATCTTTACTTCAATTGCTTCTTTCTGTTGTTCCCTGATATCGTATTAGAGATTCTATCTTTATTTGCCAGGCTTCCAAGGGTTAACTCAGGGCGCAATATCACGAGGGGCCACTGGGGGCGTTTATAATGGTTTTCTATGGGAATTTGCTTTTAATACAGAGCCTAGATCAGGGAATTACCTGACTATCTCATCGCTCAGAGATCTCAGATCCCTGACATCGGGGCCAGGGTGAGAGTAGGGGGGGGGGGGGG
>CM070039.1:68705339-68717766 GCA_036250615.1 Ptychadena robeensis
TTCTGAAATTATTAATTACAGGTACGTTTTTTTTTTTGATTTCCTCCCTATTATCAGCACTTATCAGCACTAGTACCATTCATGCAAAGATGTACTTCTGGTGGAAGACCCACTTTAATTAGATTTCAACTTTTCAATTCAAATTAAAGTCATTAAAGGAGGATAGACTCTTGCAGGTTTGCATTTTGTCTTATTAAATAAGGACCCTTTCCTACTTTAAAAAAATGGCTAAAGTCTAAGTCACGCCATCAAGAATATTTTCCAGCAAGACAACTTTATTGAAGATCCTGTAATTCATCTGTTTTAAAATGCCACCATTTTTACGAAAGCTAATCCACTGAAATAAATGCAGTGAACCAATAATACATTGCACTGGTGCATAGACTTTTGACCTTTAGGTAGTGGCATCACTAGGTTTGGTATCACCACATAGTAGGGTATATATGGCATGGTGTAAGTACACACACACACACACACAACTATATATATATATATATATATATATATATATATATATATATATATATATATATATATATATATATAGCCAGTAAAGCAGTTTGCAAGACTGGATACCTTAGATCCTCCTATTAAAGCGATGCCTATGGACAGCTTGCGGCATGTACCCCCAGACAGCTGGGTACTCAAAGCTGAGCGTTTCTCCTCAATCCTCAGGATTTGCAAGATCTTCTCCACCTCCTCTGGACAACGCCAGCGTGGACATCCTTTTAGCTAAAACAAAAACAGAAAGAAGTTAGTGACTTTACAATCAAGATAACATTTGAGTTTGGGTTTGCTGACTAATGTTAAAATTGTTTGAATATTTTTAGGCTCCAGTATGGTCTGAATATAATAAAAATGTTTTTTTGCATCTGAACAAAAGGAAGCAGGGTAGGACATATTCTTAAATTGCCGAAAAGTCAGGCTCCAGTGTAGAGCTCCATGTGGGGAATGACAGAAAGGCATTTTCAGGTCAGGCTTATAGCAATAAAAGTTATCCTAACAAAGAAATCCAAATTTTCACATTTGACAAAAAACATGATGTTTTTTTTTGTAATATATAACGTACTGTCTATTTTATTATGTTACTAAAAATGACAAAAGTTTCAATAGGTTTTAGCTGTATTCAGACTTCTTTATTTTGCCAAAGAAATTGCAATGAGAATGAAAAAGCATAACACATGGAAATAAAATGTAGGAAAATATATTCAACATGCAAGGTAAATAGTCTCTAGATTCATATACACATTACTAAACCAAACAAAGGCCTAAATGTACCCATTCCTTGGTGCTGTGCCAATTTTTTAGGAACTCCTACCCGCATACACACATTAAAAGAAAATAAAAGTAATGGCACAACGCTCCCACCCTGGGGAAATATCCCCTACCTCCTAACTTGCATGCATACAACCCTTCTTTATACCGCCAGCAATTTTGGGGATGATACCATGTTCAGGGGCTTTGCAATTAACATCAGATTAAAGGAATTTCAAAAAGAAATTCCACCATCTCTAGTAAAAACAAGTAAAACATCCACAAGATGGCACTGCCGCTTGGTTTTTTTTTTTCACCAGCCGAGTCCAGCTCCACTTTCAGAGAGTTTCTTTAGTGTGGGTAGGACGAGGCTTACAGAGAGCAGGTGGGCACGGAGCTGAACTTGCAACCTCTCTCTGTCACCCCACTCTAACGCCACTGAAGGTGCAACCCCCCCCCCCCCCACACAATCTATTGCCCCCCTCCACGAATACACCAGACAGCCCTTACCGCTGCATAAAAATAAAGGTGTTCTTCTACAGTTAGACCCTGAAACAACACATCATGCTGAGGACAAAGTCCCAGATTACGCCTGATGAGAGAAGTGTCTTTTGAGATCTCATAGCCACCAATGTAACATTCGCCAGATGATGGGGGTAAAAGGCCTAAAAAACAAAAGGTGAGTAAACTTAAATGAAGAATGATCATTTCTATTCACACATCATTTCTACATCGCTAGGACACATGAATGTCAAAATAAACAGCTCAGTAACCTTTTGTTACCTGTTAGCATGGACAAAGTAGTGCTCTTTCCTGCTCCATTGTGTCCCAGTAACACGGTTATCTGTCCTTCATACATGTTAAGTGTAAGATCCCAAACAGCCATACGCTTCTTACCATTCACACGGAATGCCTGGAACATGAACAGAAAGATGGAATGCCACATTAAAGTGATCATGTATGAACAGAAATATGACAAATGACATTGATTTGACAACGTTTCAGCAAGTAGTAGGTTAATGACTAGTAAATGAAAGTAAGCGCTTACTCCTCTTACTTCTACACACTTCTTTGTTCCTGACAGACATCAAATTGCATCCTAAATTAATATTTATCAATTAATCTGTGCCATTATGGCCATCAATAGGGATGGGAAGTGCTTTCTTATTGGAGAATTTGCTATCCATAGTCAGAAATGCACTTTTTATTCAGTACACAAATAAGATTTAATACAAAAAATACACAGCTAAGCATAATGAAACCATGTGAGCTTGGCGGCACTGTATGCGAGTTGGGCTCAAGCTGCCCAGCTGACATGCAGAAGCTCTGCCGTTTGGGGATGCAGGCAAACTGCCTTTTAATTTTGCCCTGATACAGGAATGAGGAAAAAGCAAGGAGCTCGGAAACTCCACAGGACTTCAGAGGAACTTGCGGCCTTCTCAACACCATGGCAGTGTCATTGCTGTGGTTTTGAGACCGTGGCTGTTTTTTTTATGATGCGGTCTTAGTCAAGTCGACTAGATTACAGACACGGTTAAGTGTCAAACAATAAACATTTTTTATTAACCCTCTGGGCGGTTTGAGGTTTTCGCGCCATTTTTTATGGCACGAAAACCTCATGTCACCGGCAATCGCGGCGGAGTACACTGTGCTTGCCGGCTCTCCGCCCAGCTCTCTGCACACCGCCGACGTCAAATAGACACCGGCAGCGTGTGGAGAGGAGAGCCGCCCCGCCCCCTTCGGCGTCACAGATGACGCCGAAGACACGGGCCGGAAGGGCTCCGTGTGTCGGCAGCTCTTCTACAGAGCCGCCAGCACACAGGGAGACGGTGGTTTTGTCCGATCCCGGTACGGGCACAGTGTGATCGGCGATCAAAATGTGCCCAAACTGAGTTCGGGCAAACCGCTAGGGAGGTTAAAGTTCCCTGTAACATTAACAGTCAACAGGACAATAAAACAAAATAAAAGGAGGCTAATACCTCAACTTTCCTGGTAAATTAGCAGTATGGCCACAAGATGGCACTGCTGTCTGTTTACATTTCACCAGCCAAAGCTGAGCTGGCAGTCAGTCTATGCATGCCAACAGAGAAGGCTCTGCGTGCCATAGGTTTGCCATCACAGGCATAGGGAGTGTTCTATACAAAGGAGTGTGTGATGATACAAAAATACAGTAACAGCAGAGAGTGAGAATCAAGAGTAAAACATTTTTCTAAAAAAATGATTAGTTGCAATAATCAGAGACATAAAAGGCAGAATTTTACCTTTGTCAAATGTTTAATACGAACTCCTGGTATGAGATCCGATGGTTCTTCTTCCAGGTATTCCCCTCTTAGCTCCTTTTCAGGATCTTCATCGTCCTCTTTTTCAATTACCTCTGCATTCCGGGGAGTCCCACACCAATAGGAAGGCT
Organism: Ptychadena robeensis; assembly: GCA_036250615.1. Classification (NCBI taxonomy): domain Eukaryota; kingdom Metazoa; phylum Chordata; class Amphibia; order Anura; family Ptychadenidae; genus Ptychadena; species Ptychadena robeensis. The sequence goes on from CM070039.1 coordinate 68,709,004, forward strand.
AAAAGATCATGATACATTTATATTTTTTCACAATGCTATCAATTGTTCAGTCTTATTTCATTGCTACAAATACTGCAAATCCTAAAAGGTGTACAGGTGTCATATGAAGTGTCGCCTTTCAGCCAAAATTCCATCTACTTCTAGAAGAAATAGTCATATGACTGTGGGCGTGGTTTATTATGAACAGGAAGGTTTACTTTACATAAAAAGGGATTATTTCACCTTAGAAAACTTGGGTTAAAGTATTCAAGTGCGCTCTTACTTCAAAGCATGTTTTTACAGATATGACAAGACAGGTCCGAGGCACTAGACACAGACAGGAAAAAAAAAACCCTGAAGCAATGATATACCATTTATTGTAAAGTAAAACCACAGAGAAATAATGACAAACTAGAAATCACTTTGGGGGGAAAACAACTTTTGCAAAAGGAGGAACTTATATTTATGAGTCCTATGATGAAACCAAGTATGCCTGTAGTAGAACAGAAGGAGGACTCACCAAAATACAGAAGTACCAAGGCTGGGGAACTCCATAGTCTCCCGGCATAACCGTCTCCACATACCAGCCAATAATGGAATAAAGTACAGAATCAAGCAGCAGCATTCCTAAGACCTGACCCAGTGTGAAGTTGTCATCCACACTGACTGGGGTCATCAGATTGGACCACTGGGCTCCTGTACCTAAACAAAATAAATAAAAATAGGACACAATAAATTTTAAAACATCCATGATTTGCTTGTTTTATTTCCATCACAGAAGCCGTAACCTTCACCAACCTTTGCCCTCAAACATGCCGATGAGTTGTGCTCCCATAGCCATGCCAACATTGGAGATCAAACAAGAAACCAGCTTCTCGCTGTGGGTTATCATGTCGTACCGTGGAGAGATGAAGAAATAGGGGATGTAGGAGAAGAAATACAAGAAGCCACCAGCTGCAGCTGCTATGTTCGCTAAAATACAAAATAAAGAATAAATTGTTTTACAAATAACTGTTAGCATCAGGGTACATGGATGTTCCGGAAACAGAACGGCTCTTACCTCTAGAGAAGAAGCTGCTGATCATAAAACTGAAGGAGATGGTGGAGACCGAGAATACCATAAGATAGCAAAAGACCAGACTGGGATCACTTCGGGTAAGTACTGCCCCCTGTCCACTAACCTGAAAGCACAACACAATCCACCATCTTTATTACAACAAAGTATACAGACTCTATGCAGTGTAAATCTTTCATAGCACATTATGGAGGACACAATTATTGCCCATGTGGATGTATATTAAAACTGAGATTTCAGGTAAGATGTAGGGCTTGTTTCCATTATACGGTGGGACCCCCTCCGCTAAACGTATTGCTTGGCGGGGATCCTGACGTAGCATAGACATTGCCTGCTCGGTGGATGCTCTGTTTACACATCAGCCGATGCAGAGGCTCAACATACTCAACTATGTTGAGCCTTGCATCGGCGAAGTGGCTTGGCACAGTGAAGACACAGCATCCACCGAGCAGGTAAGTCTATGTCAGGAGCCAAGCAATACGTATAGTGGAGGGGGTCCCGGCGCATAATGGAAACATAAATAAACAAAATAAAAGACCGTATTATTAATATCTCCTATTATTTATATAGTGCCTATGTCTCTATCATAGTCATTTGTCATGGACAGTCTAAGTTTTTGGAAAAGTCAATTAACCTACCAGGAAACCCACACAGACACAGGAAGAACATACAACTCCTTGGAGACAGTGTCCAGGGCCCAAATACTGAATGGCCAGATATCTAGCCACTAAGCCACTGGCCTTTAACTATTATCTTAGCATATTCCAACAAAGAAGCACATACGATTAAAACAAAATCCCCAACATAGATCTTTGTAGCTGCAGACACTGTGGAGCAACAGACTCTCAAACTTCACAACCACTTAAATTTGTTCACCCAGTAGCCCAGCTCATCCTTCTCTTTCTCCCAGAAGGGACCCAGCATGACCCAACCTCAACTCACCTGCTTCCTACTTCCAACCATGACTTCCATTGCAATTTGTGAAGTAATTTAGTGTGAAACCATGTAATACATTTCAGGACCTTTCCAAGATCAAAAAATAGCAGCAGCATTTAATATGCTCCGTCGCGATCGCCCATGGCATGCTTTTTAAAAAAGCGCACCACGTGCACAAGGCTCAGGAGGTTAAAAACCATGTTAGCTTAAGATCCCCTGATCTCCTTAGGGTATAGAATGTCTTATTTTTCAAAGACCCATGTTAACGTTTCCATATATCATATATATATCATAAATAGAACGTTGGAAGTCCTGCTTCCCCTCGTCAATGTCGGATCTAATCGCCAGGGTACAAGACGTTCGCCTCATGGAGCAGCTGTCGGCTCGTATTCATGATACTATTGACAAATTTAATAAGGTATGGGAGGGGTGGGACGCCCTGCAGCTTCCTGGCTATTGGGTGGTTACCGATCTTGGCTGGGGGGGGGGGGGGGGGGTTTACAGAGGGTGCATTTTGTCTATATTCTATATTTCTATCCTTTTTCTATTTCTTTGTATTGGGGGTTGGGCTCTGGGCTATGCCTCATTTTTAATCTGTTTGGCTTTTATTTGGTCCTATGGTCTAATTACACAGGTGCCTGTGTTGCTGGCATTGCCTGAATAACGATCTGCAACCCGCCCCTGTTATTCTTTCTCTAAGCCACTAAGGTTTGGTGCTTGTTTTTTGCTTTGTTTACTTGTATTGTACTCTGCCCATGTCTTATGTTCATGCTTTATATGGCTATGTCTTCTTTTTTTCTGTATTTTTATTATTGTTAAACATTTTTACAAAAAAAAGTAAAAAAAACAAAATGATAGAACGTTTGCATTCACTGACCTGTATACACAGGAGCAGGGTGACAAAGGAGACAGACACCAAAAGAAGGATGAAGAAGTGGATGAACCAGGCAGTAGAATGGAGCCAAGACTTCAACCCCATCACACGCATGTATTCCTAGGAGAAAAAAACATATTTACAACAAAAACGTTAGTACATTCAGACTCACCCAAACTGCCAAGCAGGACATGTCACTGCAAACATTCAGCTTCTCACAGTATAAATGAGACCCTGTCAGTCAGATAAGGCTCACCACATTTCCGGGCTGATAGACAAATGGCATAATCTAGCCCACTATTTAGACCCCCACAGTCTTTTCCTTTACTGTATTTTTAGTCTTTTTTTTTATTCATGTATGCTTAGCATCACATTAGGGTTACCCCAGACTCCTGTATTCATAAAGCTGTATACAAAACACTGCAGCCCCATACCCCAACCAGATATGACCTTCCACAATACAGACACAGCGATGAAGTCACTGGGTCTAAAATAAGGAATGCAATTTCAAAAGCTGAAAAGGGTTATATCATTATCATGTTGATAAGGTTATGGAAAAGTGAGGAATTCTTTCCGGAGCTGACTGATTTTTCAGTCAAGAATAAATTTGCCAGATTCAACATTCAACAGCACCTTCTGCAGACAACTAGGAAGTGCAACTATGTGTTCTCAGTTTATAAAACCTATTGTCAACTTGTGTGTGAATGCTTCAGATACAAATCAGTTGCAATAAATACAAAAATCCCACCACATACTTATATGATTGACTGAAATTTTCAAACCTGATCAATCACAGATCTTTCAGGTTTCCATTACTTTTGGTCAAATTAATTCAGAAGAAATCAATTTTTAAACTGTCCAATGAAACCACTGATTTCACTGTTCTATTGAACAAAAAAAATCAGCCCCTGTATGGCCCCCTATAAAATGACTAGTACCTTAATTGATCTATACCAATGCCGCTAATATGGATTAGGAACCTGCCATGCAAAGAATAAAAGGGTCCTACAGCCTGGACACCAAGGAGCTAAGGCTATGTTTCCACAGAATCTAGGGCTCCGTGAACCACCTGCGCTAAGCACATTCTTGACGGGGATGTTGACAGAGCCCATATATATTACCTGACTCCCCGTATTTTTAAATGGGGTTGAGCCGATCCTCAGACGGAGAGGTTAACATAGAGGACTACAAGTCAACCTGGAGAATCGGCTCATCGACGGAGTCCTAGACACTGGACATGTGGACTGGACCAACAGCTCATGCTATTGCTTTACATATGTCCAAAAAGTTTGCTACTGCCCACCTTTAGTTTGCGCTCCTTCTCCAAGACAAGTGCCCGAACAATGCTCAGGGATGTGTATGTGAAACTGAACATCAGAAGCAATGGAAGCTGGTTCTGGATGGCAAGGATGAAGAGGTCATTGACAAAGGGAGGGAAAGGGAACCTTTGTACGGCAACATCAATTTGGTTGAGAAGAGCTCGTCCTGATTCATTGGCATGGTAATACATAATGGCCCGATCCACATGGTGCTGAACAGCCAGAAAGCCTTCTCTCTGATATCCTGAAAAAAGAATAGAACGTAAAAGGCTAGTGACCCAAAATGCCATACTCATACTTGGCGATCTTACCTATATTGTGCTCATACATAAGACATCAATTAACCCTATTTCTTTTTTAATAGTTATAATAAGTAACTCATGGTAGGTCTTTGAGGGGAGCAGCATTTCTTACCTGGTGTGCCACCAGTTTTATCTTTACGTTCGCGTGGCCCTGGTAGTTGAAATAGTGGGTACAGGTATCGAGTGTGCCAGTTTCTGTCCACATTGGGGTTGAGGCCTGTTTGCTCGCTGACAGGAGCATTTCGTGGGCTGTATTTGAATCTAAGTTTATACTGGACCTGTAAAAGAACAAAAAAAGGGATTTACATAAACAATATACCCAGAAAGCACAAAATTATTATGTTGTTGGTGGACTGTAGTAGTTATTCAAAATTGTATTGGAATAGCAGGTTTTTCCTGCCAGTGACTTCTACGACTTTGAGACAGATCACAATGCAGAAAGAATAGTGTGTGCATTGCAGTATTGCCAGTAGCAGCATAGGGCAGCATCATCATGTACATGGAAAAGGAGCGCTTTCAGTAAGGTAATGCTCAGTAACCTCCCTGTCAGAAACCATCAATAATCAACAATACATGAGTCAACATGGGGCAAGGGAGCTGGAGGAGACAGCACACTCTATTATCCTGCTTCTGACATAGGACCAACGTAGGCAATGGTCCTTGAACAAGAACAAAAAGGAGTGCTTCAGCTGTACAGTATTAAAAAACTAGCTATAAAAAACACACCACTGTATACAACCAGCTTTGACAACTACAGAAGGAAGTGATTGCTAAGGAGCAACAGAGAAATGCTCGCTGCTCCACAAGCACTTCCCTCAAGTCTGCCCAGGAATGGGACCGGCCAAGAAGGAGTTCCAGTAGACAGGGAATCAGAGGCAGCAGGCTGAACTGCCTGGGGGGATCTTCTCTCTGACAGCTTCCCTACCTCCAAGCACGAAGCTACCAGTCACCATCCGAACCCCAGGAGGCAGAGAAGCAAACGCAGAGGGAAGAACTGGGCAGATCTTCCTTTTGACAGTTTTTTTTTTTCCAAAATAAGCTTTATTAAGAATAATAATTGGAGAATGTTCTCCATGCATACAAATATTATAATGCATTAAGTAAGTATTCAAACAGTATCGTACAGTTACAAGTATCAAGGTCAGAGCTTAAAAAGCGATCGATATGACAGTAACATCGATTCTACTTGAGACATTAATCAACAGTAATAAATAACAATAAATGTATTCAATTCAAAAGGAATCACCTTCTAAGGTGAATCAAGAACATTGTATATCAGTTTTAGTTTTAGTTTAGTTTTTTTGTTTTAGTAGGTAAAGTATAATCGGCAAGCTCATACTCATTCGGTTTACTAAATCAAGACATATATGATAAGAAGTATCTGATGTAGGTGAGATGTAAGGGTGGAATAAGACTTCACCAGGTTAGACTCCACTGTGGAGTCCAGGTCATATATATCTAGTTCAACAACATTTCCCTGGGTGTTTAGAGCGATACTGGATCCATTGGGACCAAGTTGAAAGGTAGCGGGTATTCGAGTCATGTGCAGTATGTATTAGATTTTCCATTTCAGCTATTTTGTCTACTCTTTGAAGCCATTCAGTGTGTGTAGGAGCCCTGGGGGACTTCCATAGGGCCGGGATTAGTAGCTTGGCTGCGTTTAACAGGTGGAATGGTAAGGACCCTTTATACTGTTTGATAGGGAGCATAGTGTGGTGCAACAAAAAGCATTCAGGGGTAAACGGAGGCTGGTGTCTAGTAATTTTTCTGATAGTGTTCTGCACCGAACGCCAAAATGGACGTATAAGATCACAGTCTCACCAGATGTGATTATAAGTCCCTGGCGCCTTGGCGCATCTCCAACACATTCCATCCACAGCGGGAAAAATCTTTTGTAACGCATGGGGGGTTCTGTACCATCGGGCTCTTAGGTTAAAGTTATTCTCTTGGACTTGGACATTAAGAGAGCCTTTGACTGTTAGAACATTGATTTTTTCCCATTCAGCATTTGTGAGCGAGATATTAAGGTCAGCTTCCCAGGAGTCTCGATGTGAGGATTGTTCTGTTATTGTTTCCGCAGATAAGTGATTATAAATAGTGGAGACTGTATGTCTTGCTGGAGAGTTTGAAGCCCATAGTTTTTCTAGGAACGTGTGTTCCCTACATGATAGAGCTATGTTAGTGCGCTCATTCAGATAATGGCGGATTGACAGTTTTACCCACAGCATATTTTCCCCCTGATCTTATAGAGCAATAAATACTGTAAATTACCCCCCCATTTTTAGTGAGAATGGCAGCTATTGGACCATGTGTCCACTACTGTTTCCTGTGCTGGATGGCTCATTAGCCTGCGCATTCTCCGCAACTTGCGGGCAGTTTGAATGTGGTGGATAAACAGCACCTGAACAACATGGGCAGTTGCTTTTCCACGACTTGGAGACAGGTCTATTGATCTTCAATGGAAGTGTCTCTGTCGGCACTGCACAGTACTGCAAGGAAGACGCGGCATTCTGCAGCATCAACAAAGCATGCTCAGATAACGCATTAGAATGGAAAGTGCCCTCTATGCATTGGACACAAGCTCTTGGTCAGATCCAAATGCAAAACAATCATACACTGTAATGATAAAATCATGATATGTTCCATTGAACTTAGTTATTCTGACTTTATCTTTATTTAAGGAAAATAAAAGGTGACAAACAGGTGAAATGCCAAGCAGTTTTAAAAAAATCTTCAAAAATATAAAATTGACAGATTACCAAGACAATGAGAGAAACATTTCTTCACCTCAATATTACCTGCAGAGGTAAGGGGTCATCACTGTTGTTAAAAGGATGATCAAAGACCAGGGCGGCCAAAACATTGCCAGACTGGTTGCCATGTCTTATGAACTTATCAAAGTCCTCTTCAGTGGGAAATCCACGGGCTGTGAAAACAAATGAAAACATTCAGCTTTCAGAAAATAGAAATTGTAATTTACAACAATGGAATTTAAATAACTTTAAATCTTTTTCTTTACATTTAACAATTCTCGTAGTGAGCTAAACATTGATAGAAAATCTGTTGTCTGAACAGGCAATACATGGAGTTGGCAGGATACTAAACAGCATTGACAGTTGTTATAAAAATACTTGCTACAACTGGTTCTGAAAGAGTGTGTTCACCAAGCGGAATGTAAGACTGTAAAGTTTTCTCTCTGTTTATCTAACTATGAAAATGATATTTACACAAGCAGTCCTACAGGAATTAAACTGCCCATCACAGATATAATAAATGTATTTTGTAAAATTTTATGGCAAGTACATAACCACAAACACTCAAAAGGAATGAGGGGACGAGTTTATAATGGGAAATGGAGAAGTTAAAAAGGAAGGGGTTGAACACTGGGAACAGCTTAACATTTAGGGACAGTAATCCATAATAGAAGAGGCTATAGTGGGGTGCACAATGTGACCTCTCGGAGAGGAAAACACAATAAAGGTCTGTCAGAGTTTCACCACTCTAGCTATAATACTTATAAGTTACATTTCAGCTAAACTACCAGACAATGATTTTTCATGGCCAGTGATATATTCCTATATGCAACATTTAACTTGCCTACATACATTTTTTCATTTGGTGTGCGTTGGAAGAGGGGGTAGTCTTATACGGCGAGTATATAACAAACTCTATATTTTAACTGTAAAAGTTGGGGGGTCGTCTTATACGCCGGCATATACGGTATATATATATATATATATATAATAATCTCTGAAGCATCAGATGGCAGCTACACAAGGCCAGAACCTGCTGACACAGGACCAATACCTACTGTATACCTAATACTTATACCTACTAGTATGAACCCTTGAGTTGCACAAATGTCAGTAGCAAACGACACAGTTGAGTTTCCCATTCTTATTTCATACATAAGGCTAGATTTGCACCGTACACTGTTTCTGAAATTGCATTTGGCTGATGGGGCGTAAATGAATAATTTGAATGGCTCCATTCACTATCCGGAAGTTAGGATTTTCCCTCAACAATTAGGATTGGGGCATGTGAATACCTTCCGTTTTAAGAAGGCTTAACTGTGCTATTCTCATTTTGAAAGTTATGGCACTGGAAGTAGTAGACTTGAGTTTTATGGTTGTCAAGGGGTTACCTCTGAAACAAATCCCATCGATCCTACTGAACACTAAGGCTATGTTTCCATTACGTCGGAGGTCCCAACGTAGCAGATAGACTAAAGCTAGCCATACACAGTCGGATTCCATGGCCGATCGATCACCTATCCGA
>CM070039.1:68729283-68758180 GCA_036250615.1 Ptychadena robeensis
GTCCTCCCTGATAGAATACATAGTGATTGGAAGGTATATATTGTTGCTATGTAGTGCCGGGTCCTCCCTGATAGAATACATTGTGATTGGAAGGATTATAAAGCTCCTCATATTACATGGCTTTGGTAGAACAAAGGTTGATTATACAGAAATTGTATGGTAAGATTGTAAGGTGTATGGGGGGCTTAAGTTATTGCCTTGGGCAACAAGGGCTTTACCATTCTCATTTAAGGATATGAAAAAGAAGTCACATGACAAGTTGTGCGTTTTTTTTTTTTTTTTAAGATCAACCTATCCAATTAGACATCAGGGTGATACAAAGGGATAGTAAGATCCCAGTGGACAGGGCAGCACTGCGTCTTCCACCTGCGCCTGTGAGATTACTACAGACAGCTGCTGTTTACACAATCAGTAAAGGACTCTGCGGAGCGCTGCTCAGCCTTACATAAGCCTCAGTAATAACGCTGGAGCAATGACAGGAGGCAGAGGGCGGCCAACTCTATCTCCATTACTATCTCACATTATCACCTACAAGATGCAGCAAGAGGTACTAAACCAGCTTCTCAACCCTGGGTGTCCAACGAATATTTCAGCAGCGCCCATGCCCACAAGCGGGGATGGAAGTTATTAGCCCCTGCACTACATGCACAAATGGGAATGTTGTGTGTATTGTGGTGCTTTGCCAAAAACACAGAAAGTGTGATATTCTATAGGAGGATAACATAATACAGCAAAGTCTTATAGGACTTATGTGAGCATTGATTGGCTGTGTCCCTGCTTCACCAGATGGTTTCTCCCACCAGCCCCTACATGACCACAGGACCTAGTGGTAGTGGAGGGACTAAAGGCGGGAACCATTGTGTGTAGTGGGGGGGGACACAGCCAACAAGTTCCCAATTATCTAATGCCGATTCAAACCAAGAAACTCTAAACCTGCCACCCAATGCCAATGTCAATATTTACTATATCTACTATTGCCGTGTTTATAGTCTACCCTACATCACATGGTTTGCTGTGTTTCTATTCCACCCTACATCACATGGTTTGCTGTGTTTCTATTCCACCCTACGTCACATGGTTTGCTGTGTTTCTATTCTACCCTACGTCACATGGTTTGCTGTTTTTATTCTACCCTACGTCAAATGGTTTGCTGCGTTTTTATTCTATCCTACGTCAAATGGTTTGCTGTGTTTCTATTCTACCCTACGTCACATGGTTTGCTGTGTTTCTATTCTACCCTACGTCACATGGTTTGCTGTGTTTCTATTCTACTCTACGTCACATGGTTTGCTGTGTTTCTATTCTACCCTACATCAAATGGTTTGCTGTGTTTCTATTCTACCCTACATCAAATGGTTTGCTGTGTTTCTATTCTACCCTACTCCAAATGGTTTGCAGTGTTTCTATTCTACCCTACTCCACATGATTTGCAGTGTTTCTATTCTACCCTACTCCAAATGATTTGCGGTGTTTCTATTCTACCCTACTCCAAATGGTTTGCGGTGTTTCTATTCTACCCTACGTCACATGGTTTGCTGTGTTTTTAATCTAACCTCCGGTCGCTGTCACACCTCTCATCATAGAAGTCAGGCAGGGTGAGGATGAGGCCCTATGTCCTGGTGGGATTGAACTGACATTCCTTATTATGAGGTTTGCTGTGTTTCTATTCTACCCTATGCCAAATGGTTTGCGGTGTTTCTATTCTACCCTATGCCAAATGGTTTGTCGTGTTTCTATTCTGCCCTACGGCAAATGGTTTGCTGTGTTTCTATTCTACCCTAAGTCAAATGGTTTGCTGTGTTTCTATTCTACCCTAAGTCAAATGGTTTGCTGTGTTTCTATTCTACCCTACGTCAAATGTTTTTTAATGCTGTAAGAACAAAAAAAAGTTATATGACAACATAAGAACGCGTATGTTCTTCATGTACGCATGCAAGGTGTACAATGTGTGCAATGTTTCACCTGGAATATGAGGTATGGATGTTCCACCTCCGGGGTGTCCTCTTACACGCAAGGGCTGTAGAATGTTGTCAAGGTCGGCGGTTGTTTTCACCCTTTATATTCCAATTCTCGGAGTCCCATGGCTTTCCGATCACTCCAACAAAGGACGCAAAGGCTTGGATATAGGCGTCCGGTGTATGGGGTCATCTGCTGTAGGCTGTGGATATCACCGATATAGGCTATTGCTGCGTGCGGTGGTCAGCTCGGGATTGACCGTTCGCTGTCACACCTCTCATCATAGAAGTCAGGCAGGGTGAGGATGAGGCCCTATGTCCTGGTGGGATTGAAGTGACATTCCTTATTGTGAGGTGCAGCTCCTCGGTCAGTGTCTGTCAGTGTGCAGCTCTTTCTGTGTCTCCATCAGGTGCAGGATGATATCCTCCTCTGTCAGCCTGCTCTTTGTGTATGGCGAGGCCTCAAGCAGCACTGCAGTCCCTCCTCCTCCAGCACCGGCTGTGTGTCTGTGGTTGGGGGTGTTAGCACGTCTCCCCCTCCCGGACTGTCTCAGGTGGCAGCCCGTCCCTCACCTCAGGTGCTGCCGTCTCTGTTCTCTCAGGGAAAGCAGACAGCCGGTGACGTCACCGCCCTCCCAGAGAAACACAACTCCAGCCGCATCCAGCAGCCACTTCCGGGTTAGGTCACATGACACACGCTCTGCCAGCTGCCACGTGACTGCATTCCCCTTGCACGATGACACAACAGAGGGAGCCCATAGGGCAGTGTGGCTTTGTGTGTTGTGGGTTGTCACTGGCTCTGTTCTCAAAGCAGTTCTTAAAGGGACATTTAATTTTTATGTTGGACAGGGTGAAACACGATATTTTTCCTTTTGCCATCTGCTGTCATGCTCTGTACACTCAACAGAAGGTGGGAGGATGTCTTTCTGTTCAAGTTCTGCTCTAGCAGGTATCAATTAAAGTTGAACAGGAGTCAAAATGTTTTAAATCCTCTGCAGAAGTTTATTTAGTATTTTTTTTATGGAAGACAGAACAGAAATAACCAAAAGAAATAACCCCCCCCCCCCCCCCCCCCCCCCACACACACACACACATAACCTCAAAAAGTTTTGTGTTACGATTATTAATAACCTCCTTGGCACCATAGACCTCCATGTTAATGGAAGCAGTGTCGCTTTTCCCTCCCCCCATGTTATGTGTAGAGAGGAGGGCGGGGAATCACGGCAGATAGTGTACTCGCCGGTACAGCGCCGTTTCGGGCCAGAAAAAAATTCACAGAAATACAGTATAGCCAATACAATTATAAAGAGCAATCACCCTTTAGTGTCTTAATCAGACATAGGCAAACGATTGCCCTTGGCCCATATCTGGTCATTTTAATCTTTTAATCCAGCCCTTTATAACCTTGGTGGTGTGAAGATGCTCTGGCTCCCCTTTAAGGCCCCCACACACACACCGAGTGGGGCCGACAGAGCTGCTACGATCAGCTCTGGGAAGCAGCATGATGATGTCATCACGCTGCTCTCCAGAGCTGACAGCATCGGCGGGCACCCTTTGTGTGACGCTGGTCTTCATTGAAAGTAACGGCATCGGCTGGCATCGGCCAGAGAATATCGGACATGTCCGTTTTCTGACGGCCGAGCTGTGGGGCGACAGATCCCTGTCGGCCCATGTGGGCACCGACCGCCGTTAGTGCGCACCCCCATTGGTCGGCAGCAAAATCAGCCGTCGCTCGGTGGATTTATGGCAGGCTTTACTCATGCCCAGGAATATGTAATGGAAACCCAGAGGATGATTGTTACGATCTCCTTCTAGAAGCTGTAATTTGCCCATGTCTGCAATAGAATGTTTAGGTTTACTATCCAAAGCCTTTTTTATTTATATATATATTTTTATTTGTAACCTTCTAGGCAACATTATTAAAAAAAATTGTGATATCAATTTATCTAGGTAATCAGTTAAAATTTTCCGCCCAGGCTTGTAGGACTTGCGGCCCTCACAGGTTCTTTTTCTGGGCCCTGCTGTCAAATTGAAAAACCCATTGCGATCCATGAGTCAAAAAGTTTGCCCACTCTGGCCTAAATTATGATCATTGCTCCTGCATGCCTGCAGAAGCACCCACCAACATCAAACATGTTTCTTCTAAAAGCCAATATTTGTATAGAATAAAGCTGCCCATATACCTTTAGAGCTGTCTGTCAGATATCCTTTAGATCTACTAACAACTATGGTAGACTTGATGGCCCCTCATATTACATGGTTTTGGTAAAACAAAAGGAGATCTAAAGGAAATCTGACATTAGGATTTCTATTTGCAGCCATGTGACTGCAATTTTAATTAGACTCGCCAGGAAATAACTCACTTTCTGAAACATAAGGATACATATTCTGCTCTTCTAGGTTTGTGAACTGAGCCTATTGTCTGTATGGGGGAGGTGAAGAGCCAACAGCTGGTATGCAGCTACATGGCAGTGTGGGCTGTCCCACAAAAACCTGACATCAATGAGTGTTATCTATCTCAGGGCATGGTCAGCACATTATCTGGACTGGTAACTGTACAAACATTTAAAGACATTTACAAAAACAAAAGTTTTTATATGGATTGTTTAATAATTGTTTTTATAGGGACAGATAGTTACTTATGATTCAGACAATTAAAAAGTGATGTCCCTTGTCATTGCATAAGCCTAACACAGTGGGTTTTGCAAGTAAACTAAAACCTTGTAGAAATCTTTGTCTTTAGGTTATGGAATCCGCACTCAGACTTTTTTGATCTTTAAAATCGTCAAAACTTTATTTTCAGATTGTTCCAAGGAAAAATACAGACATCGGACCACACAGCATCAGCTCCACGCAGGGAACATGTCCTCCCCCCTGACATGTTTCCCACCAAATGTCCGGGGCTTAATCATAGGGATCAAATTTGGGGGGAAACGCGTCAGGGGGGAGGACATGTTCCCTGCGTGGAGCTGATGCTCTGTGCCTCGATGTCTGTATTTTTCCTTGGAACAATTTGAGGTTAAAGTTTAACGATTTCAAAGATCAAAAAATTTGCGGATTCCAAAAGCTAAAGACAAAGATTTGTTTTTTGATACAAGCCCAGGAGTGCGGATTGTAAATAGTTTCTTGTTTGAATGCTAAAACCTTGTATAGAAGCTTTCTGCGGTGGTCACTTGCCATTGCCCCCTGCCATCATTTAGTGATCAGCCATGTCTCCTTGTCTAGTATGGATCACTGTACTTTCCTATGGTAGGACACGTCAGGGTTCCTCTTGCTTGTCATCCTCTTTTCTATAGAACCAAATAAGTGCTGTGTGTACAAAGCTCGTTCATTTGCAACTTTTCCAGAAACAATAATTAAACGTGTGGTCACAGGCCATTGTTCTTCTTGGCTTACCCCTCCTTGCTTACTGCCCCTCTTTTTATTTTTTACTCTTGCTTTTGTTGTTCTTTATTTCGTATATATATATATATATATATATATATATATAAAATTGTAATAGGGGCCCTGGTGACATAGTGAGTGGTTAATGTGTCTCTGTTGCACTCTTTCGCAGCCCGCTAGAAAGGGTCTGTTGGGTTTTGCTCTTTATTTCTTTTATTTTTTTTACTTTAGGCTATGTTTCCACTAAAAAGCGTATTGCTTGGCGGGAGGTCCAGACGGAGCACATTTACTTACCTGGTTGCTGTGTCTTCACTGCGCCGTGCCATTCTGCCGATGCAAGGCTGAACGTAATAGAGTACAGTGTACACAGCATCCGCCGAGCAGGTAAAGTCTATGTGCTCCGTCGGGATCCCCGCCAAGCAATGAGTGGAGGGGGTCCCAACGTATAGTGGAAACGAGCCCTTATGTTACAGGTAGCAATATACCCCCCATTGGTTTAATGTATTGTGATTTGATGTATTTCGCTCTCTGTGTAAGCATATACGCTTAGCAGGGATCCCGATGTATCACACAGACATTGCCTGCTCGGCGGATGGTCTGTTTACACATCCGCCGGTGCAGAGGCTGAACGTACTCGACTATGTTTAGCCTTACATCGGCAGGGCTGCTCTGCGCAGTGAAGACAGATCCTCCGCTGAGCAAGTCTATCTGCTACGTCGGGACCTCCCGCTAAGCGTATATATGCTTACCGGAGGGGTCCCGACGTAATGGAAACATAGATTCATGGGGAATTATAAGGCATTGGATTTACATGATCTTTAATGATAAAATCACATTTCATTTGATAAATAGCAAACCTTACACAAAATTAATTTGTTGCACAACTTCACAGTTCACTAATATCTTCCAATCAGGAATAATCAAAGATGCTAATACATCGTCTCCACCATAAGCAACTACTGAACTGATGAGGTTCAACTGGACAATGGGTGACCAAATACCCACACACTGCAAATATCCTATTTCAGGCAATATTTCAATTAATAATTGAATGAATAATTCCGGCCTGTGTGATTTTTAAGATCCCTATGGAGACATGGACATGGGCTTTCTAAGACAGAAGAAGCCAACAAGCAGGCTGTGACATTCTCAATGGGCAATGACAGGAGTGGTAACAGTAAGCTAAGGCACCCTATGATACATTGTGGGTGGTTTAGTATGTTTCCAGGAAAGGTGTGATTTAAAGGAACTCTTTCATGGATGCTGCCACTGTTTCTCATGCTAAAGCTATGGTTGCGCCATGTGGTTCCTCCTGCAGACCCCCATGTATGTTCTGTGTTCTGCAGTCGCCGGGGGTCACAAGAGTCATTACATCAAGCAGCCTATTCCCCAGTGAGTTTTAGGCACTGGCTAGGGCAAGGAATAACATTAATTAATGTCACACTATTTAATCGCCCTAGCAGTCAGGACGGCACCATCTCGTCCTGCACTTTCTTGTCTTGTATTGCAGCTGACGAGATGGAGCCGTCCAGCTAAACTCATATCCCCACAGCAGCACATTCTGCTCTGTGCTGTCCGGGGGATCTGAAGGTTGCTTTTTCACTAAAGCGAGTCGGCATGTCACCCCTCTCCCAGCCCAATTTGCATATGAATGTCCCGCGGCCCAGGGGGGGGGTCATATGCAAATTGGGCTATCTTCAAGGAGCACACCTGGAATATTACCACCATTGTCATTCCCAGATGTGCTCTTTGAAGTTAACCCTTTCAGAGGGTGTCAAATGCCATTGTGTTGGATACAGTGATAACTGTATCCAATACACTTCAAAGTAAAACAAAACAAAATGTTATTATAAACAAACATAAATACTGTTTTGAAATCTTTCAAGAGATTTTAGCATTCAAATGATACATTTTATAAAAAAATATTTATGTAGTTTTTTATAATAATTGTGTGTTTCAAACATAGTCTATATAGTCAGGATGTCTATACGGACATATTTTGGGAAGTAACAGGCTTACAACATAAAGAAAAAATTACCATTGAAGTCTATGGTGCACTTTTGGAACAGAAATCTGGACCTCAGCAGTGCGCTAGGGAGGTTAAACAAGTTCAGGTAATTCTTTTTTTTCTTTGTCACATTGTAGATCACAGAAGTAACAGATACTTTTAGTATCTCTCACATAAATCTTCATCTGGGCCTTAATTGGTAAGGACATTTTTAAATGATGGCTCCTACAGATGGGCACTGATGCTAAATATTGCTTTCTTTAAAATGCAGCAGTGATAACACATTCACAAACATAGAAAGGCTACGTTTGGCTAGTTGTCCAAAGGAATGCAAAGCAAATACAAGGTCAAACACAGTCTGGGAATTGACATCGTCACTGCATGATACAAATGAGAATCTGCTGACCTGAGTTAGTAAGATACAGGAAGACAACACCCATCTACAAATTTCAGGCCATTTACTGACAAATGTACTATTATATAAGCTACTAGTTGCTGACTTGAAATATAAAGGCGTATAGCTAAAACATTTTTTTAAATAATTTTTTTCGTTTTATAAAGAAACCAAAGTATACAGTACATAAAAGGAGAAAAACATGGAAAAAAGGGGAAAAAATTTCTCCAGGGAGGTGATGATATAATAAAACATATCAAAATATTCAACCTTTGGTAACATGTGAATAGGGAAAGTACGCCTAATACAGTGGTTCCCAAACTCTCCTTGCAGGGCCCCCCTTTTCTATTTAGGAACATTTTCGAGCCCCCTCCCTATTCAAACACATGTTAAGAATGAGGGACAGCGCCCCCCTGGCATATCTTCCCGCCCCCCAGTTTGGGAACCACTGGCCTTATACATGGTATGAGACTTGCTTTCTGTTATATAGATTTAAACCCCAAGATACAAAACAGAAAGGGTGGGGTGGGGGGGGGGGGGTTTATTAACATGGAATAAACAAAACTGGGATAGCTAAAACATTTTAAAGTTCTAAAAAGATTGTGAAGTCTCCCTATTACCCTATTTTTCGCACTATAAGACACTCCGGACCAGAAGATGCACCCATCATTTTGGAGAGAAAATTTGGAGAGAAAAAAAAGAGTCATAGGCAGAGCCATTCACTTATAAAGGGGATATACAGCAACTTTCAGCAAAGTAGGTAGGTCTTGGCCATGCATTATTCACCCTATAAGTCAAAAGGCCAGTGCCAGGAGGGAGGTCTTAACCTCCCTAGCGCTCTTGTGAAGTCCAGATTTCCATACCAAAAGCGCACCATAGACTTTAATGGCTTATTTTATGTTGTAGGCCTGTAACTTCCCAAAACATGTCCAAGGGTCTAGTAGACATCCTGAATAAAATAATGTTTGAAACACACAATTATGTAAAAACAAAATTATATTAACAAAAATGAATAAAAGGTATCATTTGAAATTTGAATGATACAATTTCTTAAATACTTCTTTTGGATGATAGACAAAACAGTATGTATTTATATATTTGTTTTGTTTATAATAAAAAAAAATATTTATTTGTAAATGTGTGGTTTTTTTTTATCAAATTTTTTTTACTTTGAATTGTATTGGATACAGTTATCACTGTATCCAGCACAATTCCCTTTGGTACCCTTTCTCCCCTGGTGTGAAGAATATAGATTGTACATAGAAAACTGTTTTCGTGCAATCTACTTTAGAAATTCCCACTGCCACCCCTATGTGACGTCAGCAAGTCAACTCAAGGGGGGGGCGAAACTGTAAGTATGCGCTGCCGGGGCTCCGATCTCCGCCGGATAGCCCCATATCGTCCAGTGCAGTACTGACAGGATAACGCTAGATGAGATGGTGCCGTCAGGAACGCAGGGGGGTTAACCTCCCTAGCGCACTGCTTTCTGTACCAAAAGCGCACCATAGACTTTAATGAAAAAAAGTTTTTTACATTGTAACTTCCCAAAGTATGTCCATACAGGAGTCTAGTAGACATCCTGAATATAATAACATATTCAGATGCTTTGTGAATTACTAGTAGAATGAATATTAATTAATGAATATTTCAAAAGAAACAGTATCAGGTAAATTAGGACTGCCACCACTAGATGGCGCTGCAGATGTGCCAGGTTACATAGGACAGCATTGTAATTCATTGAAGCCAATGTATTCCATTCAGTTCTGTACACTTGGTGTTCCCGCCCCCAGAACAGAAATCTGTCACATTGGCAGTGGCCTTGCTGAGGACATTCACCCTATTTGTCCTGGTGACCATCGTCATGAGAAGTCCAAGATTTTTCACCTGTTTTCATAAAGAAAGAGAAGAAAATTAGACTTTCTCTTCTTTTGGAGCTTTTATGCTGTAAATGAACAAGCAACCTCAACAGAAAACATGAAACCAATGAAAATGAACAATTATTTCTTCAGTATGAAAACATATACTTAGGGGCTGTCCTAGGAAGATACGGGCCCTGGACGAGCCCCCCCCCCTCCCCCGAGAGCACTCACAGAATCTGTCCCAACCTGTCCCGGATGTGTGATTCATCGACGGGCGCACTAGGGGGAGGCATCTGTGTCCTGGGCAACCGCCGTCAAAATAGACATGTTACCTTAATCCCTCTTGGCCAGAAATACTCGTTGAAGGGGGCCAGATTAAGGGCTCATTTACTCTGTTGGTTTTAAAAAAAAACATAAACGTAATCGACTGGTGGACGCAACATAGGCTTCAGCCTGAGGTCCTAATCTAGACGACCTGCTGAACGCCTACACTATTTTACAGCCACTCACAGGAAGTTGCCTACCACACGGCTGCAGGAGCACACTGTTGTTTGCTGAGCTGCTGTAAGTTGTAAGCAGCTCGGGAAACGACAGTGTAAATTTAGTCCTCCATTTGCACTGGTGGTTTTCAAGCTATTTAATTTCTGGGAAAATATGATGTCAGCATTGCAATGCTCTGCTTTACTTACAAGAACTGCAGGACTTTGCCTTGTGGTAAAGATAAATGTGGTGAGCCTTCCATCATCTTTGTTTAGTGATAACAGGGTCATAAAAACTAAAAAGTTTAAGAATCTTCATCCTTTAAGGGATGGCTAGTCATAATAACTGTGCAAAAGGAGCATCAGGAAAAAACAACCATAAAGCAGAACAAAAAGCAAAATATAAAAATGACATATATGATGCAGTCTGTCTCCACCGATAGCCAAATAGATTTAGTTTTATTGAGTCTCTCCTATAACATGGTTATTTTACCTGTACAAGGTGACAGCCAGTCTCTTGCTCTCCTTTCGCAGACTGAGCAAAGTGACATTAACAGACTGGGACAAACCATTAACCACTGACAGGGGTGCCTACAATGATCGGCTTTTATTCATATACAGTCAGGTCCATAAATATTGGGACATCGACACAATTCTAAAATTTTGGGCTCTATACACCAACACAATAGATTTGGAATGAAACAAACACAATGTACTTTTACTGACTGACTGTCTGCTTTAGGGTATTTACATCCAAATCAGGTGAACGGTGTAGGAATTGCAACAGTATGTGCCTCCCACATATGTTAACCTCCCTAGCGGTTGAGACAAACCCAGTTCGTTCGCTGATCGAGTTCGCCCCAACCGCAGGGGAACCGGTCATCGGGTGTAGCCGATGCACCCATGTAAAGCTGCAGCAATTGTCTTAATCGCTGCAGCATTTTTCGGGTATTTGGCACTGCTCCGATCGCGTCACGTTGACACGGAAGTGGGCAGGGGGGGGGGGGGGGGGGGGGGGGGGGGGGGGGCGGCACCATAGGCCTCCATGTTAATGAAGAAGCACCTGCTTTCCCACCCACACAGCCGACCTGTGTTGAGAGGGGCGGGGGAAGGAGTAAATGTCAGGCAGTGTACTGCCGCAATTGCCTGTACCGTGCCATTACAAAATGTTGCGGTATGGGCAGACCACTAGGGAGGTTTTGACCAAAAGGGACAATTGGCTTTTCAGCTGTTCCATGTCCAGTTGTGTGATATTCCCTTATTATCCTAATTACAATATGCACAAAAAAGGTCCAGAGTAAATTTGCACACTTGAAGGGCCCCCATACACATTTAGATTTCTGTCAGATTTCCTTTCGATCTCCTTTTGTTTTACCAAAACCATGTAATATGAGGGACTTTCTACACCATCAAGTCTACCTGTGTTCAATGGCAGAGGACCCTGCACTACATGGTTGTTGGTAGATCTAAAGGATATCTGACAGAAAGATCTAAAGATGTATGGGGACCCTTAACCTCCTGAGTGCACCGCCCGTATCGCGCCATTTACAATGACGCGATACGGGCGATCGAGGCAGTGTACACAGTACACTGCCTATCATTTCCGGCATCTTGATGGAGCTCTTCATGCAGCTGTTGTCATTACTGACATCAGCTGCGTGAGAGGGGAAGCCGGCGCTCCTCCATTAACATGGAGGTCTATGGCGCCGCCCCCCCCCGCCCCCTTCCGCGTCACCGTGACGCGATCGGGGCAGTGCCGCTAACCCGGAAATGCTGCAGCGATGAAGACAATTGCTGCAGCTTTCTGGGGAGGCATAGGGTCTCCCCGCCGCCGGCTTCCCCTGCGGTTGAGAGGACCCTGTTCAGTGAACGAACAGGGTTCGTCTCAACCGCCAGGGAGGTTAAGGAAGCAAAGTTTAGTTCAGGTTCACTTTAATATTTCAGTTTTTTTTTACTTTTCTGACTTCAGAAGATTTGGTTGACATAGACTAAATAAATCAGCCCTCCCCCTGCATGGTGATGAGCAGCATAGGCAATATTCATATCTATTAGATTGTAAGCCCGTCCGGGCAGGGCCCTCTACTCCTCCTATGTCATAACCTGTTCCTGTGTGTATTATAATGTGTTGTATCTCCACTCCAATGTATTGTACAGTACTGCGTAATATGTTGGCTCTATATAAATGCATGATAATATTCACAAAATATCAAAAAAATTTGCCTAATATTTGCAGTAAATTTGAGAAGTCATGATCTCTAGTCATTATTACCTTCATTGTGGAAATTGGCACTTGTACATGCGCCTATTGTGAACGCAATGCACAGTAGTTCTGGGTATGGATGTAAAAAATCCTGAATATTCGCGATTACGAAGAAATAGCACTATATTTTTGTAAATTCTCGAAGTGCCGATAATCGCAATAAAAATGTATAAGAATATTCGTGATCAACACTACCCCTGCGTGCTGCTGTCGTTACGCTTTGTAAACAGACACTTTCTGATGGTACTTTGGATATTCTTGGTGCACACTGTTTGTTTGTTCAGCAGCTATGCGCAGTGTTGATTGTGACACAAAATCACAGGGTGGTGATGTTACTGGATAAATATAAAAATCATTTGTTTTTGTGAAACCGGAACAGATGGAATGTAAGACTGAAGACAACAATCTCTGTAGAAAATGTGAGCCTTGTTGATGTGAATCCCTGACCTACATCAGTATGCGCTTGTAGCAGACACCTGTGTGGATGGGTAAATGTCAGCCTGTCATGTATATATATATATTGTGTATTTAGGCTGAGTCATCAATGTCTCTAGGTCGGATTCCAAGGAGTAGGCTGACATTTTTCTCTGAATGTTATTTCACAACCTAGAAGCTGGCAGAACGCCTAGATTTTGCAAATTGATAGAAAAATATATCACAGGGTTTTGTTTTGAGGATCGCAAAGTTTCTTGTGTAATAGAGAAAACAAAATTAGAATTTGCTTATACAATCCCACTTACAGGAGACCAGGTCACCAGACCATCCAAGCTCAACAACAATCCCATATGGCAGTGGTTCCTAAACTGGGGGACAGGCCTCCCTGGGGGGTCGCTATGGTGTTCCAGGGGGGCGCAGCTGAGGTGGCTCTAGGAGAGAGATCTGGTAAGGGTCCCCTTTAGATTTCTCTGTCAGATTTCCTTTAGATCTCGTTTTATTTTACCAAAACCATGTAATATGAGGGACTTTCTAAACCATTAAGTCTACCTGTGTTCAATCGCAGAGGACCCTATACTACATTTCTTCTTCCTCAGGCTATTGCACACAGTCCACCCACCCTCCCGTACCAATGCCAGCCAATCAAACAAGCCTGAGTGATGGACAAACAGGAGGACAAACCTGGAGGAACTAGCTGCATACAGTAGGTAGACTGATGAATGTTTCTGTATGATCTGTGTATGTATGGTGCATGCCTTTCCATGATTGGTGTGTGAAAAAGGGAGTTGTAATCCTAATAAAGTTTGATGCCCATTTTACACTAGCCTCAGTGTGGTGCGTGTTTTTTTTTACCGTAATGGACGTGCTAGCGCTGGCCCTCATTCTGAACATGTGCAGTTTAAATGGCGGGGGCCCCATAATGTTCCTATATAGAAAAGGGGGGGCCTGCCAGGAAAGTTTAGGAACCACTGCTATAGGTTATGTGTGTTTATATTTTATGCATGCAACTGTAAAAGCTTCCCAACCTGTCGTTACGCTTTGTAATTAGGCACTTTCTGATGGTATGTACTCTGGATACTCTTGGTGCTCAATGTTTGTATCCCGATCAGTGAAGACGTGTGTGCCGTGATAGTACTGCTGCTAGTGACATCTAGTGGCAGAAAGTTGGTATTGCAATGATTTGATTCATAGCATTGATCTAATTTACTTGAACACTTCAAATATTTTTTTCTGGTTTCCCTGCTCTTAAAACTGGGTGCGTCTTATAGTCCGAAAAATACGGTATATGAAATCCTTAGGCTAGATTTACACTGTCGTTTCCTGGGCTGCTGCTGACTTGTGCAGGTGCTCGGGGTTGTTTTGATAATAACCCTATGACTGGTCTATCGGACTAAAGCCGGAAAACCGCTTGGTTGCGCTTATTGCTCGTTTCCCGGCGGTTAACAACCACTTGTGTTAACGAGCCCAAACGGGAGAAAAGCCTAACTGAAACTTTTCTGTTCTGGATTATTAAGACTTTGGTCAGCTGTATAAGCAGTGGTCACAACCTAAACACAAATTTTGTGTGATGTTAGAACACACACACCTTTCACAACAAGTGGGTATTGTTGAAGAATTTATCACATCACCGTCCACACGTGGCCACCTTTATACAGACTCCAGGCTTTGGAAGTAAAACATCAGCTGCAAATTTTAGTAGGAGAGGAGTAACTTTAAAATAACCATAGACTAGTCAATTTGAAAAATAACGGATACAGAATATATTGACCAAATATCGCTTGGATGTCTTGTGACAAGATTCTGCCAGGAACACTTCTTAGCAAACTAGCAGCCATGCGGAGTTCTCCCTGACAGATGCAAATACCCACACTCTATAAATCAGACAGACAACCATGTTTCTTTTAAATGACAAAATATATATATTTACACTTTTATAAATTTATCTGTACATTAGGGAAGATGGGGTTTCTTTACAAAGGATCGGCAATATTTTCGTCACTGTGCTGTGCTTGGTTTTTCCTCTTCACTTGCTTTCGGGAAGCCTTGAAATGTGTGGGGCTAGGTTGGGGAAATGGGATAGGGGTTAGCTTGTTATGGGGTAATCCTGGGGTTGGGGTAAAGGGAAGGCCAGAAGGAGAAGTGGTGGGACTGCTCACTGATGAGTAGCCAGAACTGTTTTCTGTGGCAATTATCAAAGGATGAAGAGAATGGTCCGGTTTTGAACGTAGCAGCTGAATATTTGTTGTGTCTTCATCACTGGAGTCCTGACAATCATGTTGTTCTGGTTGGATCAATGAGATGTCCAGGATGCCGCTCGGACAAGTGACTAAAAGGACACAGAACATAGGATTGTAAAACAAACATTTCACTTTTTATAGTCACTTTTAAACTCTAAATTGCACCTGCCCCCCTACCTGCAATATAAATTCATAATGTTTAATAAGGAGGACGGATATTTTTTTTCCATTATTCTATCAACAGTGTTAAGGGGTCTCTGTCCATCTAAGCATTTTCATGGCAACATTCTGCCTTCCATACATGTAAATAAAATGTAATACAACTGCATTCTATAATGGAAGTCTATGGCATGGATCCCCCCACCCCTTCAGCATCACCGAATTCCAGAATAACGGTGGCTGGATAGAGAATCGTCACAGCTTTCTGGGGATCTAAAGTGCTAAGGGGTTAATTTATTGCTTAAATTTATGGCATTACTTTTTGTTTTTTTTAAGTTTTATTAAATATTGGAATATTGGCATGTGGACCCGGTGTCTCTGGTTTGAGACTTGCCCTCTCGTTGTCCCACCTGTCCAAGTTTCCCTGGCTGGCGAGTTCTGACATGGGGCCTGGTTGGTGAAAGAGGTTCCCTCAACAGGCATTGACATGGCTTATGCATAGAGAGGGTCAGGTGTCAGAGGGAAGCTAGGGTGAGACCTCTGCAAGATGAAAGAACTGATTTGCTTTTTGGATAGACAATCAATCAGTATTCTTTTACTACATACTGTAGATCCAACCCCATGCTGTTTGACCAGAAATAGTAAAGTCCTGCAAAGGCTAAAATACATGTGGGATGCCACTTTCAGTGGGCTTTTATATGCCTTATTAAAACCCGGGGCCTGTAAAAGTTGTACAAACATCAGTCATACATTGAAGATAATTTGCCCAAGAACAAATAAAGAAGCTTACCATCTCCTTCCCGTTCACCCTCACTTTCCCGATCTCCTTCATAGCCAGAGCAAGAAGAATCCAGACTCCAGTCCAAAAAGTCTCCAAGTAGTGCTTCTTCCTGATTGGATAATTCTGCAGTGGGAGTGGTCACAAAACTGTCCCGGTCTTCCTGTAGGGAGTCCTCTCTACGCCTAGAAAACAATACCAACCCAATATTCTAGTCATTTCTAGCCAGAATTAATGCACACGATTAATGTACACTCCATATGGCAATTACGGTCATCGAGGATCCGTTCATTCTTGGTATTTACCTTTTTGTCTTGTTCCCAGAAGGAGAACACAGAAAGGAATGGACATCAGTGAGGTTAGGTGGTGATGGGGAGTTTTCTGAATCCTGGAGTGAAATTCCAAGCAAAGCACACAATTGGCTGTAATCCATCACCTGCTGACAGAAGTAATTAAACCATTAGTTAACCCTATACTCATTGTCAAAGATGCCATTTGCAGGACCAGAGGGGGCTGGATAAGCCTAAACATTGTGTACTACAGCTAATATGTGATACTAGGATTGTAATAGCCATCACACAACAGGAATCGCCAAGTATTTAGTTTTATATTGTATCCAACCCCGAAAACACATCACAGCTAAACAGTGCTTCGATCTGGTTTGTGTATCATAGTGTTAAAGGCTTTAGGCTGTGTCTACACCAGTGGCGGGCAACTGAGTTAATATGGAGGGCCACAAGTGCGGCCCTCGGCATCAATAAAGGGCCGCACATAACATTGATCCAGACCTTTCCCCCTGTCAACATATCTCAGCAGGTGGTGGACCAGATCCCGACAGGCAGTCAAAACCCGACAGCACCCACCCCCTCCTGACCCTGGGTGCAACGCTTATTTGTAGGCCTGGTTTTCCCGATCAACATTGACATTATTTACAATTTAACTGATGTAGGACCGACAAAGTTGTTTAAGAAAGCTGGGCTAGCATGTGACTACTTCACAGGTGAGTTGCTATGCCCTATGCATTAACAGGAAGGTTTTGGGGGCCGCATGTGGAGGACCAAAGGGGGCCGCCAAACAACGCCCAAAGGGCCGCAGGTTGGGCACCTAGGGTCTACACGATGGAAAACTGCGCTGTTTTCCCGCGCTTAGACCACAGGAAAAACCGTGCAGTGCAGTCACCCCCTGTAATCACATATGGGAAATGACATGCCAGTCTATACTGGCATGTTATGTCAGCAGGTGGGGGCGACGCGGCAGCGGATTTACAACACCCGCCCTGTGTGTGACGCATGCAAACCGTGCATTTGCCAATACATATGCATAGGATGTGGTATTGCCGGCTGGGTCCTTCCCCATTGCGCTACGTATGACGCAAAAGGGGCGGGGAGGTAGGTGGCGCCATAGACTTCCATGCTAATGGAGGGATGTCGCTTTTTCCCAGCACGATTCCAGCGTTACCAGTATCATGCTCACAACCTCCCAGAGAGCAGAAATTTAAAGCAGCATTCATTTTAATGCTCAGGAGGTTAAAAGGCAACATTTTGATTTAACACAAAGCCTTTGGTTTCCTTCCAAGGAATCGTAATTCCAAGGTAATTCTAATTATGTCTTCGTTACAGAACAATGTATGAATGCATTAAGATAAGTGCATAGTAGACAGGGAAAATGATAACCTTTTACCAATAACAATATACTTTCAATATGTCTGGGGATATAAAACTTGTAATACCTTTTCATTGCTGATGTGACCATAGAGGTCATTCTGAAACCTCTGTTTCACTGCAGTGAGGGCCACTTGCCTGTAGTCTTTGGGTGCGTCATCATGGAAGCTATGAGAAAGAAGAGAAATGTTATTGTACCTTGTATCAGTCTACAGTATCACCATCCCCCCTTACATGAGTTGTCTAGAAGACCAGTAATAGCAGAGATTAGTCACGGACAGATTTATTCCCATGGGAAGACAGCCAACAAGTGACTCACGTCTTCACTATCTGTGTTGATGAGCTACACTCACCATTTTCTGTGCAGAAGAAGAACACAAGGGGTGAGATGTTCCAGAGTAAAGCCTGTACATTCTACCAGCTGGGCAGGCCATGGAAGTGCTGCAGGAAAGACAGGAGCAGACAACATTATTAGAAAAAGATAAAACATGTCATAATTCAGCCAGACACAACACATTACTCCATATTTTGTCTATTTAGTTTGTCTATACAGAAATTGTGTTTCTTCATGTCCAGCATATAAACCTGATGTAGCATTTCGTTATAATGATGAAATGACAAAGTGTGGAGCTTTAAAACATGGATCTACCATGGCAGGATGTCTAAACACGGTTTGTCACATGTGTGGGCTCCAAATAAACATGATTTGAATAATTTTAATATATATCTCACGTAGACATATTTCCGAAAGGCATGTTGGCATACTTTCATTTAATACACATACAAAAAAAGATTGCTTTTTATTTCATCTTAAACTAAACTAATAAGCAAATACATTATTTGTGTGAACTTTGTTATGAGCTGTATGGTGTTTGCAATGCAAAGCAGTGTGGAGACAATGTTGACGCACCTTGTTTGTGCAGGATCCGGGCTAGCAGCAGGGCACCAGCAGCAAGCTGAGCTGGAGAATGAATTGAAAGTTCTGTGTAGAGCAACGAGAGTTCACAGATATAGCTGCAGAGATGTATCGTACTTCTGTCCACCGATACAATATGAAATAGCACATCCTTGTAGTCGATCACAGTGGGCACCTTAAAGTTCAAAAAGTAAATTATGTTACTGGTGTGATCTTAAATCGGAAATATCTATTTATGACATTTATAAACATAACAGATCTCTCGAACAAAGAATGGGAATATCTTTCCCAAGAACCATCCCTGACGTTTCATGAAAATGCAACACCTTACAATGTGACCACCATATGTTGCTTCTTTATCCCATATAATGTAAGGTCAGGCAGGGAAACCCCTGACTGCTATAGGGAGAATGAAGAGCTTGACATATCTGAATGTGTTTGTGTCACATGGAACCTTAGGGTGGATTTCTACTGAATGGAGGGGACACACAGGCACCAAGAATGGAGCGTTATTTCCCTTCTTTTACTTTTTCCATACAACAATTTTCAACAACAAAGTTTATTTAAGCTAAAGTATACTGACAGCTTCATATAGTGCCAAGATGAAGATATCAGCAATCTTCAAATTACAAGAGTTTAGATTAAGGCTAGATTTACATGGTCATTTTGCATGCGGCTGTCAGCCCGCAGCAGCCCCTAAAACAAGCAGCCCCTGTGTGTTGCGGTCTGCGTGTGCCTGCAATAATGACCCTGTGACAAGTCTATTGGGCGAAAAGCCAGAAAAACGACTGACGTGTGCCTATTGCGGCCCGGAGACCGCAGTTGATTGCTAGCACCCAGTGAACTCCAGCAACTAAAATTGTGGCATGGCATCTGCAGGCAGGAAGTGGGGGGTGGGGTACAGCACATCTTGTCCCACCCCGCCTGATCAGAGTGAATGGGCGCAGTTAAATTGAGACATGGTTTTTTAACTGTCTATGGACGTTTAACATGTCTATGGACGTGATCAGCCATGACTTTCAGATCACGGGCCGCACAACAGATGTGGAGAAAATCTCCATCATATATCTGCCTGGAGTCCACTTAAAGAAATTCAGCTTTATTAAGGTACCCATACGAGTGCCTATTTCTTGTTCCATTTCCGATCGAACACTGCACGTTCATGGCAACTGTTCAAGGATCGAAAGCCCACCTTGTTGTTGTAGTATTCACACTCTAGGTTATCATAGATTACATGTTTTTGCAAAAATTCCAAGTTATTTACTTTAGGTGCCTTCTTATCAGCAAAGAGCAGGGCAAAGTAACTAAGGCTGATACTAGTAATCCCAGGCCTCTACCCTCTGTAAATAAAGACATTGTTATTATTTGGTGTATAATAACAGCGGACAAGGGTTAGAACATGCAATAAAAATGACAACACATTGGTCAGCAGTAAAACCAAGACTCTAAAAGCATGTAAAGGTATGATACAGCACAGAGTGTCTAGCCTGAACACCATCATTTCGGGGTTCATGTCTTGTGTAAGGGAAGTGCAGACTTTTTACCTTGGCTATTACGTATGATTCTGACAGCTATTAGGTGAACCTACCCTTATCCTCCCCTCCAGTGCAGAAATGATTTCTCCCATCATCCGTACCAAGTCCTCATATTTATAAGTGTTATCTGTCAGCCATACAGCTTCTCGGATGGTCAGGATCTCTTTGCTAATAAACCTAAAATAAAACAGAAATGAAAAACGGTCTAGTCAATTTCATTAAATTGAGCTTACAGTTATATTAGCATCCAAACGCTAATTGGCAATACAGAAAAGGTGCTCCAAACACTCACCGTGTGCAGATAACCATACAAGCAATGCCCACTAGCTGAAGCCGTGCGCGGGGTACACTACGTAGCTTCAAGTACCGATCTACTAATCCTACAGTCATATGTAGACAAAGGCTAGAGAAATCTTTCATGGTTGCCACTTCTACCAGCCAGTCTATAAGGATATACCTAAACACAGAAAAGACAGTCAAACATCAGGAATATTAAAGCAGCTATGAAAACAATAAATACCTGGCTGACACTATAATTAATAAATTATTTTAAATGTCAAATGTGTAGCAGTATATTCAAAATAAAACATGTTTTATTTACATGTTCACAAGGAAATATACTGCAAATAGGGACCTGTTTTGGAAATACCTCCAAATCAACTTGTATTCCAATATGTTAACCTAGCGGTTGAGACAAGTTCGTTCAGAGTTTGGGTTCGCCCCAACTGCAAGGGAACCGGGCATCGGTTGTAGCCGATACACCCACGGAAAGCTGCAGCTGTTGTCCTGGGTTTCAGCACCACCCCGATCATGTCATGGTGACCCAAAAGGGCGCCATAGACCTCCTTGTTAATAGAGGAGTGGTATGGGAAGACCGCTAGGGAGGTTAAAGAGCCAAAGTATTTAAAAATGGACTATACGAAGATCCTTCAGAGAAAAGTATACTCCTGCTGGCCACTGGCAGTTGCTGTATTGCAGAGAAAACCCCATTCCAGGGAAGTCAAAATCACGGTGTGATTATATTTGGCTTGCAAGATTGACATTTGATTTGTTTTAGTATTACGCTTTGCTTGTTTTGGATTGCATTGTTATATCTGATCTGAGAAGGAGAAACTTTAGTAACTTCCTCTCTCATATAATTTTTTTCAATAATTATCAAGGCTCCCCCAAAACTTTATACAAATGTTGAAATTTTTGCCCACTGTGTTAAGTTTGATACCCCTTCTAAATTAAACACTCTAGGAAATTAGGGATTCTTTGTGTCCCCCTGCTTAATGCTTTGGTTCCACCAATCAGTCCCTACAGAACAAGGAGAAACTTTGAATTTCCCTGTCAGAGCCTGAGTTACTGCTTTTTCTATATGAGATGGTGGGTAGAACCAAATCATTACTCTGGATTAGTTATAAGCGGCATAGGCAATATTTGAATTTGCAATATTTCGTAAATAATGCTACTTATATTCCATATGGTCATGCGTTGCCAAAATATATTTTTGATTACCTTCAAAATGAATGGTCACATGTGTCATTTATTTTCCCATTGCAAATATAAAATCGCAATGCGTGGCCATAAGCGCCCTAATGCATAAGATATTGAATATTCAAAATTGCGAATATGCGATATTAGTCGAATTTATTCGCAATTCTAATATTTGAGCTCAACAAATTCTTAAACTTGACATTTCCTTCCAATACATAGGAATTCCATTGTATGTCAACTGTTAAAGGTGACTATTAAATATTCTTTATATTAAACAGATTAGTACAGTACAGTACAAGCCTGGTCTATGGTGTTGAGACGCTTACACAAAGAATACACATATGACAACATAAAACGTCTTGCATAGAGCTGTAGTAGAAGTTTAATACTTACCGCATAGTATCATTCATCCCCTTCTGCTTGGTGAAAATGCTGGCCTTGCTGGTGGGAGTAGAGGACTGGAAGACTTGTGAGACCAGTTCAGAAGCTGCCCTGTACTCCTGACCCGGCTGGTTCTTGTGCCCGCAGCATTTAGCCAAGGAAACCTTTATTATAAAGGGAATGGTGGAAATAGGGTAAAAATTTCTCATCTTTAGAACTGACATGATGCATTTGGAACCAAGGTTCACATTCAGGGAAATCTATCATAAGAAAAACTCTAGAAACGTGACTGAAATCATTGAGAAGTGATGAATAATGCATTGGATGCTGTAATATTTTTTCGTACTACAGAAAAGGAATATAATAATTAATATAGAAAACAAAATCACCTCTTGAGACAGAGGGTCGCTAGAAGAATGAGGTGATGGGGGGAGGGGAACCTGTAGCAACTATAAATTTAAAATACTTTTTATGGCTTTCTATCCCGGTGACCAGAACAAAGATTTTACTGTCAGAAACCGAACAGAAATTGTGCCCTTTATTACATTTTA
Organism: Ptychadena robeensis; assembly: GCA_036250615.1. NCBI lineage: Eukaryota > Metazoa > Chordata > Amphibia > Anura > Ptychadenidae > Ptychadena > Ptychadena robeensis. The sequence continues at coordinate 68,751,755 of CM070039.1, forward strand.
ATGTCAATATACTAATATTTTACCTTTCCTGTTTCCTCCTTTACTGCTTAATCACATCTTTTCCTCATTCCTTGCATACCTTGTTTCATAATCAATAAGTTTCTGTAGTCTCTAGATAAAGCAGGATGATCATGGTTGATGGGCCAGCACCCTGCCGCACTAATAAACCCTTAAGCCAGGCACACACGGCTCAATTTTTGTATTTTTTTTTGTATTAAAGCACAATTGATCACTGTGTGTGTTTGAAGCGATTGATTGTGCTCGAATTGATACAATCGAGCGGGCACCAGTTTCTTCAAGCAGGATCAATCTATCCCATTTATAGAAACTTGATCAAACAACATGTTGGTAAACTCTTTTTAATTTATGTTACATTGTAGTATAATAATCGAGGTTAACTGTGTGCTCAAGAGGTTAGGTCGCCCATCCCAATTACATTGTAGTATAGAACATGCTTGAGGCCGCAGAAGTGCTTCTCCTTGATTACCCGTTCAATCGAGGAAGCTTGAGCGCAGCACGATGGTGCTTGAGGGCTCCTTACTTGCACAGGTATGGACTTGAATATGAGCAGCTTTAGGCACACAGATACAATACATAGAGCACACATGTATCTATTTAAATCCGAAACTTTAAAATCTTATGTTCTCTTACCTGGGCATCCCAGCAACCCCGAACTGCAAAATCCCGTAACTGCCGGAGGCTTTGTAGATACCTTCCAGGGTCAGTTACCTTTGGAAGAATACAAGAAACAAAATATAAGATATAAACAACTGCAGGAAGATGTTTACTTGGCTTTCAGAATTTTATACACAATATGGTAAATGTTAGCCATTGCATTTTTAAATGTGTTCTTCAAGCAATACATATTGTACTCACCGCAGTTTTGTGCCTGGATTCCCATAGGAGGAAGGAACTGTGCAGGCAGCCCTGAGCAGCCGAGGATTCCAGTAGTCCTAAAGCTTCTTTCTTGCGGTCCTCATCCTATCACAAGAACATGAGTGACAGTCAGCATGGTCTGTGCAGGGAGTGTATGATGTATGAGCCTTAACCAAGGCCACAATTAGAAAACATGAGTATAGAACACCCTCTCATGAGGTTTCATACATTTTGACCAAATAAATTACCCAAATGTCACACAAATACAATGTTAGAATTTCATATTTATATGTAGGCTAACACTCCGGCAGTGTACAACCATCTTAAATCTAGATCTTTGATTCTTTTTTAATAATTTTTTTTAACTATTGGCACAGCAATTCCTGTTGGGGAGCTTCTTACCTCAAACAGATTTAGAACTTTCGCCAGACAATACTGTATGGATCCCTGAAGAGCCTTCAAAAACAAACAATTGAGATATGTTACTCATCATATATTATTAGGCATGCAAATAAACACTCAAAGCTAGTTGCACACAAATTCTCATAAAAAAGACAGAATGTTTTTTTTACATTTTATGTAAATTTTTGTATGTACAAACAAACACACGTGAAATGACCACTAGATGCAGAGAACCTAAGAGTTATACACAGAGTCCATAAGAGTCAAAGCAATACTAAGAATGCTAGACGTGTATGTATAACTCCCTTCACATTCATTTTGTATAAACTTTACATGGCAGCCGTGTATTTGATGGAGTTCATCCCTACATCTGCGGTCGGCTGCGGAGCGGCCCGCAATCTAGAATGTGGGTCACTGCGTTTTGGATTGCGGGTGGTGATGGCCGGTTGCCCCTGATCGCAGCCATGGACATGAATGGACGCAGTTAAAAACCATGTCTCATTTTAACAGTGCCAATTCACTCTCTATGGGCACGATCAGGCGGAGTGGGGCAAGATGTCCTGTCCCACCCCCCACTTCCTGCCTGCAGGTACTGGCAATCTCCAGGACGTGATTCTAAAGATCTGTTCAGATTGGGGTACAGTGCATTACCAGCAGCAAATTGTCAACTCAACAAGGACATAAAAAAAATCAGAGCTAACCAAATATGACTTACCCCTGTAATGCCTTCCCCCTCCTTGCCATCCCCTTGGCACTCCTCCTTAAGGCTATCAAAGACCACAGCTTTACAGCAGCTTCCAGAGGCTGACCAAGGAGGCCGGATAAAGAGCCAGATAAAAGGGTCCGAAGAATTCAACTTTTCAGTTAAGCCAAAGAAACGGGAGGCCTTCAGCCCATTCACCTCCGCTCGGCCATCATCAGACATGGACACTAGGGAGGGGAAAAATAGGGGAATTTTAATGAATGCTTTTTTTTATTGTTACATTCACATGTTACAATAAGTTAATACAGTAATTTTAATGGCCAATATTTTGAACAATTATAGACATCACCAAGTGATGGATCTCAATATTTAATTGTTATATGTCACCCATTCTTGCAGCAAATTACTTTTTTAAGCAGAGAATGCTGGCTACAGGGTCACCAGCTTCAGTAGCTACTAATATCATTCAATACAAATAATTACTATAGTAGACCTGGACTTTGAAGCTCCATTGATACACATCTTAGTTTGCTACAGGACAAAATATATATCCAGAAACAAAGAAGATACAGATTAACAGCTGATAAATAAATACAGCTCTGCTTCAAAGTTCCCGTTTTGACTTGGCCCTAATGGTCATCTGTTAAGACAGATCAGTCACAATAATTTGAGGTGGTAGTGGTTGTAACAGGGAGAAGATGCACCCGCACTTCAGAACAGCTAAGGTGAAAGAAAAAGTTTACGCCCATCTGAAACTTTTCTCTTAGTTTTAGACAGTTAGAAAGGACTAGAGTCCTGTCTGGCCTTCTATAAGGTTTTGGAGTGATACAATGTGAATTTGTGTCCATTAATGGACGAGAAGGCCTGGTGAGATATCGGTGGTCCAACGCCATCCAAAATGATTAATTGATGCATAGCTCAGGGACTTGTACGAGGTGCTGGACTTTCTTCATACCAGATTTATTTTAACAATGTTGTTCAGGAACAAAATACAGGGATAGAAGACTTTCCCATTTCTCCATAGGGTGCATATCAGCAAAAAGAATATAGACACAAACAGCCACTTACAGCCTTCATTATACAAGTAGGCGATTCCCAGCTTCACACAGGCTTCAAAGTTCCCACATTCAGCTGCCCTGGAGAAAGAAGAGAAGTCATTATCATTGTGTACACCATTTTCTTATCAAATCCTTCCTTACTTGTCCTTATTGGACCTCTTTATTGAACAGCAAGCTGCAGCAAAAGAGCTATTATATTGAGGCTAACAATGTACCGTATTGTTCAGGCCATAAGACGCACTTTTTCACCCCCAAAATTGGGGGCAAAAAGTGCCTGTGTGTTATGGTCCGAGAATGCGTTGTTGAACCTTGGCTTCCCGCTAGCTCTCCCAGCACGGAGATTAGCCGGGAAGCTGTCAGATGCCAGAGATGTCCGGCTCTCCCATCTGAACTGTGTATTTGCCTATGCCAGCAGAGCTCAGAGCTTTGCTGCCATAAGCAATGAAGACCGAGATATAGATAAACTGCCATTTATATCTCTCTCTCCTGTCCGTGGGAACCTCAATCACTCTGCAGCTCCCACGGACACAGTAACATGTAACAGCCAGCCCGAGAGCAGAGGAGAGAAGACTTCCTGCCCCCGTCCTGATTAGTGAAGAGCTATCGTCATGTGCTGTGTGTGTACTGCTGCTAGTGACACCTACTGGCTGAATTGAATATTGCATTCATTGAATTCATTGCATTAACCCAATTAATGGGAAAATCTTTTTGTTCTGGTTTTCCTGCCCTAAAAACTGGGTGCGTCTTATAAATAGTAGTCCAAAAAATATGGTAAACCTAACAAAAACTTTAGAGGATTTCCTGGTAACTTTGGTTTTGCATTCCACATAACTTTTTGTCTTTTGTCAAGGCTTAGGATGGAAACACTGACACTCCATCTCAAAACTATATGACTATTGTAGTAGGAACTTTCTGTACCACTAGAGCAACAATGTAATTTATAGCTCATCATCCCAATTTACCTTTCGAAGAGATACAGGTTTTCAGGAGAAGGCCAGACATCTTGAAAACAGGCTCGGGCCCAAACACTGCTGTGCGTGTCCACCAGGGACCTGAGGTGAGGATGAACCTGGAAAGCAGCAGATCCATATTCATTATTTCTGAGCTGTTCACATCTTCCAATTACATTATATAAAAGGTTCAAAGTCTTACATTGCGCATAGAGAGGATATCCGTTGCGGGAAGGCACTCCAGTATATACAGCAGGACATCTTCTGGAAGGTTGAGCAGCGTTAAGAGACGCGGGCGTCGTTTCACCCTCCGCTTGGGTGGGGCTGTAAAGCATTTTGAGCAGCGACAGTGCAGGACTGCATGAAGAAAAGAGGGTGATCAGGCTGAGAGACAAAAATTTTAATAAAACGAACCTACCAGGGACATAAATAACCTCCTTCGTATGAATGTGCATATCATGTTTGTGTGCAAAACAGTAGCTGGAAGCTGTATGATGAGTAAGTGTCACATCAGATGTCAGAGCACAGCCAACCAGCAGCTGGCATGTCCTCGGAGGACAACACTGTACCAGAAGGACAGGTTCTATCATAAGGAACACATGAAATAAGGACCAGCCAACATCAAACTAGGATATATCATTACATGAAATGAGACGCATATCATAGTGCAAATTGCAGTTTACATTTCTTGACAGCTTTGTTTTATGTCATTTGTTGCATGAACCAACAGACTAATTGCCTATCCATCAATAAACGTGAAACTGTCATCACTGACCACCATTTCATACTGGTATACAGTGCTATATAATCCATGAGACTTCATTTCAGATGAAATCCACTGGCAAGGTATTATAAGTAAAGTAAAGTCTAGTATAAGGGAGAGTGCGACTCCTGATACAATGATGGGAGTCCAAGGTTTGCATAGCCTTAATTCAGCAGTTTCTGGGCTTCAAGGGCCAAGAGTTTATTGCATTGCTATTGCCATTATTTATCCTGTTGGTGAACACAGTAAAGGCTTGTTTCCACTCATGCGATCCCGCGCGTTTGTAACCGCACGGCTGATAGTTGTCGCGCGTTTTTGCAACGCAATTTTTTTTAATGCCGATGTGGATGCGGTTGGGACGCGGATGCGTTTCAAAGCGCTGCAGCTAGCGTTCAGATACGCGCCCGCATCTGAACGCGCACAACCGCACCAGTGGAAACTATTTTGAAGTTTCCAATGGATGTGGTTGTTTGCGCTTGCGGCCACGTGGCTACAAACGCGCGGGATGGCATCAATGGAAACAAGCCCTAAGGCTGGTCCATACGTGTGGCAATTTTCCCAAACAAGACAATCACATAGAAAATTAATCTCACTAGTCCACCCTGAAGCCGGCCCTACATGGCTCGATTCCCCGGTGATCATTGTACGATTGATCGCAATCGGGCAACACAAGAATTGCTGAACAATCACACAATGATCGTTCAGCTAATCGATGCGAACCACTTTGGTTGCTCGATCCCTGGCAGGTACTTTAGATGGGGATCAAGGGTATCTATCCAAAGTAACCGATGGAACAGGGATTTACCAACATGTCGAATCCCTGTTTGATCAACATTTTGTTAGAGCACACTGAAGGTGGACAGGGTTTGATTACTGAACAATTGATGCGAATGTGCACAGCCATCGATCGTTCTGGAATTGAACGCAAAATTGCCGTGTATGGGGACCTTAAATCATTGTGCAGACCGGCTCAATATAAACACATTTCCACTGACCTAGCCATAGCAGTTATATCTGCATGATACATCCAGGAGTATAAAACACACAGCTATACTTCAGTTTGGATCCAGCAGCATAAGCCACAATCCTAATTAATATCCTACGCACACTCTTAGTAGTTAATGATGCATTTGGCAGATGGATAAGTAATAGCTTTGCATTAGCTTACCAATGTTCCTTGAAAAGTTTGAATTAAAAAGTACCCTCTGCCTTAAGTCATTGTCACATTCAGTCACTAGTCACCGGCTGCCTTTGATTTGTGGGAGTTCCAGTGGAAGGGAAAAGATGCATCAATCACGCCATGCGTCAATACATATGACGACGTAGAATTTTTCATTAGGTGTAATAGAACTCTATTCCGCCAGCTTTACACGCTGGGTCTCTGGGTCTCACTGGGGCAGTGCTGCGCCTCCAGCTCATCCGATATCTGACAGCAGCGTGATTATGTCATCACAATGCTGCAGGGAACATCGAATGGCTCCAATATTGGAGCCGTGTGTTCCCTGCTTAAAGGTCACCCCAGGCTTTAACCTCCCTAGCGCACTGCTGAGGTTCAGATTTTTGTACCAAAAGTGCACCATAGACTTCAATGGCACATTTTTCTTTATGTTGTTATGTTATGTTGTAGGCCTGTAACTTCCCAAAATATGTCCGTACAAGGGTCTAGTAGACATC
>CM070039.1:68777942-68802918 GCA_036250615.1 Ptychadena robeensis
TCAGGGGCTAGCCACCCCAAAATGTAGTGATCAGAGTTCACTCGATCCTATATGCTTTTTAATTGTACATATGGTGGGCCCTATGCAAAATTATCCTGTTGAAAGTTTTTGTGCAGGGGGTTCGGCTGTTGTGCTAGCAGGTAAGTTGTTTAGCGCGGGGCGGGGGCTGGGTGATGATGTGTAGAATTATGCACACACGACTGCAATCTGCAATATTTATGCACATCATTATGTGCCTGCATACTTCGCATAGCGGGAAAAAAAGTCCAGCTATAAGATATTTTTGATGTAATGTATGGCTCTCTTTTGGTTATGTTGTTATGGCAACATTCACCCCTGGGATGGGTTGATGTGTGGAGAGGATGGGGTTATAAGCTGTCCCCATTCATTCTTTTTAAGCAGCAACATGGCCACTCCACAAAAAAGAACATAGCCTAAGTGGCTGTTTTTTTTTTGTGAGTGATGTGAAGGTATTGGGGCTTTAACTATCCAATCGTATAAAGGTTTTAGTTTTCTAAAGCTAGCGACACATGGTTCAATTTTAGCATTCAATCGATGTTAGATTCGATTTTGTAGCTCGATGAAAAAATCAAAAATCGATTTTAATTTAATCGATGTACACCACATGGGGAGTACGATTATTGTTCAATTTCGACTGAAAAGGAATCGAAGTAATCCAAATCGTTGATTGAATTCCTCTTACCATTTTAGTTTCAATCGGAAATGAAGTGTTAAGGGAAGTAGCCACAAGGAATGTAGTTCGATGATTGTACAATCAACCAATCGATTCAATTGACGATTTGACAAAAATCGATCAATGATCGTCGATTGTACTATGTGGGCAGAAAAACGATTTTCTTTCAATCTATCGAATTTTTCATCGAAAAATTTCGTTTGAACGCTAAAATTGAACCATGTGTAGCTAGCTTTAGGCTCCCCATACACCTTTAGATTTCTCTGTCAGATTTCCTTTAGATCTCCTTTTGTTTTACCAAAACCATGTAATATGATAATATTTCTAAACCATCAAGTCTACCTGTGTTCAATCGCAGAGGACCCGGCACTACATAATTGTTGGTAGATCTAAAGGATATCTGACAGAGAGATCTAAAGGTTTATGGCCAGCTTTATACACCTGATTGGGTATTCTCTATACCACTTTTATTTAGTACCGTTCTCATGTACAGTATTATTCCATCTGTAGACTAACCCCTCGTGTATCGGATGCCAGAAGCGGTATGGGTCAGGTTGGTTAATAGTAGATGCAGATGACTCAGGCTTCTGGTAATTCTGTATGACAGGAGATTCCTCCAGAGATGAGCACAGTTCATGTTTACTCTCACAGTTCAAGCAGCATTGCTCACTCACATAATTGGGATTCCCAAGGGGGACCAATCACTGCTATCAGAGGCAAGGATCCCTTTCCCGCAGAGGTTACATACATACACTGTGCATTGTCATTAGTTATATTTGTCATCGGATTTGTAACACTGTTACTATATATGCTATTAAATTGGTCTGTAAAGATTTCTTCTAAGTGACCTAAGGCTAGAATGAGACAGACGACTGGGAGCCTCACAGTCAACCTCTCCATAAAAGGCTGATCATAGGAAAGTCTTCATTTTCATTATTGATGTATCATGAGGGTGATTGCAGGGTTTTGCTCCATGATTTCAAGTGATCCCTAAGCCATGGCACCAAACAAACTATTGGAGAATGCAAGGCATTATGGTCTGTTTACATACAGTGCATGGCTAATAGAAATCTACCCATGATGCAATAGTTTATTTGTAAACAGATCATGGGCACCGACACCACTTGTGCTGAAAGGTTCCAATAATTCTGTGCAGGGATGAGTGATGACTAGGAGACCCCTGCAAAGAAAACAGATTATAATCTCTCACCTACAGACCCCCACTTCTCCAGGGAATAGCTGGTAGGAAACAGGCTCCCTACATTAACATGGAGTCCCCCCACTTCTTGGCCAGGGCCTGCAAGTGTCAATGCAGCCTAAAACAGGAAGTATAGTATAAAGGTTCGATGTCAATGAGGCCGAACGGGGTCTCAGCAATTACATCAATTGAAACAGTTTAATATCGGAAAATAACCCACTCTACCTGGGGTACCCACACAGTTCACACCATGTGGGGCCAGGGGAAATAGGGCCAATAGCAGCCTGCACTTAGGAATCCTTGGACCGGGTCCAGCGGTCCAGCAGGTGCACAACACAAGCAGTATGCCCTCTGGCAATCTACTATGCTTCACGCAGTCGGTATGACTCGCCACCTCAGTGAAAACCTTGCAATGGTGGGTGGCTGGAGAACTGGTATCTCTTTGTAACTGGGGCTTGGATAGTTTATGCGTGCTTTTGCGCTGGCCGCACGCCAACCTAGACTGTGGTGGGTAGTGAGTATAAGAGTGGACAGTGTGCCCAGTTATTCCTACTACGTTGCAGTTTATTGAACATCACAAAAAAAAAACATCTTTCAGCATGACAAGGACCCAAAGCATACATCCAAATCAACAAAGGAATGGCTTCACCAGAGCCCAAACCTGAATATGATTGAAAATCTGTGGGGTGATCTGAAGAGGGCTGTGCACAGGAGATGCCCTCGTAATCTGACAGATATGGAGTGTTTCTGCAAAAAATGTGGGCAAATCTTGCCAAGTCAAAATGTGCCATGCTAATAGACTCATAGGCAAAATGTGCCATGCTGATAGACACATACCCAAAATGTGCCATGCTGATAGACTCAAACCCAAAATGTGCCATGCTGATAGACTCATACCTGAAATGTGCCATGCTGATAGATTCGTACTCAAAATGTGCCATGCTGATAGACTCATACCCAAAATGTGCCATGCTGATAGACTCATACCTGAAATGTGCCATGCTGATAGACACATACTCAAAATTTGCCATGCCGATAGACTCATACCCAAAACATGCCATACTGATAGACACATGCCCAAAATGTGCCATGCTGATAGACTCATACCCAAAATGTGCCATGCTGAAATATTCCAGGGAGAATAACCATTGCAATCATTTGTGCCACACAAAAAAAGGGGCATGAAATATGTTTTTTAAGGCATATCACCACTTATACAACAATTGTACAATTGTTTTATGCCATGCAATAAAAGCCTTTACATCAGGGGTCTCAAACTCAATTTACCTGGGGGCCGCAGGAGGCAAAGTAGGATGAGGCTGGGCCGCATAAGGGATTTATAAGGTCAAGACCTCTGCCAGACCATAATTCTCCGGCATGGAGGCAGAGAGAGATTACGGGAGCCAGGAGTCATGTCCGACTGGACACAGAGCAGGTCATGGCGGCCCATTCCAGCCCCCGCACATGTGGGGATGCCCAGCTCCTTGGAGAGCCTCTGCGAATACTCGCACCACTTCCCCGCTACAGTATAGGGCCAGCGCGCTCATTGGAAGCAGTCCCGCGCAACGTTCTTCTTGCCAGGCGCCCCAAGGAGCGACTGTCTTCTATCACTTCCACAGGTGACCCCCCAGAGACAAGTACAAGCCACGTCTCTGGGAAATCTCAAGGACTGGAGTAGCACAGGGGTGTTTTACCAACACAGGAACGTCTAAGAAGGAGGAGGAAAGAAGATTCCGGATCCCACTGACGATAGCTTCCCGGCTCGGATCTAAAGCCAGAGTATGATGAGCAGCGTATCCTAGGCTGGGGCCGAGATCCCGAGGGCCGCAAATGGCCCGCGGGCCGCGAGTTTGAGACCCCTGCTTTACATGATGCAGCATGACCCACATCCTCTAGGCACACGGTAGACAAGGGTCTTGCCACCCTCCCCTCTAAGACCTGGGGAAAGTAAGGAGAAGGAAACCAGTGTCAATCAGCCAGAATGGTGTTCTATAACACGTTTCACCCCTTATTTTCTCTGGGCTTCCTCAGGAGAGACAATGTAAGGACACAATACTGCAAAATATGAAATAGATGCGTAAATTTTACTGTACATTCAAAGCCAAAAAATATCAATACAGGTTTCATGTTCCAATGTTGAAATATGACTCCAAACCTGGATAGGGGCAATTTTATCAGTATCCACAATATCTTTAATAGTTAATAGTATCATAGGATACCTACCTATTCAGGTAGGCGTTCAAAAAAAAAATAACAATAAAACCATACAATGTATCCACTGCCCCTGTATGTTTTTGTGGTTAGATGGTAAGGGGTGAGTCCACTGTATTTTACAGTGAAAGATCAGCACACAGGCTGTTAAAGAGTCCAGGTATCATGACTAAAGCCTGCCATAGACACCTTGATCTATGACAGACCTTAAGCAGACTGATTACAGCGTGGTGACGTCACCACGCTGTGAGCAGTCTGCTAAATGTCGGACAGGAATCCTGTGTGTTCCACTGACACACGGGATTCCTGTCAGACTGAAGCCAATTAACTCAGAGGGGGAGGAGACTCCCCCTCTGAGTTAACAGCGTTAACAGCCTGCAGCTGTTCTGCCTGTCAGTCTGGCAGAAAAAGAACCGGCATGTCGGATCCGTGTGCGATACGGCTTTTTTTCAACATAATTCAAGGTGGGCTCCCGCATAGTTGCGGCAGACCAACCTTGATGTGCTCGGCGGGAGCGAGCACGCAGGTTGGTCTGCTACAACTATGGCCGGGAGTCTGCCCATCTATGGGGGGCTTAAGCCACCCGGTACATGCACCCCCTTCCATTCTAACAGAATTGTTTACAGGTTAATTGTTAATCAGTACAAGACCTGATCTCAGTAAACCAGCCCTTTGACGTATCAGAGGACGGGGTTATGACCAAGCTATTATAGAGTATATGTGGTCTATAAATATGGATGTGATCCTTATTACCCCACCATAGGGAAGAACAGTTCACACTGCACCCAACCCAATCTATGGAGGGGGGTATAGGATAGGCCTAGAGTAGCACATATGAACGCACCATCACATCTTTTCAATGACTTTCTCTATTCCCTCTACAGCCAGTAAGTGGCGCTGTTGTAGCTGCAGCCCACCAGAGTCCCCCAACATAGAAGAACATTGCAAGAAACCCATTAATAAAAAAATATCATGTTTGTGTTCTACCAATGGAGTCTAAATATATATATATATATATTATTTTATTTTTTTTTAAGCCAATCCATCCATTTTTCAAGCACTTTTTATTTCTTTTGTGGTGTTCCTTACACAGCAGAATCCATTCTCATAATGGACGTTTCTATATATAGTGAAAGCAGACACTGGCACTTGCCTGACATTTTCATCTCCTTTGTCACATTTTTTTCTTCAGTGGGAAGAGCTTTCAAAATCAAATTTTCTATTATCTGTCCCATAAATCTCATTTTCTCAGTTCAGTCAGAAACTAGAGAGGGTAACATAAAGCCCCCCCCCCCATACACTGGTCAATTCCCTTTTGATTCCCCCCGGTAATCAACACGGCCACCCTTTCTTTGAGCAGGATCAATCGGGGAACGACTGTGCAAAGTGGTGCACATCGATTCACCAAGCGATTAAGTGGGACGCGGTAACGTCGAGATGATCATTTGTGTATCGAACAGGTATCGACCCATGTATTAGGGGAGGTAACTTCGAGATGATCATTTGTTTATCGAACGGGTATCAACCCATGTATTAGGGGCTTAACTGACTGGTACTGGGTAGGATTATAATGAATGTGTGCCCAGATAATAAGGTTAAGCCAGCCATACGGGGCTTTCTTTTGATTCCAGAATGCTATCCCGCTCCAAGAAAATGTTGATCGAACAAGGGATCATGTCAGGGACATGTCCTGAACAGGGTTCCCTGTTTGATTGCTATTTCCTTGGATGGGGACCCAGTTTGAATGGGGAGGGGGGGGGGGGGGCTCGATAATGCTCCCAAATAGAAAAGGGAGACCCTACAAGGAAAGTTTGGGAACCGCTGCCTTAGACAATCACCATAGATTGCCTTGCCCAACAATTTTATCTCCAGTTCTGTAGCGTTGTACAGTCTCCTCTCTGCTTAAATTCCTCATTCTGATTTTATTTCACATATCTCACAATGTGCTCCAGACGCTGCAGCAAGTCTGATAGATCCTGTTTCATTTCCTGCCTGATAGACAAACCAGATCATCTTTTCCTTTACTCCTCATTTTGCTGTCCCTGGCTCATTCCTTAAGCTAGCCATACATTGTTGGATTCTATGGCCGATCGATCACCTATCCGATCGATTCCGGCGATGTCAGTGGGAATCGGAGGTCTGATCGATCGGCCAATTAAGTGTGTCCGATCGCTACATACCACCTTGTCCCACGGATTCCTGGACGATTCCGTGTCCGATCGCTTACTTCACAAATGGCAACTCCCCCTGATGTGTGCTGAATCGGATCAGAAAGACCAACATGTTGGTTCTCTGTCCGATCCGTTTCTGGGCCCCCGATCGATCGTACGTGATCGATCGGACAAGGTGGGCTTCACGCGATTCCGGGACGGTCGTTTCGCGTGCACGCGCCCGGAAACGATCGCCCCGGAATCCACTGGGAAACGGACCCGTGTATGGGGGCCTTTAGACAGCAGTCCTTTCAGCACTCTTTGCGTTACGTTTTCGCGCATGAGTTCTTTTCGGTACCTGCAGTTTTCCTTTCACACTTAATGCGCTGCGTTTTCTGTAACATCGTGTTATCCTGGATGTTTTTCATAACACCTTTTCTCATAGGCTGCTGTTATTAGGCTTTTTGACATTTATGCCACCAGATTTTTCATCTACATTTCATATAATTGGCCAATAATTCACTTGGTAGGAAACGCGTTCCCACAAACCGATCGCCCAATGTTGCCATCATAGTTTTCGGGTAATGCCCATTAGAATTACATTGGACTAGTTGTCTGCATTTACACCACCACGGCACACTTCAGGCCTCCGGAGAGGCTTTTCAACATTTTACTATTACTGATTACTAGTTTCTGATAGGGAACGCGTAGTTTCCACCAACTACTGATCAGACCACTCCCCCAGGTTTCAGCTGGTTTCAAACAAGCAGTACCAGAAAGCCTAGCGTCAGATAGGTTGCAGGTATGTAGATAATCTTCCAGGTATAAATAAATGCTGATGAGCAAACCGTTTGGTTGTGGTGGTAAAAGGGTCCCGTCCTTGCAGGGGTTTAGGCTGGACTAAAGGCCCTGGACTAAAGTCCAGCCTAAACCCCTGCAAGGACGGGACCCCTTTATCACCACAACCAAACGGTTTGCTCCTCAGCATTTATTTATACCTGGAAGATTATCTACATACCTGCAACCTATCTGATGCATCCTGGCTGGTTACCTGGTATTCCTAGGGCCTCCTGTTCCTGGACAGGATCTGGTTCCAATTCGGTGCATACTTACAAACAACCGGCCCTCTAGGCCTATGTTGGTTCTATGATTGATTTTCCCTGAACACCCCTGATGAAGTTTTTGAAATGAAACGTGCGTCGGGTTGGGAACAATACCATCTACCAACCATGCATTTTTGTGTTTAACTTGTATGTACATTTGTAACCAGATATTGAACTATCTGCTGTTTTTAGGGTCAGTGGCCCATGTTTTGTAAATAAATTCATTATGGTTTATTGGTATACCTATTGACCTACAATACCTCTTAGAGCCTTTAAAGTCCCCTAGCCCCTGATTCTCTCAGGGGGAACTTCCTTGCATCTGGGCTGACTGGGTCCCTTCTTGTCACTCGATGCTAGGCTTTCTGGTACTATAATTTTTGGGATGTTGGCTCAACTGTCTTTAGAATAGTTGCTTCTTTTGGTTCTATTACAAAGAAGCTGTATTGTGGTTTTATTGTAAAAATATAAATATATATGTAAAAAAAAATGCACAGGCATTGCGTTACCACATACCTGTGTGTATAAAGTGTGTATAATGTGAAAAGACCAGAGAACTCCAGTAGGCAATGTACATCACCCTGCTGGGCCCTTCCACCAACTATGGTTTTTAGGAACAGACACACAGATGTCACTGGGATTAAAATAGAAAAATAATATTAAAAGTTAAAGGGTATATGCAAAATGTGAGGAAAGGAGGAGCAAATGAAGTCAAAACAATAGAAGCATAAACTTCAAATTGAACATTTAAGTTACAAGGTGCTCCTTGGGTGGGTTCCAGAAGTAGAACTTCAAGAAAAAATCCCAAAAATGGTGCCTAGATCAAACAAAAACATTGGGGACAACCAATACCTTACAAGGTCCACCCCCCCCCTTCATCAGGCTCCATTAGATTGAAATTAACCTTCTGAGCGTTCTCCCCGAATTAACTCGGGCTGAGTTTCCTGCATCATGAAACTCAGCCCGAGTTAGCCGGAGGAACGCCCGAGGTCTCGCCGTCTTCTGACGGCGGTCGGGAGCATCGGCATGTATGCCGATGCTTCCGGGTCCGCCCCCGATCGCGTCACCGGTGACGCGAAGGGGGCGGGGGTAGGCGCCGCCATAGACCTCCATCAAACTGGAGGGGCGTCGCTTTCTGTCAGCAGAAGTCCGGCGTCTCCAGCGACGCCGGACTTTTGTTTACATCCCTCAGCTGAGCAGGCAATCACGGCGGAGCACATTGTGCTCCGCCGCGATTGCCCGTGGCACGGTTATAAAAAAACCGTGCCACGTGGCAAACGCTCAGAGGGCTAAACATCCAGTTAACATCCAGTCTTGACAAATCACCATAGTGAGTGGTATGTCCTAAAAACTCTATTAACAGTATAAGGTATTTTGCCCCTCCCCCAAAAAACACAATGGATGTTATTTTATAGATTATTTAGATCATTGAATATAAGGTCTGATTTTACAGTAATTTTTTTCTTTTGCTTAACATGGATAAAATATTTCTCTTCCACCATGGTATTGTAACGTTGTGGTGAAGGGCTGACTGAATTGTCAGGGGACGGACCCTGGGGAAATGTGACACAGGGCAACAGGTGCGAGGTTACCTCTACCGGCTTTTGTTGTGCTTTCCTCTACCTGTGCCCTTTGGGCAGACATCTTGGGTCTGGTGGGGAAAAGGGGTACTGCAGCAGGGCGACAGCGGGAGATTGGCACCTGGTAGCTGACAGGCAATCAACAGCTTCCGACTTTACACAGATCCACACACTATTTGCTGCTGAACTGGGGGCTACTTTACTAATCAGTTTCAAAACAGTCCTGAACTGCCGCAGCCCAATCCTGGAGGGTGTCCGTTAGCCCATAGAGGGACTGGTTTCCAGGGAGGTGAGAGAAAAAGGGTGTCCGTCCAATCACTATCTAAAGCTGGGCATAAACGGGCCGATTCCTGCCCAAATCGACAGCCGTTCGGATACCGTGCATGTTGCCGCATCTAATCGGTGGTCGGGTAGGCAGGGAATCGGGTGCATCAACTGGTCATATTGACCGAAAATCTGCCGGCATGTCGGATCGCACAGTGATCCGACATGACGGATAATTCAGATCAGATCCCACTAGTACTTGGTAGCACTAGCGGCCGTTCGTGATGATGTCATCATGCCCGCTAGGTCGGCTCGGCAGTTGACGGGAAATTGCCCCGTCTATGCCCAGTTTTAGCCCTTTAGGGAAACTAGTTACTTACATATTTGGCTAGAAGGTCCTGCACACCCCCAGGCCTGAGGCCTGTTCCATGGGGACACCTCCATTGGGATGTACTGGCAAACAGGAAAAACATAGAAACCCATTTAACCATTTATTGGCCATTTTCATTACACTACACCACTCTTGAGCAGGTTGATGCCAGGAACATAAGCCAGAGTCACAGAGGTGTCTACAAATATTCAGGACTTTGTCTTTTCCAAACTAAAATAAAAACAAACACAACTTCTTTATTTGGAAAGTTTATTTATATATATTATGAAAATATTTATTACAGTCCACAGCTTGAATAGCAAAAACAGTAAATAACAGTAATAGTAACATTATTACAGATACGGATCCCCACGACAGTGCCACCAACCTCAAAATCCAGTCCTTCCATTAACTGTACCAGCCCTTCCATAAACTAGTTACCTTGTCAAACTTTTTAACACTTTAACATTGTAACGAAAAACTGGGTGGGGTTTAACCCCCCATAACCAAATCACTGTAAACCAGAAAACGACAGCAATTAGAGAGGGTGGGTGGATGAACTCTAGATCCAAAGAGGCTGTCCCTTGCAATTCGCACCCTGATAAAGCCTCCCTAATCCTTCCTCCCAACATCCTGAACCCTAACTTCCTGTCACCCCAGTCAAGACGACCTCCCACCAAGCCTTCGTGTTAGTCATATAATATTGTCTGTAGGTACCTAAGTTAAGTCTGACGCCCACCACCGTGTTCTCTACTGGGGTCCACGTGATTCTGAATAAATTCCAATATCATTTTATCACTGACGTTAAACCTGAGATTATAAAACACCATTCTATTATCAAGCTTTATAACGCTGGGGAGGAATAGTTATAGACAGTGAAGAGCAGACATTCTCCAAGGACAAACCTTCCGTGCAGAACAATGGCAGTGCTGGGTGGCATTGCTAGAGGTTGCATGTATTCTCTAATGGATTTGAAATCCAGAACATAGCGTTCTGGCAGCATTTACTAAATGTGGCCCTTGGCATTGGCATCACAATATGTTCTTTGTAGTCAATTTGTATGGCATAGAGAGAGACCTTGGGGTGTATTGAGTACATAGCTGGTATGGTGGATGGAGGAGCTGCAGAGAGAGAAGACAGACAATGGAAGAAGGGAATGCCGCAGGAGGAGGGACAGGAAAGGTCATGGAGAGAGAGAGATCTGTGCAGGTGATGTGTGATGAGTCAGTCTTGGATAATAACATAATCTGTCCTCATTACTGAAGCTGAAATTGGTTGTCTCATCCTTTGTAATTACACTGTCACTGTGTCACCCAGCAGTGGCAGGGACAATATTAGCAGTGACCTAGGCTCTTGTAACACATCATGACATTGGTGTACAAAGCACAGGCATTGGAGGTACAGGCAAAGGCTGGATAGGCTGTAATGATCTTTTAGCAAATAGACATGTACACATTGGCACCCATTGGGCACCCATGTCCATGTCCGATTTTTTGACAGATTTTAGCACAGTTGAGTGCCGTGAACACGCACAGTGCTCTGCTGTTAAAATCTGTCAAAAAATCGACCAGTGTATGCTGTTTTGCGAGCAAGATCCATTGATTTATTGAACATGTTGTAAACCCTGTTCGATATCCAAAGTATTGGCTAGGCTGCCGATTGGCAGCAGTGTGATGAAGTCATCGCGCTGCTGCCGACATATCTAGCTGTTCCTAGCTTTAAGCCTGCCATACACGCTTCAATAAGTGTATGGCAGGCTTAAAGCTAGGAACAGCTAGATATGTCATACACTTGGTGCGTGTGGGGGCCTTTACCCAAATAACTAAAGGTTTATTTAGGTTTGGGAAACCTAAACCATATGTTGAAGTACTACAATGATTATCTATATTTCAATACAAACAATTGGTATACTTGTGTTGCTATATTATGAATCCTATAATTATTGAAGCTTTATATATGTTTTATAATGTTATGACTTTATAATAACTTTTTTCAAGTTTGTATGACAATCGTTTTCTCAACAATTTTCAAAAATACTGTATATATAATAATAAAAAAGGAATACAAAATGATCTATCCAATTAAGCTTTTCCTCCCTGAAGAATGATATCTAGTTGAATTCAGCTCACCTCCAATGAGCCAAGGATATCAAGGGCTTACCCCTACCTCAGAACCACGTGCCAAAGTGGCTTTGCCCATGCCGGATCTGTCCACTGCTGAAGAAGGTGGATCTGTGAAGTCATCCAACCAGCCCACCTTGAATAAGGTAAGCACCATAAAAGTTTATCTGGATGAGCCAAAAATAAGCCATTTTATTTATTTTGCCTTGCCTTGTGACCACTCTTTGGTACTCTGGCAGGGAGCAGTCACCCCAAATTTAGCTTTGAAGCTTGGCTACTTGTTCCACCATCCAGTTTTACAAACTACAGAAAAGAACAAAGCCAGTGTTTTTTCAACCTTTTTTAGGAAGTACGTCATCAGCAGGTGACCCGCTGGAATGCAGATGCGTACCAGCAGAGCAAAAACACTGCTCCTGGTCTGTGGGGATGTGTGTTGCTAAGCAACCGCATCCTCACAGAGCCGGTCCGTGTATAATCGGCTGTATAAGTCTTACTTATACAGCCGATCCGTGTTATACACGGACCGGCTCTGTGAGGATGCGGCTGCTTAGCCCTCCTATCTAGCTGCCTCTTATAGTATAAGACTAATGCTGGGCATACACACACCGAGTAGGTCAGACCGACCTACTCCGATGCGTTCCGAGATGCTAACGTGATGACGTCATCACGTTAGCATCCCGTTGCATTGTGGGGCCCCTTCAATCGGCTGGGCACCCTTTGTGTGCCGGCCAAAAGCTGTGATGGAGACGCCGTCTTCATTGCAGCTTATGGCATCGGCTTCCATCGGCCCCCATCGGCCAGAGAAGATCGGACATGTCCGTTCTCTGGCCGGCCGAGCTGTGGGGCGACAGGGATCTGTCGCCCCATGTGGGCACATGCCGATTAGCGGTCGATTTTTAACCTGACCGACGGCGCGAGCGCGCACGCCCGTCGGTCAGATTAAAAATCGGCCGCTTATCGGCATGTGTATGCCTAGCATTATACTATAAGAGGCAGCTAGATAGGAGGGCCAAGGGTGGGGTCAAAAACCCACGGCACACCAGGCAACATCCCGCGGCACAGAAACAGTGGTTGAAAAACACTGCTCTAAGCATCCCTGGAATATGTATACAGAACTCTGTCTCTGTATTTTTTTCTTTCTCTTACAGTAAGAACTTCATTTTAAGAAAACAGTTAAAGCAAGACATAACCCTTTAGTGCCTCTCCCATGAGATGGCTGGCCGCTCCTGAGCTAAGATGCCCATTACTTGCAGTGTTACAGACCACCCACAGATGAACTTCTGGTCTCCATTCTATCCAGACCGCATATGAAAGATCAGAACCTGAATTATTTAAACTGGTTCTTTTATCGCTAACCATTGTACTTCCAGTCTAATGATACTGTTATGTGAACGTTTGATTGGAAGAGTATAGTGACAAGAAAACGTCAGGATGCTGTCGGCTTGGGGTCTGTGTGTGACACTGAAAAAACCATTAGAGAGAACTTATTTCCAGGAACATCAAGGGAACCGTCTGCAGATGATTCAACAGACACGGAGAAGCATTAGGAGGAAACCTTTTCTAGATGGTTTTCATCAGATATCTTCAGATGACTCACACTGCCCATATTTAGTGTGTATATATATATATATATTGTACTTTATAATTAGGTCTCATAAATTTATTATGATGGATGCAGTAACTAGATTAGGGACGATAAACAAATGAAATGTATTTATTTAGTGCCTGATAGACTATGGTGTATTTGGCTCAAATAATGTTTTGACAAAATTAGTGTGTGGGATGGGTGGGTGGATGAGTGGGTGGTTAGATAGAGAGAAGGAGAGAAACATACAGAATGGAAAGAATAGATGGACGGGGAAAGAATAGAGGAGACGAAGCTTCAAATGGAGAAATCCAGATGTTGAAGTGAAACATAGGTATAGATAGATTATTATTCAGAACAATTTACACAAACGGCTCTGGTTAGCTGCTCATCTCTTGCTACCTCTTCGTGTCTCTGGCATAAGCAACCTTTGTCTACATGTGCGTTTTACTTGGATATTGATGTGCTTTATGCCTTTATTCCAGATCTGTGCAGTAAGTTCTTCACTGCTGCTCTGTCCCTGTCCATGATGACTGGTCTTGTATGCTCCACCTCTTGTAGTGCCCAGAGGTCAGCTTTCTCCAGGGTGCCATCATTGACCAAACTAGACCAGTGGCCTTCTCACTCACTTGCTATTGTTTTATTCACCTTGGAAATGGTTCTGTTCACAGAGAAACTGCATCTTTCCCTTTTCCGTCTCGAACAACTCCATGTGTCCCCAGTCATGGCACGATAACCTAGTGGCGCTGACTGTTTGTAAACTCTTCCATATAGGCCCATCAACCCTTTCGGTGATGGGTCAGGCCTCACATGCCAGGACATATGCATTTTATGTGTCCCCAGCAATGCCGAGATAATGTAGAGGCACTGACTGATTAGACACTCTTTTATATATTGGACCATCATGCTTTTGGTGGTGGGTCAGGCTACACAAGCCAGGACATATGCATTCCACGTGTCCCCAGCAATGCCAAGATAATGTAGAGGCACTGACTGATTAGACACTCTTTTATATATTGGACCATCATGCCTTTTGGTGGTAGGTCAGGCCACATATGCCAGGACATATGCATTCCATGTGTGCCTAGCAATGCCAAGATAATGTAGAGGCACTGACTGATAAGACACTCTTTTATATATTGGACCATTATGCCTTTCGGTGGTGGGTCAGGCCACACATGCCAGGACGTATGCATTCCATGTGTCCCCAGCAATGCCGAGATAATGTAGAGGCAAGGTCTGATTAGACACTCTTTTCATAGTGTCACAAACCCCCCACCAGCAATCCGTATCCCTGACACTTCTTCACTGTCGCAGTCCCGGTCCCAGCCACTGGGAGCCCTCGGTCTGCCTTCCTCACTGTGAACAGGCCAAAATGGAAACCGATTGGTTGGAGGGGATGTGAATACAATACACTATACAATCTCCGTACAATCTCGTTGATTGTATATGTATATCTCGGTATCACTGCCACCAGTCTGGAAAATGAGCCAGACGTCTCCTAACTAAACTATCCCTGTGGGAGAAAAAGTTAATTCAAAATAACCTATCTAGAATTAACAATATCTATCACTAGGTAGCATCTCTCCAATTGCTTAGATTCTTTGTGGGTCATTCAGAACAGGTACAGACTGAAATGATTAAGATCATTTATTTTAAAAGATAAAATCGTGCATAAAAATATTAAAGAAAAATGTAACAAAAACTAACAAAGGAACAGAGATTTTCAATAGTAAAAATGAATGGGGTAAAACGGAAAAAAGAGAACTTGTCTGAGGAGCAAGAGTTTACCAGAGGAGAAGTGTCCTTAGAAAATGAGTCCAAATATTGTAATCCAGCGGTCCAATTCTGGAGTTGCAATGACGGGTGTCAGAACACGAAGACGGCAGTTCGAGGTCATCGAAAGTTGCGCAGAAGAACACGGTTTCAGGACAATCCAGGACAAGACTTCAGACTTCAGACTTCAGACATCAGACAAAAGACATAAGACATAAGACAATCACTGAGTAGATGGGGGATGCTTTTAACCCCTTCTTCCTCCATGGGAGGAGCTTGACACCAGAGCTGACCAAGCCTCTTACCTGGTCAGTCAGACAGCCCCCTCATTACACAGGACAGGACAGCCATGTACATATGAATATGTATAACTTGCCAAAGGAACATGTGACCATGATATGGGGCACATGTTCATTCTCAGCACGGTTTACTAAATTCATAGAGACCAAACATGAATAGTTTATGTTATGCTACGATGCTAATTTAGAGATCTAAGTCTTGGAATGCCACACACACTCCATCCTTGTTTACAAATATACATTTTCCTATGGAGAGTCACCTCTGCGATTTACCAGTATCTCCCATGTTTGGAAATATGGTTTTATTGGCAATCTCTCCGATCATTGATCCAAGGGGTGGCTAAAGGGTCAGCTTTCGCTGTTCCCTGTATGAACCCACTCGTTCACCCCCTTCCTCTTCTTCAGAATACCAGATACTACATGGTTTATTGGGGGACAATAAAGTGGGTTATCTCAGTTCTCTGAAGAACGGATCATTTACGACTCCCTAGATGTTTACACAAGTGGGCACAACCAGGCATGGTGGACATTCCATGGTTTCTTAGAGAATGGTTTGAAATTAACTGTGAAGGGTCTGGGGAAATGTGATTGTGGCTTAGGTTAAGATATATATATACGGCGATTACAACGATTATTCGTCACACATAGGTTGGTCTGGTCACACATGCCAAGACATATGCATCCCATGTGCCCTCAGCCATGCCGAGATAACATAGAGGCACTGACTGATAGGAAACTCTTCCATATAGGACCATCATGCCTTTCAGAGGTGGGTCTGGCCACAAATGCCAGGACATATCCATCCAATATGCCCCTGCAATGCTGAGACAAAGTGGAGGCACTGACTGATTGGAATGACTTCCATTTAGGACCATCACGTCCCTAATCAGTCTTGGAATGCCTTATTAGAACTTTTATGGACCGTTTCACCGGTCATTCTCTCTTTTACACAGTGTTTTAGACAGTGATGGAGAGTGATGAGCTATTGATGGAGAAGGACAAGCAGACGTGGAAGATGGAAGAAGAACATGCATTGAACGAGGGAGAGAAAAAGAGGGTCATACCACTGTCATTAATGTAAATCCAGTAGATATAAGTATATGATAATAATAATTATTATTATCATTTATTTATACAGCACCAACATATTACGCAGCGCTGTACAATACTTGCCATCTTTGTGTTTATCTTGTGTACATCTGGATTCAAAAGAGATCAAAGAGAAGATCATATTTGAAATGTAGATAAAGAAAGAAAGCTGGAATAGTGCTTGATGCCTTTTATCCCACAAGATGGAGACAATTTCATGGTGGGTGTCTGCTGTGGGAGATTTACACTGGTTGTACACAATAATTATCCAGAAAAAGTTTAAAATGACTCTATATTACAATTTGAACCATCCCCTGGATTGGCAAGTATTGCTAAGCTACACACATAGTGAAGGAACCGTAAAGCTGAAGCAGAGTCTTTGATGAACAATCTGCAAATCTACACCCAACCACACTCATGTGGGAGAAGCCTCATCCTAAGGTCAAATATAATTGCCATACAAGAGAGTCCAACCTCTAGGAGCTAGAAGAGATGTGGGCTGACATTTCCTCAGAAATCTCCACAAACATCTAGATTGCCAAAGGTGCAAGTTAGGAGAAACATAATGTAGGAATAATAGAATGAATTACAAAGGAAAGAATGTAATTTTAATTTGTTGAGAGTGATTTATAATCAATCTATTCCCACCATGGTTTACATGAGTACAATTTGCTATTAACAACATAAACTGCGTGGGTGTCTCCAAACTTGTGAATGCTGGTGTATAAATAGAAGCAACCAGCTTGATCTATATATATCTACAGTCTATATACATACAGTCTATTGATAGAGATAGATGGATATAGATAGATAGAAAGATAGATAGATAGATAGATAGATAGATAGATAGATAGATAGATAGATAGATAGATAGATAGATAGATAGATAGATAGATAGATAGATAGATAGATAGATAGATAGATAGATAGATAGATAGATAGATAGATAGATAGATAGATAGATAGATAGATAGATAGATAGATAGATAGATTTGCATTTGTAAAGTATACATGTTGACGTCCATAATGTTTGAGACAAAGATGCATTTTTCTTTGATTAACCCATCCTGTCTTTGGTAAATAATATTTTAAATATAAACTTTAGATGTGATTAAATTGCACATTCCAGACTTTAAATTAATTATTGCATCCATCTCAGTTTCACCATATAGAAATGTTAAACCTATATATTATACATTGCTCCCAGTGACATTGGAAAATGTTGATGGACTATGCCTCCATTGGGCATCATAGATGTGTCAGCACCAAAGGGGTGGCACGGGAGCATGCTGGTCATGCTTAGGGAACATACATTTCTTAATAATTTCTTAATGTCTTAATAATTGTTAATCTGTAATAATGCACCCCTTTAAATCGAAGGGTCGGATGTGTGCAATATGCACCTTAAAACAATAGACCAGTATTGTACACATAGTTAGTTGTCTCCACTGATTTACAATTGCCAGGTCACGTAAATACGAGCATAGAACCCTTGGTTCAGTGCAGATTATGGCGCTCCTGTGGAGACAGGCACATCATAGACTATAGTTTTCAAAGAGAAGCAAAGTGCTAAAACGCAGTGCAGACAAGGCCTTAATGATCTACAAACAGCTCTGATGGGCTGGGAAAAGCAGGGCCACCTCCATTAACATGGAGGTCTATGGGGCCGTGCCCCCATGCCCCATGACTGGAAGGCATCCGTGAGCCGGCAGCACTGCAGAAGAGCTTTAGGTTCACAAAGCACCAGCAACTATGCCCGATTCCGACACAGGCACAGTTTGATTCAAGATCAGACTGTGACTGTACTGACTTTGGGCATAACGCCAGGGAGGGGCCGGACCAAGAGTCTGTATTGGCTGCACTGAATAGGTGTCCTAATTCTCATGGCATGGTAGGGATTTGTACTCTGGCTCCCCTATGACCTCCCCGTGTCTGTGTTGGTTTCCTCAGGGTACTTAGATACGTTCCAACACTCCACAGACATACTGGTAAGTAATTTGGCTTCCCCCATGAAATGTTCTATGTTACACATTACTGTGACTTATACTGTATTATTTACATATCTATATGACATATGATAGGCACATTCGATAGTAAGTTTCTTGCAGAGACAATTATTCGCTGTGTAATATATTGGCGCTATATGTGACATTATAGCGTTTCGGATGGTTGTTGAGTGATCTGGAATGACAAATTGCTAAGCAACATTGGGGTGGACGACTAAAATTTCACCCTGAGACAATCACAAACCGATCTCGCAGGTGACACGATCTATATTGAAGCAGGATGTGTGATCTCCTCAAATTTGTTTGCCGAATTGTTAAATCATTAGCAAAACGGCTAAGAAAATGTGAACATTCCGTTAAATGCATCCCCACTGACACATCTTGTACTGTTGTTCAGTATGTAAATGAGGAAAGCAGCAATTATTGCTCTTAATTAGCAACAGTAAAGCTGTTTAAGGATGAGCAGTCCTCGGTCATCATCGTCATGGTCTGTTTGTGTCTTGCTGCGCCTAGATGGCTTTCTAGTAGTGAAAATACATCCCCCGGGAAAGCAAACAATTGGGTTAAAAATATCAGCAATTTTTGGGTGAGTTGTACGTCTCTCCCACGTGCAGCGGCTCCTTCTCTAGGGACCCCTGTACCCCCACTGATTGGGGGAGACAGCGGCCCACGCGGGGAGCGCACCATCTGTACTGTCATATGCTCTGATCACACACATTGCTTGGCTCTGGTACCAGCTCTGACAGTGATGAGGCCCTCCTCCTCTCCTGTGCCAGGCTAACCTTGTACCCCATCTCTTCGGCTGGCAGATTTCCCTGTCATTTACATGCAAGAGCTTTTCAAAATCTCCTCACGGCTCTACTAAATGTCACCGACCTTTTCTCTCTGCATGTCTTTTAGGATGAGCGGAGTAAAAAAAAATGGCAAACTGAAAGCTGGTACACCCCCTCGGCATTCACTGTCATGTTTTATCCTCCTCCTCATACCCGCTGCCTGCCACAGACGGGCAACTTTCTCAGCTAAACACACAATATACAAATGGGAGCCGTCACATCTGCCGCAGGAATTGTAATTCTCTCCTGGAGCTATTGTGTTTTATACACTGCTGTCAAACAGAGCCGTCAGGAGGGCGATGAGGCCTTGTCTGTTGAGGTAAAAGTGTATGCCAACCCTAAAGGCCCCCATACACTTGTCGGATTCCCACCGGATTCCGGCACGATCGATTCCGGGCGCGTGCACGCGAAACGATCGTGCCGGAATCGCATGCAGCCCACCTTGTCCAATCGATCAGGTCCGATCGTTCAGGGGCCCAGAATCGGATCCGACAGAGAACCAACATGTTGGTCTTTCTGATCTGATTCTGCCCAGATCAGGGGGAGTTGCCATTTGTGAGGTGGACAATCGGACACGGAATCGTCCTGGAATCCGTTGGATTAAGGTGGTATGCAGCGATGGATACTCTTAATTGGCCGATTGCTCACACCTGCGATTCCCGGCAGAATCGCCGGAATCGATCGGGGGAGTGATCAATTGGCCATGGAATCCTACACGTGTATGGCTAGCTTAACAATAAACCCGTCTGATTTGCTCCCTTCTGGTCTGCTAAATATACCATTGAAAGAGTATCTTTAAAATTACCTGTTGATCCTGCTAGAAATCTTGTGAGCTGATAACTTCGTAGTCTCTTCTTATTGTTTGCAGTGTTCCCAGATATCTCTGCCCTGCCCTCGCTGAGTCCACTGATGTTCCGTATCGCTGCAGGTTTGCCAGGGATAGGTTAGGTCCCCAAGTGTAGTTCAAGGGGAAAAGCCCCCACACAAGTGGGGGCCGACAGATCAGCGATGGAGTGCAGCGTGATGACGTCATCACGCTGCACTCCGTCGCTCACAGCATCGGTGAGCACTCTTTGTTTGCAGGTCTCCATTCACCATTCAAACTAACGGCAACGGCCAGAGATTATCGAACATGTCCATTCGGCAGCCGCCGCTCGGTGCGCGTCTTAAGACGAATACCTAATAGATAAAGGACATTTTTTTTAATGAACCTGATGTGGCCCCTGCCAGAATCAGGGGACTAATGTGTTAAATATTTAGGAGGGAAAGGAGCAAGGTTGTCACCGACAGGTGCAGGGATGTTGCCTGTCAGTGATTGGCCTGGCTCTTTGCCCAGTTCTGTGAATGTATCTTTTCATGCTGTCTCTGCCTAGATACTGGAGGCCCAGAGCTTGGCGCCTTTTTAGAATCTGGGAGGAGAAAAGGTTATAAAATGTAGAGGCAAGGTGGGTCGGGAGGTCTTATCTCCAGGGAGCTCCCCTGCTGGGGCCCTGGCGGTGCAGTAAGGTGACAGTCTAGACAGAGGGGTCAGAAGAGTGTGAGGTCTGAAACTCGCCTAGGAAGGAGATCTTGGGTCCTGATCTGAGGAACAGATTAGTGGATTCCTGAGCAAGTCAGTCAAGAGCAGCCTAAGGATGCTAAAGAGGAACTCTGGTGCACGTTCTAGAAGAAGACTGGTCAGTGAGAGTTAAGTCTACTTCAAAGTCCCCAAGAGAGGTTAGCCAAGATGGTGATTTGCTCGTGTGTAGGAGAAGCTGCCTAGTGAGGTGCTAGACAGCCCTGTCAGTGATTTCTCGTGTCTGGAGAAGAAGCTGCCTAGTATGGTACTGGGGGTGGCCAAGACAGTAATTACTCGTGTGTGGAAGAAGCTGCCAAGTGAGGTGCTAGGAGCTCAGGGTGCTCGAACAGCCTTGTCCCTTGACCCTCTCTCCCATGACAACCTGTGCAAATAAAATCTCTTCAAGTTAAACTGCAACATTTCTCTCTGGTCATTTCTGCTACCCGGTTCCCATTCACTACACAGCGGCGGTGTCAATCGCTACATAGAGAATCGTTCTTGGACAATCCCCCCCAATTAGGCCTTGATCACAGACTTCCGGACTCTGTGACTGCACCAGCACTCTCTTGAAGACGGTGGGGGACTAGATGAGTAACAGTCAGAATTTGCGGTTCTGGCCACGTGGGGGGAGGCAATCTTGGATATGGTTATATCTTGCAATGATATCAGCTGGGACTTTGGCCGTGTGGTTTAAGATAGGGGGCAATATGAATGGCCGCCCAGGGCTTATTGTGGGGGGAAGGGTCGGCAATCTGCATCACAACATTTTGGTGATGCCAATATGCCGACCCTCCCCCCACCATGAGCCCTGGGCGACCCGTCATATTGCCCCTATCTTAAACCACCACTGCCAGTCCCAGTCTGTATAGTGTCATGCAAGATATAACATTTGTTGGTGTCAAGACAGGAAAAGGTAATTAAAATGAATAAATAATTAAAAAATATTATTTATAATAAATTAGACTTGTCATTATTTTTAAAGAAGCAGGGAATTGTGATTTATTACTTTTAATCTGTTCCCACCTGGAGGCATTTATTATGCAGAACCAGTATGCCCCAGGAGCATATCTTGGGTCCTAATAGACCAGGGGGACCTTTGGGTACAACATACCTATATTACGCACAGAATAATATATATTTTCTATGATTTAAAGGAGACCCCGACACTCATGACTTATGGATTTGTCAATGTTGTCCCTCCCACATAAAAACCCATGGAGTGCAAGACATGGATTATACATTGCCCCAGCAGACATTTTTTAACAATTTATATACATAAAAAATTTAATTTATTTAAAATAACTACCAGAGAAAAGGGGTCTTTAGTGTCCATTATCCAAAAGGCTTCATTAACCATAGTATAGTGATTCTCGTTCCCAGCCACATCCCCAACCAGCTCAGGGACAGCACCTAAATAACCATTACTGTAACAATATATACAACAGCAAAGAGAAGAAAACACAATTTGAAAATTAAAGACAAAAACAGGGTGGGCGTGTGGGTCAACCTTCTATTTTGCCGACTTTTTGGAACAAAGTCCCGCCCTACCCTACACCCAGCAAGGACATCCCCAGCAGCACCTCCCATCACCTGACGTTCAATTTGAATCCTGTTAGGCAGCTTATTTCTCCTCCCTCCCTGCAATCTTTAAGGTACTATTCCTCCCATAGTCATGTAGATCCTACGTCAAGACCTGGGACATGTGTCCTGCTTGTCATGGTTTAGAAACACCCCTGCTTACACCTGCACTTATTTTACTGTAGCTGGAATGTCCAGCTTGCCATCACTATCAATGTTCCAGAAACAACAGAGTTAATCTTGCTTTACCATGGCAACTGTCATCTTTGAGCTCTGCAATGTATACGTTAAATTTAATGAATCCGCAGATAACCTCCAGAAATCCCTCGTCTTATACTCCGGTGAGGATAGGGAACAGAACATACCATTCTAGCAATTTAAAGACAACTATGAACCACAGCATGGATGGTATAGATAGTATGGTGCTCATCCAAATCCTGATTTCCTACTCCAGCTTTGGCTAATTTCTAAAGGAAACAAATCCTAAGACTCTGAATTCCTGTTCTGCATTTAAAATGATTGGCTGATGGGATAATATGAAGTATTTATTACTGGCTTCTCATCAATCAGCTTTCAGCGTGGCTTTGACTGCCAAAGGGATTTCTCATTGTTTGGTATACTATATGTTACTATACATATATTATCATTGCCATGTTAATTTAGGATTTATGGGAAATGTTTATGAATTCCATCATAATAAATGCCAACACCTTCCCCATGGCACATAACCCCCTGGCGCCAGGGGCACAGGCATTAAATTGAATTCTGCGGTGTCTCAGAGGTGAGATTTATTTCTTAAACATTAATTTTCCTTTTAGAACAAATCTGCTCTCTGATTAAAAATGAGTCATGCTACGCAGAAGGGTGACAAATGAAGGTCTCCCTGCAAATTGCCTTATTTCAGTTTGTTCCAGCTAAAGAAATGTTACGGCTCCTGGGGACAAATGCTGCCTGATTGTGGAGTGGGCCACAAAGTGGTTTTGGAAGCCGGGGCTAAGTTCAGGATGATGAAGGCCTTTCAATTGCCTTTGATGGAATAGCTCTAGGAGAGAACAGGGGTCCAGAAAAGCAATGTGTGATGACTATTGTTACCAAAAATAAGACTGCTGAATCATAAAAAAAAATTAAAAAAAAGAAGGTCCTTGCCATGGCCATGCCATGGAGTAATTGTAGATCTGCTCGAGACTATGCTACTAAAGCCTTACAAAATAACAAAGTAGACCTGAGCCGCATTGGAAGAAATGCTCAGTTATTGTATTGTGTTTTGCTATTGTGAACATACTACAGGGAGCGGTCAGTTACTGCAGATCTACTGCAGGAAATGGTCAGTCAATGCACATATACTACAGGGGATGGTCAGGTACTGCAGACATACTACAGGGGTTGGTCAGGTACTGCAGACATACTACGGGGGGATGGTCAGGTACTGTAGACATACTACGGGAGATGGTCAGTTACTGCAGACATACTACAGGTAATGGTCAGTTACTGCAGACATACTACAGGTGATGGTCAGTCAATGCAGATATACTACAGGGGATGGTCAGTTACTGCAGACATACTAAAGGGGATGGTCAGGTACTGCAGACATACTACAGGAGATGGTCACTTACTGCAGACATGCTACAGGTTATGGTCAGTTACTGCAGACATACTACAGTGGATGGTCAGTTACTGCAGACATACATCAGGGGATGGTCAGTTACTGCAGACATACTACAGTGGATGGTCAGTTACTGCCATACCAGTCAAGTTTGGCTATTTTAAAACCGGGGCACGTACAGGACGTCACTTCTGGTATATGGATCGTGGTTCTTCCGCGTTCCATGTACCGAAAGTGACGTCACTGACGTCACTCCCGGCGTCTGCCAGTCTTTAGCTGATCTAGCAGGGAGAGGGCGTTACTCTCCCTGCTTATGTTCCACCTGCTTGTGCCGCGGCGCGGTGGGAGTAACACCCTCTCCCTGCTAATCAGCTCAATTTCAAGAACCCGGGAATCGGGATTTGGCCAGGAAAGCCACATAAAAAATTTGACTTTCCCGGTCAAAACGGGAGACTTGACAGGTCTGGTTACTGCAGACATACTTCAGGGGATGGTCAGTTACTGCAGACATACTACAGGTAATGGTGAGTTACTGCAGACATACTACAGGAGATGGTCAGTTACTGCAGACATACTACAGTGGATGGTCACTTACTGCAGACATACTACAGAGGAAGGTCACTTACTGCAGACTTACTAGAGGGGATGGTCACTTACTGTGGACATACTACAGGAAATTGTCAGTTTTTGCAGACATACTACAGGAAGTGGTCAGTTAATGCAGATATACTACCGGAAATGTTAGTTAATGCAGATATACTAACAGAAATTTCAGTTAATGCAGATTTTCTACAGGAAATGGTAAGTTACTGAAGAAATACTACACGTAACGGTCATTCGCTCCAGACATCCTGCAGGAAATGGACAGTTGATGCAGACATACTATAGGGGATGGTCAGTTACTATGGGTTGGTCAGTTCTCTTGTTGACTTGCAAGTCCTTTATATATATATTGTGAGGGA
>CM070039.1:68821902-68831983 GCA_036250615.1 Ptychadena robeensis
CCCCCCCCCCCCCCCACACTGTATATACCAGTACAAAGCTTCCTAAAAACGTCACAGCAGACTAAAGGTAAGGCTTGCATGGCTGTTCAACTTTAAAAAATCACAAGAAAAGAAAGAGGTTTAACTCTTCCAGAATTTCCCAGAAACATAAACATGAAAATATAGTTGGACTGTCCCTTTAAGAATGGTCTATGAGCCACATTGTATCTATATAAGATGGCTAGTGTGTGTATATTGCATCTCCAGGTCCCACAACCAATCACTCATCCAGCACAATATCTGCCTCCCGCTAACCAGAGTGCGGAGGCGTATTTAACACTTTCCTGTGTGGTGGGAAGACAGGGCGATGGCAGCACTTGTTATTCACCTCCCATGCACACACTTGTACAGTGTCACATGCCCCCTTCTCTTCTCTCTATGCCTGGCGGGGCTTCATACAGCTTTCTTCCCCATACAAAGACTGCCTTTCCTCCATGAGCCCCACACTGGCCACAAGAGGAACACAGCGTCCTTTCTCTGCGTCCCCTTGGTAACATTATGAAAAGATATCCCTCGTCCCCTCCACTCGACCCTTGTCCACTAAATATTTGAGGACCAAGGATGAGATTGTCTAGGTTCAAATTTAATCTGACGTACCCTCATAACTAGATCCTTCAAAATAATCATTGTTCCTTTCTACAGCTGGACACAATTATGAAGTGCATTGAATGGCTAGCACTGAAGAAACTTTGCCAAATAAATGTTGTATATTTATTGGCCTTATTGTGAATTATTTCTTGAGTCACCATGGCTGCATTGATAGTGACAGCCAGGTTGGGGAGGAAATGGTTAGATGACAATGGTATTTTGTGGCTTTCTGAAGTCTCTAATGCACACAATGAGAAGATAAAGCTGGCCATACACCTTTAGATCTCTCTTTTAGATATCCTTTAGATCTACCAGCAACTATGTAGTATAGGGTCCTCTGTGATTGAACACAGGTAGACTTGATGGTTTAGAAAGTCCACATATTACATGGTTGTAATAATGAGCTATTGCTGGCAAAGGTTGGCAATCTACAAGGCAGCCTAAGCAAGAGCCTATGGCCTAAAGATTGTCCAAGGGGCTCTGGTACTATATTTTAGTTAATTGTGAGTTTCCAGTTTAGTGAAGGCCCTTTTCTGCTCTAGCATAAACCACTCAGTCAGTGCCACTGATCACAAAGCAAGGTCAATAACGTCTTTATATGATGAGTCTAGTGTGGGGGAAGACAGGTCTCCTTCAAACAGCCCTGACCTCAACCCTACTGGATCAAATGGAATGGCAATTAGCCAGGTCTTACTGTACAACATCAATTCCTTACCATGTGCTATATTATCTTGATGGGCACAATTTTCCTAAACACACTCTAGAACAGACGTTGGCAAACTAAGGCCTGGGGGCCAAAACCGGCCCTTTAGTCTTTTAATTTGGCCCTTTGTCTCCTTGGTGTTAGGAGGCTTTGGCTCCTCTTCATTCCCTGCAATAAGTGAAGATAACACCTAGAGGATAACGGTTTGGATTGTTTCCTAGTGGCCATAGTTTGCTGCAATAGAATGTTTAATCTTCTCTATCAAAAGCTTCGATTTATATATTTTTTAACATATTTTCCTATTTTAAATATCCAGTCCTAGCTACGAGGACTTTGGACCCCTATGCCGGGCGGCCCTTGCAGGTCTGGCCACATGTCACATTTAAAAACCCATTGTGGCCCACAAGTCAAAAAGTTTGCCCACCCCTGCTCTAGAACATACAGTTGCAAGAAAAAGAATGTGAACCCTATTGGTTTATGTGGAGTTTTGCATGAATTGGTCATAAAATGTGCTCTGATCTTCATCTTAGTCCCACCAATAGAAAAACACAGTCTGCTTAAAATAATACTAAACAAACATTATATGTTTTTAAGGTTTTTTGAAAATAACATGTACACATTCACAGTGCAGGGTGAAAAAAGTATGTGAACCTTTGGGCTTAATAACTGGTTGACTCTCTTTTGGCAGCAATAACCTAAACCAAACGTTTCCTGTAGTTGCAGATCAGACCAGTATAATGATCTGGAGGAATTTTTGGACCACTCCTCTCAAAACTGTTTCAGTGTAGCAACATTCTTGAGATGTCTGGTGTGAATCGCTCTCTTAAGGTCATGCCACAGCATTTCAATCAGGCTGAGGTCAGGACTCTGACTGGGCCACTCCAGAAGGAGTATTTTGTTCAGTTGAAGCCATTCTTTTGTTGAATGACTTATATGCTTTGGGTCCTTGTCCTGTTGCATCACCCATCCTCTGCGAAGCTTTAGTTGGCGGACAGATGGTCTTAGGTTTTCCTGCAATATCTTGATAAACTCTAGAATGAATTTTTCCATCACAATTTTCAATTAAATTACAACGTCCTGCCATGAATAGAAATTACACAGAGCAGTAAAAAAAGAAAATCACAGTGGCTGTTTATAATGTACAATAGCTCTATTATTCAATGTTCCCAGTGGTACCTTTCATGTGATGTGAGCCCTAAACCCTATATTGGAAAGCATTTTGACCATGGTCTCAACATTGCCCCTAGATGTCCTCTGTCCCTTGGCAGCAAGGGAAATGATTTCCTTAAATCCAGCAGTTCTTGAATGAATCAATCAATGAGATGGATGCGTGACACTGGAAGTGACAGTGCAGCCAGGATTAATGTCTTATTAGTAGATTCTGCGAAAATAAAGTATGCGGTGTATTAAAATCTCAATTAAAAGTATTAAAAGTCATTAAAATTCTATTAAATTCTCATATAAGCGTTACCATGTTAATGTGATTTCAAGAGTTAATGTTTATAAAGCCGCAGCATATACTTAAATAATATCCTGTGATCCTGCCATGACGGCCCCTGTTCAGGGACTCCCTGTTATATAGTAAGTAATTCTATCCCTGTATTCTAATTCTGCTCTTGTCATTCTGTCACATGTCCTTTGTAAACTATGGTAGACAAAATGTCCACCGTTGTCACCAGGGGTTCTTGCAATGATGATGTAGGAAGGTGGATTGTAGTGTACTGTACCATGATCGTTAAGGGGTTAACTGTGTCCCCATGAGTGATGTCAGTGATTGTGTTTGTGCTGTTGCTGGGCAAAACATAAGGTGGGAGGTGTCACTGTAAATGTTTGGAACATGTGATCTTGGGAGCCATCTGGGAGGAGAAAAGTTAAGGACTTTATGGTAATTGGGTCTTCTTAGCACCAGAGAGCAGAAGTGTACTTGGTCCAGTGGGGAGCAGGCCTCAGGCCTGTGGATCCGAAGACCAGGTAGGCACTGAGATGTAACTAAGGTCTTACCCTTATACCCTTTGCTGGGGGCAAGGGCCATCCTAGCCTAGGAGAAGTCACTCAGGTGAGAAAGTCTAGGGTAAAGACAAAGGCAAATACTGCTCCCAGATGGCTCCCAGGAATTTAGTGGAGTGTAATTGGCACTGTGACGTTACTACAATAAAGGGGCACCTTATTTACAACAATCAGATGTGTCTTGGACCTTTATTGAGGGATGTGCGCAAGGACCTGCTAAACAGAAGAAAGCTGGTTGCAGGTGAGGACTATGAGGCCTGGCTGCCCCTTGGACAGAAGGGAGATACATGTGTGTAGAGGCCTGGAGGGAGTCCGTGGCAACATAGGGGTGAGATCATTATTGTCCCCTGATCCAGCCCGGTACGTGCAGTGCACCTGGGTGCAAGAGATGGGTGGTGCTTCCTCTTTCAATGAGATCTTACTTTAATAGTCAAAACCTTTTTTTTTATGTAAAAAGTTGTAACCAAAAACTATGGAGGGGGGTTCCACAGCATTCTGTGATCATCCGTGACCCCTATGTTAAGCACAGTGCTTGGCGGGGATCCCGACGGATCACATACACTTTTGTTGCCCAGCGTATGCTCTGTTTAGACATCCGCCTATGCAGGGGTTAACGTACTCCACTATTTTAACCGCTGCATCGGCTGAACGGCTCAGCGCCGTGAGAACACAGCATCTGCCGAGTAGGTAAAGTGTATATGCTCCGTCGTGACTTCCGGCCAAGCAATGTGCTTAGTGTAGGGGGTCCCAACGGATGTGGAAACATAGCCTAATTGTTGTAACAAGAAACTACATCTGACAACTGGTAGTGGCTTCAGATAAGTTGCTGAGTGATATCTTTCTCCCAGCCCCGAAAGGTGTCCTTTTCTGCTGTCTCAGGAAAGTGAGTAGATTATATGGTGCAATTTCCGACTAATTATACTCTACTATTACACGGTATGAGTTCTATTTTTATCCTAGTACAGAGCTCACTTCACATTTCCTGCAGGATTTCCAATTCTTGACACATTGACAGCCATGTAGTAACTAGAATTTCCAGCGAAGGTTTGTGATAATTATCTTTAATTAATGTAACGTGGACGCCCAGAGATTTGCTAGCACGTTAGGTTACCTACGTGGTCTTTTCGTGCTGGTACAGCAAGCTTTTTTTTTCAGCATGGGTAGAGATGAGAGAAAAATGTACACAAATAGTGTATGAATTAACGAATATGTGACCAAAGTAACTGAGGGTCGCTTATCCGAAAATCGGGTGAACCCACCTGGTGAGATAGACCAGGAATCTCCTGCATGTCGGATTGCACAGTGATCAAACATACCGGTAAATTCCCGGCCGGTATTCCCCATTCAATATATTGGTCGAGTGCCTGCCGATCAGCTGAGGTGTCGGCTGCAGCATGATGACCCCCGGATCATCCTACTGAAGTTGAGACAAAATCGCCTCATGTATAGCTACCTTTAGATTGATTTCAAACCCAATCGATTCCATATTATCATATTACCTGCGTGTAGCACAGGGTGTGCACAGGGTGAATGTCCCTTTAAGACCACGCCCCCAGCATGCCCTGGGGCCCTCCGAGGAGATAAAAGAGAGCCACCCGGAAGAGGTGGGGCTCAGAACGAGGATTGAGGATGTAAGACAGGTCTGCCCTGTGCCCCTTTCCTCTGCCGGACTTACCTTCCAGGTCCACCACCGGCGTACGTACAGCCAGGGAGCAGAATAGTACGTGAGCCAGCTTACTGCCCGCCACTGACCCTTCTGCCGACAAGGAGTGCTCTGTTGAGAGTGGGGGGGTACTCCCCCAGAAGCTGCTGGGCCGCGCTTGCTGACTCACGGACTGCCGGCCGCTGCCTCTGCGAAACGTGCCCTGCAGCAGGACCACCTTCCGCTATCTACCCATTCTGGTGGTCGGTCACGCCGCTGTGGTCTCCACTTACCTGAGGTACAGTTTCAAGGCGGTTCACGATCCGGACTGTTTGCCGAACTCTTCTCTCTTGCTGGATTTTCAGTTGGCCTCAGTTTGGACTCTTTGCTGAAGTTTGAGACCCTGGTGGTTCTCAGTGTGTGAAAAATTTTAACTAACCTCAGCCACCTTGGTTCTTTCCTTTGTCATTATATTTGTAACTACGGAAAACTTTTTTTCGTTTGATCCTTACCTCTGCCATGTTCTAACTAAAGCCTGCCATACACCCACAGACGGGTGCCGACAGACGAGCTCCGATGAGCTCTGGAATGCAGCGTGATGACGTCATCACGCTGCATAACCGGGCTGACTTTAATCGGTGGGCATCTTTGTGTGCTGGCCATTATCTTCAATGAAGACGCCATTCTTCATTGAAGTTAATGGCATCGGCTTGCATCGGCCAGAGAACATCGGACATGTCCGTTCTCTGGCCGGCCGAGCTGTGGGGTGACAGGGATCTGTCTCCCCATGTGGGCACACGCCAATTGCCCGATTTTGCCGCCAACCGACGGCGTGAGCGAGCACGCCTATTGGTCAGCGGCAAAAACTACCGCTAATCGGCGTGTGTATGTGTAACTTTGTTTCAAATATTAAAGGTTGCTTTCTTCCTCTAGGGTCTGTAACAATTCAATGTAAAGAGATCATAGTATACTTCCGAGATGGTGGAAGGTCAATTTTTGTAAAGGAGGTGGCAGCGGAGGCACCATTCTAGCCTATAACTCAACAATATGAGCAGGCCACTTGGTGTAACTGGCTGTGGTCTGCATCCACCTAATGATGTCCCCATGGCCTGCATTAGCTGGCTTATATTGACAGTGCTAAATCCTGTCTGGCCAACTAGTCCTCAGTGAAATTTTGTAATGGTTGTACAAAGCTGTTAATTATACCTAGAATGGCAAGAAAGCAACAAGCACGGGACCCATTAAATGATGCACATAGAGTTATCAAAAATCGGAAGACCCTAGAATCTTAAGACCAGATTTGGTGCGCAGTGGAGGATTCTTTTTCAGTTCCTTGCCGGCTGTTTTCTCTCCTATATGTAAACGTCAAGCTTACGTAAATGAAGTGATCTGATACCAAGGCAGCTGCTCAGTTTCCTGTACAGCTGGTAGGTTTACAATGCTTTTTTGCAATTTCTGTTGAATACAAGAACATATGGAACATATTTTTTAGCTCACTTCTGCTCTCTTGCAGATGTTTTTTTTCAATGATATTAGTAAATGGAACTGGGAGACACACAATGAAAGTGTATTGGGAGTTGTATAGCCAGGGTGAAGGCACCAGATCAGGAAGCCTTGGTTCGGCTTGGGTATATAAGGAGGGGCCCCGCCTGCGAGGCGGCGCCCACTGGGAAGAGAGAGGAAGGAGCCAGGTCCCTGTACATAGCCGCTCTGGCTGAGCCTTTTTTCCCCCAACCGTGCCGTAGGGCGAAATAGCACACACTGCTCGCTTCAGCCACTCTTTCAGTGCTCTGCCTTATAAGTTACTTGGGACCCCTACTGCTGTTCCACTGGGGTGGATACCTCGCCCCGTCCCTGGATCGCGCCTGGGGCGCTGCAGGGGAATTGTTGGTGTGCCTACTATCCCGGAGCACCATTGTTCCTGTTAGGTGAGACCCACTGCTTGGGCCCCGCCGTTTAATAAAGCATTCACAGCCGCCTCTGTCGTCTGGTTGATACATGTGTCACTACAAAGATAGGATCAATAATCACTACAGTGCCTCAATCATTATGGTTATGCTAGACTCATCCTCTCCTCTAACCGCTCCTCATCTGCTGCTCCTCTCAGCAAATCTCTACACTGGTTTCCAATTGTCCAGAGAATCAAATTCAAAGTTCTGTGCCTTGCTTTTAAATCACTTCACACCTCCTGTCCTCCTTACATCTCCAACCTGGTACACAAATACACCCCTAACCGCCCCTTCCGCTCCTCCAGTGACCTACTAATAACATCCCCGCTAATAACCTCATCGCACGCAAGGCTTCAGGACTTCTCTAGGGCCGCTCCTACTCTCTGAAACTCTCTCCCTCGTCCCATTAGACTTACTTACACTTTTGGCACTTTTAAAAAAGCCCTAAAAACCCACCTCTTCAGTCTTCAATCCATCTTCTCATTCCTAACATCACCACCATGCCAGTCCCCCCCCCCCCCCCCCCCCACCTATTGTATACCTTGTTCCCAACCTATTAGATTGTAAGCCCGTCCAGGCAGGGTCCTCTACTCACCCTATGTCATACCTGTACCTGTGTGTTATTGTGTGTTTGTATCTCCACTCTAATGTATTGTACAGTGCTGCGTAATATG
This sequence comes from Ptychadena robeensis, assembly GCA_036250615.1. Classification (NCBI taxonomy): domain Eukaryota; kingdom Metazoa; phylum Chordata; class Amphibia; order Anura; family Ptychadenidae; genus Ptychadena; species Ptychadena robeensis. The sequence goes on from CM070039.1 coordinate 68,829,505, forward strand.
TTGGCGCTATATAAATTAATTGAAAATAATAATAATAACCTAGTACCTTCATATGTGTTTCATACACTTGGTGATTTCTCTAATGCCTAGTTAAATGTAAACAAATGCCGTCATGTATCAAGAGAGAGACAAGTCGTTATGTAATCTTCTTTTATTATTGCCATCAAAGTTTACAGAGCCTGTGGAAACCTGCCCTGTGTCATCCATCATGACTGCCCAAGCCTTCCATGCCTATCATCCCTTGCCCATCCATGCGGCTTGTGTGCACATTACATATACAGTATCCTCTCTGTGTTACAGTACTCAAGTACACTGGAACATGTATGAGAACTTCCACTACTGACTTCTTTTTCACTCCTCTGGCAGTTTTAAAGAAGTCCATGTGGTGGTATGGTGGTTGAAGCAAGGGTAGTCAAACCTTCATTTCATGCCTATTTAATTTATTTACAATTTCTAAAAAGATAATCTACACCAACTGAAACCCTCCAGTGAAGGTTCCCGAAATTGTCTATATAAGGGAGTGTTTGCAGAAGTGTACCTGTGTTCAGGTATAATGACAACCGGAATGCTCAATATCAGGGCTTTTCCACAGAGTCAAGGAAATTAAAACCCTAGTAGGCAAACAAAGCAAAGCTAAAATCTATATTAACCTCCTGGGAATTATGCCCAAACCCAGTATGGTCATAGTTTGTTCTTTAAACAAACTGTGCCTGCACCGGGATTGGGCATACTCCCCCATGCTCTTCGAGCCTGCATCAAATCTGTATCGCTGCAGGCTCATTGGTCCCTTCTGGTGCCAAACAGGCCCACATTGCCGGCATCATCGAGATGTGGAGGGAGGAGGCCGGGTAAGCACTGCAGTGTACAGTGTAACTCAATGTAAGAAAAGCATTCTCCCGTATGGCTCCATTTCGCGCATGCTCAATCTCCCTTATGGCGCCATTTGTATTGTAATGGAGGGGCGTCGCTTCTCCTAAACCATATTGCCGGTGAATGACACTGTCCATGTGTAGAGGAGAGGGCAGGGAAGCATGGCACAGTGTAACGCAGTGTAAGAAAAGCGATCTCACATATGGGGCTGTTCTGAGAAAAAAATGCCAGGGAGGTAAAAAAAATATATATTGTATTATTGTATAATATTGGCCAGGAATTTTTAAGAGTCACTTCAAAGACAGTATCAAGTCTCTGTCATTGCCGGAATAGTATATTCTACATGCAGCTGACTTTCTGTTCTGCCATCCTATGTATTATTAATTCCATATTATAAAAATATATTTTCCTTTTATACCACTCAGAGAGGAGAAAAAAAAAAATATGCTAATTGTGGCCTAATCATGAGTACATTCTTGGCTGTTTCATTGTGTTGTGTGCATAAATTACACTCCATTTATTTCTGTCAATTATACCCAGCTGGATGAGATTTTTTTTCCACTGATTTAAATTATTACTTGTCTACATGTAAAAGTAGTTATATATAGCCTGCATATATAATATATAATATACTATAATGAGACCCACAGGTGTAGTCAGACAATGAATTATATATATCACCTACTGGCTGTGTCTGGATCTTAGGTGTTCAGAATATGTTCAGATACAATTTTATATGCACATGTATTAAGACTCACCCAAAGAGTTGTAACCACTATAAAAACAAGAAATTGGGTGTGTAGGAGGATCATTTAGGAAGGAAGGATGAAGAAAAGGAGGTGAGGAAAGAAGTGGAGCAAAGGGGTTTAAGGACACCACTTACGGGAAGGAGGACAGATGAAGGGGGTTCAAAGGGGAAGATATGAGGAATAAGGAAAATGGGTATATATATATATATATATATATATTCATTCATTCACCCAGGGGTCTCAAACTGAGGGTCACCATTTTACAGGAAATTATGGGTGAACATAAAAGATATTATATAAAATTTATTATTAAAACCACATTATTCCAGTAAAACCAAATCTTCCTAAATGTGTCAGAAGAGTCTCTATATGAAGCCAGTGCTTCTCAACCTGTGGGTTGGGACCTCAGGGGTCGAATAACCATTTCACAGGGGTCGCCGGGTTCACTGAAAGCATTAAGCAGCAGCAGCTTCTCAAGCAGTAACGTGCCTCCCTCCTATGTTAGGAGGGAAGGGACATTACACTTACCTGATCATGCTGGAAGTGACGTCGCGGAGTAACATGTAACATTTCCACTATTTGGAAGTTCTGTGTTCCAAATACAGGAAGGTAAACTTTGTGAGGTCACTTCTGGGGTTGCAGATCTGAAAAGGTTGAGAACCACTGCTATAAGCAATGAGGTAAATCCTTTGGCGATGATAATGAGATCAGGCAGTATTGACTGAGGAAGATTGTAAAGCAGGTATTCGGTGAAAAGTGGAAATACAGCTGGAGAGTTTGCATTTCTTCTGGCTGGTTTGTCCCTATACAGGGAGTGCAGAATTATTAGGCAAGTGGTATTTTTGAGGAATAATTTTATT